>JAIEZT010000107.1:6949505-7003141 GCA_019594935.1 Periophthalmus modestus
CTTTTAAACTGCTTCATCATCATGCAGTCTGAAACTCAACTGCCACACGAGCGGGACTACTGTTCCAGAATCCTTACTGAATGTGTCCACGTGAAATATTCTATTAATCATGATAAAACAAGTCACATTTCCCTGAGGACCATTAATGATGGAATATGCTCAGCTCTGGCACTCCAAAGGGTCTGATGTGCATGATGTTCTATGTATTTGCGCATTTATTGAGCCCGCTGACAGTAAGCAAGAAATACCTGTCTTCTCACAATGTAATCCTCTGAATATTTAATTGCTCTTCGAGCAGGGAGAGCAATGCTGACTTGTCACTTCAGGTATTAAAGTGAAAAGGGTCCAACGCCTTTTCGCCAAGGCATAAACAAATTTCATTTTCGTTAGACATCAGCCACAATTGATACAAACCAGAATTTTGTCTTGCTCCTTACAATATTTCACTAGTAACTCTGCATAATATGCTGTACTACAAGGTGGTCTATTATTGATCCGTCTCTTGTGTCGTATTGTTTGCCCCTACCATATTCCATACCAATAGTTTTTTCTTGCACGGCTCCAGTCTGTGTCTTTACGTGTATTGTAAGATAATCTTGTTTGGGCCTTGGTGCTTGCATTGTCGTTTTGTCAAAAGCTCACAATAGCTGTCAGTGGCACAATACACATGTTCGCGATCGCCACAGCACTCGATCCAGATGTTTCATCTTCGCGGACTCAAAAAACTACCCATCACCTCCATTATCAAGAAATTGACATATGACTGTTCTTCAGAATGGTGAATGCAACCAATTTGACTTCCCCTCCTCTCCTACTTGGCTCAAGCCCTGATCACATCCCAACTAAAAAGCTAATAAGGAAATATTGCCCTTCTCGTCCGGGCTGCCAGGACTATAGATCTAAAACGCAGATATTTGTAGCTCAAAAGGATACGGGCGGTTACGCCGGTTCGCTTGTCTAAAACCCTGGCCCTAATCAGCAGGGGCTCTGGTGGAGAGAGAGTGTTCTCTTTCAAGTGAGGCCTGGGGAGCAGAAGAAGGTGTTGTGAAAAAAAAACCTCGGCTTGTTGATGAATGATTGAAGGACAGCCATGTGCACCGCTCACCTTCAAGGAGGGCAGTGGTGCAGGAGGCGCTGTTAGGGGGCCAGAGGGGCATGGGGTGGTTTAAAGGTAATCTCTCCGCCGTTTCTTCCTATTTCTGAAATGGATGGAATGGCCAGCCAGAGGGCAGTAGAATGTGGCAATAAGTTCCTCATTCTACTTCGTCAGCGTTTTTGTATATATATGCTGCAAAGGTAAGTTTTCAGACAGGAATTAGCGATTAGCTGATTGGTCAGAGCTTCTTGGAGCGGGAGGCAATGGGAAACAAAATGTGAAGCAAGAATAATAACATCTTTTGAGACAGACGAACGCAGAGAGAGCAGAGGGAGGGGAGACTCAGAAAGTTCAAAAAGTAAAACTCATAAAACAAGCAAATATAGTATTTTCCAAAGAATAACAAGTAAACTGGTGATATAAATATAAATGTGTTTTGTAATAATCCCAAAATGTACTATTTCTACAGCCATCTGTCCCTTTCTATTGCCAGAGAAATAGTTCTGTCTGCCATCTTCTTTGGCAACAGTGGGGGGGAATCAAAATTAGCAGCATAGCTAATGTTTACATGACCCTAACAGACATTTGGTTCATGAGGCAGGTTTTGACTTCCAGCTTGGGCCCTGTTGAGACATGGCTACTAAGCTAGAGTAAACACAGTATGACTGGGTTATCATTAGCTTTTTTCTGCATATATTTCACTTCCTCTTGAGCCTTTACGCCTATAGTGTCTCTTAACACTAATGTAATGCATTGGGTGTTGTTCATGTTGATGCATTATGCCCTGGTAAAATAAATTTTCACTTCGTGGCACCAACGTCATGCTTTGATGCTTTTGAAAGCATGCTTTGAAAACAGGAATAACTATTTGCTAATGTCTGATATAACTGGGTGCTTACCAACATATAAAGTTCATGTGTATAATCAGGGTATACATACATATACACACACACACACACACACACACACTTATATATATACAATTATTATCTATATACAACACCTAATATTACATATATCACACACACACACACACATATTTACCACACATAGCCATATAGGACATAGCTAACCTGCTCGCCGCTGGCATTCCAAATAAGAAGTGAGCAGGGCCGATCCTTACTGGCTCCACTTCAATTTTACATTAGAAAGCTGTACACCTCGCTGTCCGTCAATGCTGCATTTCAGGTTTGTTCATTTTGGTCTTAAAAATGTTAGTATTGGCTCCGCTCTGGATCGCCTCTGTAGGGGCTTATGCTACCCTATGGGAGGAAATATTCCCAATATGCCAACGTTCTCTCCATTCCCCCCCAGCGTCATTTGGCTGGCGAGCCAAATGCCTACGGATGATGTTACCATCTCACTTTTTACTACCTTCTATGGCTTTATCACATAATCAAGTCAGGATTTGGTGACAAATAATATATTTTTTTCACAAACCAATTTAACCAAGAACTCACGTGTTTGTGATTGGGGATTATAAAACAAACTCCAAAAAAACCCTAACAATTAAAATGACCTAAAAAGCCTGGTGGAGTGACAAAAAAGTTTGTTGTGTCTGACTGGGTCAAAGGTAGGCAGGTCACAATAATTACTATATAGACTTATCGTTCAATATATGGAAGCGGAACAATTATACTTTTGGGTTCCAATAGTTATTGTGGGTACTACTTTTTCGAGTTGTAGAAAAATGGGGGGATTTTTATTTAGTTTTTGTTGAATATGCTAATAGTTGAACTGTAGACGGGTTGGAAATAGTAGCCTCAACTTCTGTTGGCCACTTAATGCTTCATTTGGCTGTGTATGCTATTGATGACTTGTTATATTTAAAAATGTTTTACTGAATCATCCATCAGCTTATTGTTATTGCAAAGTGGACATAAAGTTGGTTTTTTATATCTACGTATCATCGGTTAGCAGCAACTATATCGCTCTACATACGCAATTATATCGCGTTCTTCCAAATGTGTGGTTACTCTGTGTGACCAAGCTGTGCCTACGTTTAACCGTACCCTCCAGGCACTGACGTCACTACACTACAAATTGTATCCTCCTCTGGGTAACCAGCTCAACTTGGTCACAGTTTAGGCTTTTTAAGTGCAGACAGCTCAGAGTCCCTAACGTGTGAGGAAGACCGGGGAACACAAGCATCATTATTTTTTAAAATGCCTTAAGGTAATTTTAAAAAGAAATCATCCATCAACTGAGACACAAATCTTGCCAATAAAACTAGCAACAAAAATGAGGAAAGGTGGATAAGAATAAGCAAGCCTGTCCCACTCAAGGTTTAAGGACGAAGGGGTGTTTAACACAAAGTGCTAATAAATCACAATGTGGATGTATTGTGTTATATAGATTGTGGTGATAAATTGAGGTATGGACAGTACAGAAAGCAAGAAGTTACTTTTTCTTCCGCAACATACTGTACAAATGATCCTTTTGTACAATCATCCAACGACGTGCAAAGTAAGAGGCACTTCTTTGTGGATGCACATGAATGAAGCAAAGGATTGTGGTCTATGTAGTTTTTTCCATTTTTATTTTTACCAATGTTACTGTATTTTAGGCCAAGGAGCTTATGTACCCTATAATACAAAAGGCCTAGAACAATACTGTGCCTTTGTGCTATATCTATGTTTTATCCTTACTAGTGTTGCCAACGAAATTTCAAACTTAATTTTCAATATGGAGAAGGAATCAGACTCGAGTACTTTGTATTCTCGATTCCGATAGAACAATGATAATTTTTTAAATACGCTTTCTGTAGACAATAAAATGTAATTTTCAACTTTAAATAGTAGTACTTTCGTTTGTATATTATGTGGTTTTAGATCTATGTAATCGTCCAGGTAGGTTTCCATAGCGGTCCATGGACATATACTAGTCGATGAGGTCTTATACGTGTTCTGATACGCTCAGCTACTACCAATATCCCTTTTCCACATGGTTGAAGTGAAGCTATTAAATCGGTCATTTAAATTTTTAACTGAAAACACTTTAACAATGCATTGGTCCTAAAATAGGGTGTTGAAAATAAGTTCAAGAAAAACTCAAAGGATATTACATTTGTTTTAAGATTTTCACTTACCACGAAGGGGAGGAGTATTGAAACTCACTTCTGTGTTAAGAAATAAAAAAAAAGTTAAAAAAAAATACTGTACACAGTGTCATAGATGGTAGTACTTAGTTACATTTATCTTTTTAAAAGATATTGTTACTGTTTCAGAGTACTTTTATAGCAGCAAGCACACTTTTTTCAGCTCACTTGCACTGTAGACTGTACATAGTAAATGGTCATAGCTAATGCGCTAGCCCCTACGTTCCGAATATACCACAATGGTGGCCTTGCGTTCTGGCTCCATTCACTTACATTGAAACTGAATTGTCAGCCCTCTTTCTGTAACTGCGCGCTGTCAGGCGTGTCATTTTAGTCTTACATGTTCACTATTACCCCGCTCTGCATGCTCCTGATTTTTTATTTCTTTAACTGTGTCAGGTAAATCAAGGTACCGAACATTAATAAGAGCCCTGCACTACCTACTAAATCAGCAGTGCAGGGAGGAAGAGCATTATCTTTCAGTCTGCCTCGCTCCAGACTGGCTCTTTGGCTGCTAGATACTTGTGGTTGGAGTGTTTCAAATATGGAATACCTTAATAACTGCTAGCCTTTGCGAGATTGTTTTGACTGGAGCCGAAGGCTATTGGTGACGTCAAACCCACTTCTTTATACAGTCTATGCCTACTGAGTGATATTTTTGCTTTAAAGTAAACTCTTCGTTTCCGCAAAGGTTTGGATAGGTGATAAAGTTTTATTCTTAACAATATAGAAATTATTTAAACATTTGCATTTCTTGCACCGCTCCTTCAGATATGATTTTTAGTTTGTGTTTTTGTGTCCATCATTTGAAAACACCAGATTTTGGCATTATTTTTGGGTTTGTCCTTTCACCTTATACACCAGACGCTTACGTTGAGTAGAAGTTTTCCCAAATACTTTTTACTCTTACTTGGGTATTTCTTGACCACGACTTTGTACTTCTACTGGCAGCAATACATTTTACAGTAACATTACTCTTACTTGAGCACAATTTTTGGCTACTACTTTACCCCCCTCTGGACAGTGCACAGATGGTTTCATTTTGTCTGTGGCTGCTTTTACAATATCCTCTTTTTTGGGGAAACCACAAAATTATGGACTTGGTTGTCACTATATTGGCATTACACATTTTGTATTTCTTCACTACCTAGCAACAACAAGCTAGTCCACCATTTCTTGGCAAAGTGAAAAGCCTTCCCTACCTGACCAATCGTTATTCCGTTTTTACATAAGACAAACTTTGCCCTCCTGCTAGCTAACAGGCCTCCCAGATCTGATGTACTAGGTTGGGGGTCTTCGGCTACATCCTTTTGTCTCTTTCATCCCCACTTTTGTTTTTGCGGAGATTTCGGGTCTGTACAGCACCGCCTGCCAAACTCCGCCCCAGGCAAAGACAACTGTTTTACTCCCGAGCCGTGTAAATAAGGCAACCCGTCCTCGGTCTGTCCGCCAGCGAGGAGCAACTGAATATATAAACTACATTTTTAAAAAAATCAGTAGAAGTTTAAATCTCGTGCTCTGGTTTAGGTGCGGGCCGGTCTGACAGGCGTGTGGACCTCTCCAAAGCTCAGTGTGGAAGCTAACGAACACAACTTTGAAAGGCCCTGTACCCAATTTTTCTCCAGATATTTGAGGCAAAAAATGTGTCTAGCCCCATGGACGGATATATTGTATAAGCAACTCGTGATGTCAAAATATGTCCACTGTGTGCTTCTGCATCGAATAGAAAGCATGGGTTAATGTCGATATTCAGGAAGTGTACATTAGTATTTTGTGACCGAGACTAGGACAGTTATGAAAAGCAAATCAGATATTCAGAATGCATAAGGTAAGTGAGGAATCACTTTGGACCACGTGCAACCGGTAAAATTGAAAACCCAGAACAGTTCATTTTAAGACAGTAACAAAAATCTGGTTTAATTTTTTTTTTTTAAATAAATAAATAAGAAACATTCTGAATTTTGTCACCCATAGAGGGTTTTCTTGTGTACATCTTTCTGGGTCAAGGCCATTGTAAAAGGCTCTGTCCCTGATTTTTTAAGAACAGAACTAGTTCATATTTGAATGACTTGCTCACTTACTTATGCATTCCAAGAATCCCATTATTCACTGGCGATGGGTGTTTATAAGCACTGACACTGACAAGCTTGTATTTATATTGTCAGCTCGTGTTTCGATTTTTTTTGTCAATTCTTGCTGCGTTTAAAATTTTCACTCTGAACAGAATCCTATAGCTAAAATGTAAACCACAAATTTTATCATAACCGCAATTCATTATTTATTTATTTATTGTATTTTTTTTTTTTTTTTTTTTAACAAATCATTCAGCCCTAAGGGCCATAAACAACTTGCTGGCTTTGCAGTTGGAGCAAACAAACTGCCAACTTGGAGCCCTCCTTAAGTGGAATTAAGTGGGTTTAGCTGGTTTTCATTGAGTCATCATGAGCTTGATCTCAGAACAGTAGCACCATTACAACTGAACTGTTAATCTCCATAGTAGCCGGTAGAATCTATATTAGTTACACTACACAAAGCCCGGAATGAATAGTAAAGATGTAAATACCACTGCACAGCTGTGGGTGACGTACACGAATTACCCTTACAACAAATGCAATCACTTCAAATCCACTCACTTTCAAAATAACTGTTCAATAAAGACTTTCTAGAGCCATATTAGAAACACACAGAGAGCAGGAAAAACATCGGTATGGGCGTCATGGCAGTTTGAATATCGGCATGGTGATATAATAAGAGGCTTTCATTTATTATTATTTATTTATATATTTTTTCCTTTCTTTTATTATTTTTTCTCATTGTATTTACTAATTTACTGGTATTGTATTGTTTTTTTGTGTTGTTGTTTTTGTTTTTTCCTCCCCCCATTTACATTCTCTATATCTTCTTTTTCACACTTACAAATTACTAGTTCTAGCATTCTCCTCTGCTGTCCCCACCTCACCTCCTCCAAAACCTCCTAAAATAACACATACACGTCACACACACACACACACACACACACACACACACACACACACACCACACACACTTGTCCATAAGCGTGTTTACGTCTAGGCCTGTCACAATAATTACCATATCGAACTACTTATCTTTGAAGACATGAAGCGGAAACATTTTTGGGCCTCATTTATTTAACGTAGGGACTGTTTTCTTTGCGATAAGGGGGGGGGGGGGGGGGGGGGGGGGGGGGGGGGGAGATTTTGGTGTAGAGATTTAGCTGTAGACGACGAATAATAACATTTTTGGCCAATTATTAATTCCTTCTGTTGTTCCATTTGTTGCAACTTATGCTTTTAATGATACTGGATTATCCTGCTTTGTGTCAGTTGGTATAAGTAGCCTCAATACTATCGTTATCGTGGCAAGCAATGTTTCCGTGATTTCAAAATGTGTGTACTTAGAAGTCTAGTGATTGATCCTCAAAACTGCATGGTCCCTTCAACCAGAATCAACACTGATCATACAAATCAAATGGCTTGGATTAAATTGGACTTTCCTTGGAAAAATCTTTTCGTCCAAAATAGTATGGTAATACATGGTATACGAAACTAAGTCATTTTGTGCTGACATTATATTGTCTTAGAAAGGAGTGTTTTATTAACATTGTGGTATCGTGACAACACCAGCACAGTACACTGCCTATTTTTGAAAACACAAGATATTTCGATAATACCAGTGCCAGCTCAGTGGAGTTCAGGGTCTCCACCTGTACATGGGCCCACAGACGAGAGAGCATGGTGGTGTGGGCAGAGTGCTCAAACAAAGCCACCTTCAGCAAATAAGAACTAGCACGCCAATCTAAGACACTAAGCTTATTATTAGGAAGAAGACTTGGTAGAATTTTAAAAGCAGTATAAATAATAACAAATAACTGTAAAGTAAATAGGCTGTAGTTGACTGAAGAAATTCTTGGTTGACTAAGACATTCCCCGCTGATCGATTAGTTGACTAAAAAGTGGGCATGGCAACATAACTAATAACTAATGCCAATATGTGACAATATTATCTGCATCTATCTTGATTTGTATCAAACGCCTTTATTCTGATCAGATAAAGGTACTTAAAACAGACAGTAGCCAATTTTTGGTTCTTGTAGTACAGTCCAAATCATTTTTAAAGGCCCATACAGCAATACATAATGATAAGGACTGTGAAAATCCAAGCAATCATTAAAAACAGAAAAGCTGAACTAGTTACATTTTAAACAGTTGGCAGGCTGACCAACCTGTTTAAGAGTTTATACACGCTTTTCACATCTTACAGAGACGACATGGGTAATGCTACACAACAACTAGCATTGCCAACAGTGCACCAACAAGGACTGATTAAAAAAAAAAAGTTTTAGATTATAAACAAGCAGATGGTACACAGACGGTTTCATTTTGACACCAGAGCTGCTTTCACAAGATATCTGTACTTGCGCACGACAAATAACATGATTGAGCTTTGAGGCCATATTGAAAGGACGGTACATGTGACTAAAACTGACACTTCAGTACCCTAGCATGTTTGAAGATGAAAGTCCTTGGCGGTGTGGACCTCTAAGGCGTGTCTGGTCTCCAAACTCTCCCTGCTCCTGGTGCACCAGCTCAGTCACCTGTGCAGAAGAGGCTGCTCAAGGGGCCCCGGATCTGAAGTCCACCTCCGAGGGCCTGTTGCAGGGGCCGGGGAGCGCGGGGGCCACTGCACTCATCAGTTGTCTCCCATCTCTGAAACATACAAAGCATTTACTTTAATTTTGGTAATTTATTTCATCTTAAACCTGTTTCTGACATTTAAATTGAATTTTGACATTTAAAAACACAAATTTCAAAGCAGCACACTAGCTAGTTCATCGTGTCTCAAGCTAATGCCAACATCTCCAAAAGTGTAAATATATGAAATAAACAACCAATCAAATTAAAAATTCTGAACTGGGCAGCGATTAATTATTTTTTTTAACCGTGATTACTTTGCATGCTTAAATGCAATTTATCAAATTTATTATTAAAAGCTCTATTCCTGTGCCGTTCTGTGTAGTCTGCTGCTCCTTTCTGCTCACTGTGCGCCTAATAGGAGGCTGACAAAAACCTGTTTTGTCTTGTTTTTAGTCCTGATTCAGATCTGGTAATCAGTCCTCCTCCTATTTAGTCCTTTTTTAGTCCTAGTTCTGTTCTGTTGAAATTTCTAGATCAATCCAGCTCACTGGTTACTAAACATGTGGGATGTTAATATCACTGTAGATTTCTGAGGAAAAATGATTGACACGTGCCGTAAACATGACATGGAATTATCTACAGGCTCTGTCCAGATTTAGTCTGGGTCGACTTGTTTAGTCTGGGGGGATGATTTATTTTTGGTCCACATGAGATAAAAGAAAACAACTTTCAGATATGGTATCACATTTTTGCTGTTTTCTTTTATAATGCAACTTAAAGGGGTTCATAAATCAGATATTGTACTTCAAAAGTAGTATTTAGTAGTATTTACTCAGATCACTGTCAAATAATCCTGACATCCTTACAAGTAGCATTAAGAATTAACATGCAAAATAATGTTAGGATTTTTTACAGAAAATTATCTTAAGATGTAAGCCAGAACAATGGGTTTAGACAACAAAAATGACTATTCTACTTAAGCTACAGTGACAAACATAACTTGGCAGGCATTTATAAAATCACATAATCTGTGACAAGTTCTCAGTAGCCATGTGTTATCATGAGACTGAAAGGACGCTTGTTTTTAATGGAAATATGGGACGTCAGAAGCGAAAGGCTGCAATTGATGTGTCTGGAATTACAGTCATGCATGAGTTTATTTTAGTCCAAGCAGCTTTCCACAGGCCTATAGTTATATCCCTTTACATTTTTAGAAAGAAAATGTCTGCATTCAATATTTAAGCTATACCACTACTACAAGAAGAGCAAAAATATAAAACACTACGCAAATTCTATTCTCCCGTTTGTTTTCCTTATACATGGAAGAAGTAAATGTATTTTGAGCAGCAAAACACAACCTTTCTCTTACTCTACATCCCATTATGGCTGAGAAGATTACAGCTTGCTAAAATAAACTTGGCAAATAGGTAGCATACCAAAAGGATCAGCGTTTATATATGGCAGTCAGTAACTTAGCAAGTAGCTTACAAACAAATTTAGTGACAAATTTAGGCAATAGTAAGCTATTTAACAACAGGTGTGAGAAAGGCTTTGCCCACAATCTAAAGTCAGGTTGCTACAATATGCAAGCCTATAGGTTTGACTGAGATCGGGACAGGCACAAATGGCCAACTGAATGTTATTTTGACATTTTGCGGTATGGCAAGGGTAAGAGTAGGCGACAGAAACTGCAACTAAATCCAAGTGTAGGGCAGAGCAATATACTGCAAAAGATCAATGTCCCAATACTTTATACAGATTGGAGTGATTGACAAGTAGATTAGCCAATCAGGGACACTCTTTGTCCATTCGTAAACAAATATGGCTACTTACAAGGAAAAAAAAAAAACACAGGTGACTGAAAACATTGTGGATTTCTCCAGAATCAATGAGCAGCACACTAACCTCTGTTAATCTGAGGTGAGGGAAGTTTAATTTTGCTCTAAAAGATGGGATGACCAATGAGCTCCTTCGTTTTCACACAAATAAAACCAATCTGAAACTAAATAGGCCTCTACTGCAGTTACAATTTCTCTTATCGAGACCTAATTCACTTGATTTTAGTCTTGTCTCCCTTTTATTACAGTTTATTACAGCAGACATTTTTTGTTTCTCATTTTAATGAACTGAATGTGTCAAATAGTAAATCGCAAATGGTGTTGTTTCTCATAACGTGCACTGTAATCAAGCTCGGCATTTGTGGATTTTTCATAAGAATGTTCCCTCTGAAAATACCATAAAACGTAGAAATACTGTCTAGGGTGATCAGACGTCCCTATGTACCCGGGACAGTCTCAGTTTTGAGCACTGTGTTCCCTGTCCCAGCAGATTTATCCAAAACCACTGATTTGTCCCAGTTTTATTCAAGAAATGTCCCTGGGGTTGCTATTTTGACCAATCTGATCCCTGCCAACAGTAATGGGGGCAATATATTGTCATTTGCTTAGCCAAAATACAGAAAACCATGCTTGAAAGTGACATAAAGCAAGATTATATACTGACCCACAAAGTGAGTTGAAAATGGACAATGTTACATGCTTTTTTTTTCCAGTTTATTACGCCAAACATCCAAAACCAAGGTGTCTCCCAGTTTGTTATTTTGGAAATCTGGCCCTACACTGCTACACTGACTAGCTCTGTCTTTATTTGAGGGGAGGCATTTTACAACATGACAACTACTTAGGCAGGAATAATCCACTCATAATTAAATATTGCTCTACATTTCAAGGATGTAGACTGCATTGTATAGTTACAAATGGTTAATCAACGCATTTGGACAATAGTTCTGCTACACAACACGAGTGGAAACCGCTTAAATCCTCCATGTAAACAAATCTCAGTCAGGTGGCATGTCAATATGGCTTCTGTCCAACTCAACTGGGTCAATCTAGCCGCTAAGCTAATAGCCGTGCTAATTAGCCACCCTGCTGTCTCGGGATAAGAGCTAGCTAATGCATACTTTTACCAGTCATAAAGCAATACCAAAACAATCCAGCTTAGCACTGTAACGCTTGAATAACCACAGCTCTATAGTACGAGGTATTAGTCACGTAGAAGAGCTAAGTCGCGCGTAAAACAGGTTCATTTATCGGGTAATTAGCTAGCCTAATCATTAGCAAGCCGGGGTAACGACCGGTGGCTACAGCAAAACAGGTGCAGCGACACAACTTCAGCTCGCAGGCAAATAATCCCACAAAAAAACCCCATTGCTATCCCGCTGTACACCCGTGCCAGCCTGAATGCTAGCTCCCAAGCGTTCCCAACTAGCCCTGGAACCACGAGCTAACACGCTGCGCTCATAACATGTCCAAACGCGCATTGAAGGCTTGTCCCAGGCGTGCCCAGAAAATTAAACCCAAGTACAGACACGTTTAAAACCTGTACTTTTGTCAATTTCCGTGCATTAGTGCAGTGCAAAGCAAAATCACCATTACGCGTCAAGCCATTTCAAAGCAGACCTGTGCCAAGAAGCAGACGCTAACGCACAACTTGCACGTATTTCTTTCGCTGCCTTTGCAAAACATGTGCCACGATGTGCTATAAATAGATGCCCACATGGTTCCATTTGGGTCCGATCACACTGAAAAAAGCACGCACGGACACACGTACCCTTTCCACGGCGAGGCGAGGAAGACCTTTAAACCGCTATCTTGTCTGTTTACTATTTCGCAGATCCCCGTGGTGCTTCTTCGTCCACGCAGCTGTCATTTCCAAACAGAAGTCTACGACGGTGCCACCTTCCCCCTGGCAACACGATCCCAGAAATCATGGTCCTACTCCTCCTCCCAGTTCCAGGATGCGCGCAGGGAAAGGGATTAGCGGGTGTTGGAGTCAGTGGAGAGGGGAGTGGTAGTGGCATGGTTACGCATTACGCACGCCCCTCGTTACCAGCGAAGCGCGCACGGATGGATTTGTGAGGTCAGGTTTATGATTAAAATCCCCTGCCCTCGGTAAGATAATGGTTGGTGGAGGTAAGGTTTTAGTGAAAACAGGTGGGGCGGCTTCACTAAGCACTGCACAGAATGGAATGGACTAATGGGCTATTGGCAAGTGGTCTAGAGATGTTTTGCTCTCTAGCTCAGTGTGCAGGATTAATAAACTGAAGAGTAATTGTATTGTGGACAATATACAAATGTAATACATTGCTTAGTTTCTTACAAAGGTGAAAAACGTTTCTGTTTCCCATGCAGCAGTGGTCAAATATCACAATAAGGCAGATGACACCTTTGTCTGGTCATTTTTGTAGCCCCTCATCTCAGGCATGTGTGACCTCCACTCTGGGATGGTTATAAAAAACTTCAGACATGACTACTCACTTGACTCTGCTTTGAATTTTGCTGGACGCTGCCTTTAACCTGACTGTATTGCTGTAACCGATAACAATCTACAGAAGGATCCCCGTGCCTCTGTGTCTGTTCTTCATGCAACAGAACAGAAACCAACAGTATAAATTAACCTTCATACATTTCAATAATACAATAATGACATATTCTATAGAGCTGCACTATATATCGCAAAAATATCGATATCACAACATACTCAATACCATAACACAAAAGTTCTGACAAAAAATTATTGTTTTTAAAAAGAATATGTTTAATAAATAAGATTTGATTAATTATTTTTCCTTATAAGGCCAAAATTTCATTTAATCCTGGTTTTCTCTCTTTTAAATTTTTATTTTTGAGAGTTTCATTAATACCCTAAATTAAATCATGTATTTTTTGTTTTATTATAAATGAAATTATTGAGTCAAATGTATATTAAAATATTGCAATATCAATATTGTAGTTTTTAACCATTCTTAAATATTGTGCACTGTGCATATTCTTTTACTCAACTAAGAAAACATACAAAGAAGGCCAGAGTGACTTTACATTAAGTTATTTATTTTGTATAAGCCTACTGTTACTATCCTGCAGACAAAACATTAGACTAAAGTAAATTTCCAACAACAACATTTCTATTACATTTATTCAGGCTATTAAACTACTGTTGGAGTCTGCAGCATATTTCGAGTTTTGCTTCTTAAAATGTGGTTATGAGCAGTAAAAACTCCATGTGCATGTCAAAGTATTATATATTGAATAGACCAGTGTAAAGATGCACTATGTAACTTTTCTGACTTGTCTCCATGAGCAATTATTACTTTGCCAAGAATGTTGCATAGTATGGTTTTAAACATATCCTAGTGACAAAGAGTTGACATCGCTTGGCCAAGTTATAGGTCAGATCTGGGAAAGGGAGGCCTGCTCACAGTTAAAATGCTCGTTTTTAAAGCATTCTTGAAAGGAAAAAACACGTGTACTTGAATACATATATCATACTGTGGAACATTTCAGACAAAGCAATAATCTCCACCAGAAAACAGTGAGTAAGCAAGTAAGTAAGAAACAGATAATAATAATAATACGAACATGATTGCAGTAAGCTCAGTGGAAACTAAATGCAAAACCCAAGACATGACACATTGCTTGCTCAGACAAGTGTAACGTTAGGACGGTGCCTCTAGACATAGTGCAGTAGAATTACACACCATAACAGCCAGAGCTGGAGGGAACGAATACAATGACCTCACGCTTTGTTCAGTGTCTCCTGACTTACAAGTGATAATCTATAGTCCTAGGGCATGGAAAAAATGACAACAACTTTAGTTATTTACTTACCTCTTCTTCTTATTAAAAAAAAAAAATAAAAATGAGCCGACAGTAATATCCAATATTTTGCCTGTTGCTGTAGCTGATAACTGATACTTGCCAATACTGATATTTAGCTTTTAAAATCCATAGTAAGGCCCACAAATGTATCTTAAGTTAAAGTAAAGATCACTTTACTTTTCACTTTTGTAAAAATAATAAAAAGTATTTATCTGGAATGTAAAATCATTTGTTACAGCCGTGCAATATTCTTCTTTTTCAGTCTTGATTCTATCTATTAGTCTGTTCAAAAAGGGCACAGTGAAAGAAAAAAAAAAAATCTGTACTGAATATAAATATCGACTGATACTGATCGTTACAAATCGTTATCAGTACAGCCGATACTACAATTTCCATCTGAACCAATGAAGTATCAATCAACATGTACAAAAATGTGAATTCATGCATTGGGTCCCTGTACATTTGAAGTACAAATATAAATATATTTAATAAATGCTTAAGAAGTCACGTAGTAAGTTCATGCAAACATTTAAAAGTGGTAGTTTTGCATGTCAAAAGGGTTTGGATAGTAAGACAATTTTTATAGGTCATTCACCAAATACAAATGCTCATAGGCAAAATACAGTGAAAGCACATCTAATCCAGTTTACATATAAATTCAAATTTATATAAATTGCACAGAGGATAGTGAAAATGTGGTTTGTCATAAGAGATTAGACATGGGTAAGATTTGAGTGTCACAGCTCATGTCTTTTGTAGATCATGTAATTATTCAACCAAAAAGACAGTAAAACACCTGATATTGACTCCCTGTGAACAACAAGCTGACTGTTACTTCCTGCTCAATTATATCTCTATGGCATTTTTGCAGAGTCAAGCTAAAATTAGGCTCATAAATACTTAATGATCAGGCAGTGGACAGGGAGTAGTGGGCGGGTATCCCTGACTACATGTTAAACACTTCACAAATGAGGTGAATATTTCACCGGAGGCTACTTCTGAGTTAATAACCTCTCAATGCTCAATGCTGCTAATGCTAATGCTACTTTTGAGGGATTGTAAATGTAAAAATTATGCTAAAAACTGGTCTATACATAAAAACAATTGGGTGGTCTTTACTTTTAATTTTAATTGGTTGCCTGTTTATTATTTCATGTTAAAAAAAAATGCCTAATGAATAAATGCAAGATAGATAGGACTATGTTAAATCCCATACCGTGGAACATCACAGGCAAAGCAATCATCTCCATGGTGACGAGCAGGTGGCTGGACCAGGAAAGCTCCATACTGCATCTTTACACTAAACACAAACCTTTGCTTGGATGGTTTGCAAAATGAAATGACTTTGAAAATTTATGTGGTTGTGACATTGAGTACATATCCAAATAAGGTGCTCAGGATTAATCTGATAAAATACAACCTCCCTCACGTGAATTTGTTTATTCACTTGCTTTTTTACATTTTCACTTCAGGTTTGAGCGCATAAATAGTGCAGAGTTTGGGCTTTTGGGCGCAGTGATACAGCAGTGCCTCATGGGAAAAGCAGACATGTACTGTGGACCAATACTGTTGACTCTACTGCTCTGTGGTAAGTCATCAGTTACCTCAGCTGAATACATTTCCTTTGTGCTCTGATCATTGTAAAGCACGTTTTTTTCTGTAGTTTGGCTAAACAAATGACAATACATGCCCCTCTTTACTGTTGGTGGGTATCAAATTGATCAAAAATAGGAACACCTGGGACATTTCTTTTATAAAACTGGGACAAATCAATGGTTTTGGATCAATTTACTGGGGCAGGAGACTCTAGGCGCAAACCTGGGACTGTCCCGGTAAATAGGGACGTCTGGTCATCCTAATCCATGTGGCATCTCAGTTACGTACATATTGGGAATAGTGTTGTCATGCTACTAAAATTTCAAACTCAATTTCAATACCAAGGAAAGGGCTCCATAGGCTACTCAATTTTCGAAACCACAATGATGGAAAAATACAAAACAAATTTCAGCACAGAGTAATAGTGCTTTCTTAGAGTTCTTCTTGCTTCATGTTGATACATTTCAAGATTACTCTCAAACTGTTCAAGAAAGGTCAAATTGTGTCTTGTCTATGGGATTTTGTTCAATATTGATGCTTAAATTGAGTATCTATTTTCGATACTGGTGTGTCTGTGTAGTCCCTCAGTTGTCCAGGTCTGATCCATAGTAACAGCCAAAGTTAAATCTGTCAAATGGACAAAATATTGTAAGAGTGAAGACGTTTTGCTGCTCATCCAAGCTGATTCTTCAGGTCTGGTCAGATCGCTGGTGGACACTGCCTTATATCTATCTGAAGGGCAGAGCAAGCCACACTGAAACTGTAAACAGCCATTGTTAACAGTTTCAGCCTTAATGGCCTCTATTCAACCTTTAATGGCCCTACTGGCTCGCTCTATTGTTTCCTTTGTTTGCTTTGGGTCTGAGGATGGCGTTATAGATCGGTGAGAGATTATGTCTCAGGCCCCCATTCCTGTTCAAGGAAGGATTGTCTTTCCTAACAAAATAGCTTCTTTAACTAAAACCATTACTTCTCTCTGGCTAAGATGTGACCCTCACTATCTTCAAAGGAGTGGTTAGTGGCTTTGAGATGTAGATGTTCAGTGGACTGGGGTTGGATTACAAAACTGTTATCTACTGTTGAACATACTGTGAACAAGGTCTAAAGCTTTGTTATGTTGAATGAAAGTTTAAAGAGTCAAAAATGTGTTAATTGTGTGTGTGTAAATTGTCCCTACATTTGGACGGAATTTAGTATCAATGCCATGAAGGGACTCCTTTTTAGAACTCAGCGCTTCTGAAATTTTCTTTTATTTCAGTTCAAATTTACTTTACTGTCTGTCACATGATTAATGGAAAATGATAAGTATTTACCGCAAATACTATCCCACCAAATGAAGTAATATTATGAAGAACATGAAAACCTGTCACTTTAACTTTATGGTGTGTCATTGAGTAAACACAATTCGAGTTTTTTAGCCATGTTATACCTGTTTCCCCTCACCATTGACTCATTTGTATTTGGAGCAATTCGTGCTTATTTTAAAGAAGCCATATTGTGATCAACCCCCATTATCACAGTCACTGGTATATGCCCACTGCTCTGTACTTTGTTCTCCAATTTAATTTTCGTAATTGGTGATACATGTAGGATTCAGCAGCGCCGTGAGGTCATTTTGTTGCAAATATAAAAAAATCCATTACTCACAACTCCGAAGCTATCCATCAGAGTTGCCGACATGGTGATGACATTTACGGCGACATCAGCTCCCGTTGGACACCGCAGTTTTCTAACATGGAAGTCAGCTGATTTGTTTCTTTTATTAATTAGTTTAAATGAATATTGTGGTTTAAAATGTGCAAAATATAACATAATCCATGGGGTGTCATAGATTCTAACCATATAGCAAACACAAGCACCATAGGTATTCTTTAAAACTAGTATTGAAACTGGTCATTTGATACTAAAAAAGTCACATTTACAGGACAGAAATGAACCTTTCCTGAGCTATAGAATGATACGCTCATGGACCACTATGGAACCTACCTGGACAACTGAGGCAGTGCATTTAAGAACACATAGCAGTATAAAAGAAAGTACTATTATGTGTTTATACTAGTTAGAACTCAATTGTTAGAACTAAATTGTTGTACCAACCACCCCAGCACTCCCATAGTCAGCAGTTATGTTTTAAGAAGCCGATTGCATAATAATCTGTGAGCCAGTCCAAAACAGCCTTGGGGCACACACGCAGATATGTGGCAGCTATTTTCCAACCATTGTTCATCATAAATCACTACTGTTGCCTAGGATCCAGAATACACACTTCTTCAATACTTTATGAAGATGTGAGTCTGGTAACCGGTGAATCTCAGGTGGGTGTGATTGACAGGTGGGTTAGACAATCAGGCACAGGCATGGTCCGTCTGTATCAAAACAAACATGGCTGCTTAAGTGGAAAAAAAAAGAAAGGAAATGGTATCACAGGGGCCTGAAAAACATCACAGATAAGTGACCAGTGAGCTCCTTTGCTTCACTTGTGTCCATGAAATAAGCAAATTGGATTGGAGGGCTGTGTTCGAGCATAACTCGAGGTGTGGCAGAGCTTGGGGACCAGACTTATGTCCCTCTGTATAAAAAATATAGAGAGATTTCATTCTGGACTTTATCGCCTGATCAGCCAGTCCCTTCTACATCCTATTGAAATTCAGAAGGGTCTGGAATTGGTTTAGTGCTTTGTTTGTTGACTCTGCAGAAATCTGCTTCTTAGTCCACCTGTCAATCACACCCTCTGAAATTGGGAAGCAGTCTGGTTCTGACTGGACTTTCCAGGAAATCACTACTAGTGTCTTTGCATGAAATCTCTTGATGTCTTTTAGGCCTCTGTTTTCCTCCCTGCGCTGATGGCCAAACTCGAGAATACTTCTTTGTGAATGAGAATATGAACTGGGAAATGGCTCAGGAGTACTGCAGACTGCACTACCACGACCTGGCCACAGTGAGCAGCATAGAGGACATAGACCAACTGCCCCGCCCACCAGACTACTCTGGAAACATCTGGATTGGCCTGTTGAATAATGCCACAAACACCAGCTGGTGGAGGTGGTCGGGCTCTAACCTGAGCGGGGGGTTTGGGAAGTGGGCCAATACTGGCTATATGCACCCCTACTCACTACAGTGTGGGACGATGAATAACAACGGCTGGTACAACAAACCCTGCTATAAACTCTCTTCAAAGCTCTGTGCTTCTCTGGTGAGTCTTTAAAGAGAAGGTGTATACTCCATAAAAGTGTTATACCTTCTCTTTTAAGAATATATATACATATATACATATATATATATATATATAATACACACACACACACACACACACACACACACACACACACACATATATATATATATATATATATATATATATATATATATATATATATATATATATATATATATATATATATATATATATATATATATATATATACACATATATATATATATACATATATATATATATATATATATATATATATATATATATATACATACATATATACATATACTGACAGTAATGCTGTTACAGGACATACCATTTTAACTCTGAATGGTCATGGACACATTTTTATATAGCACTTTTCCACCTTCAAGGCACTCAGAGCGCTTTAGCATCCCATTAATTAAACTACTGCACATAGCATCAAGTTGTTCTGCACTGTTTTGTAGCTTGCTTTTTTATATTTATGAAAAATTGTGGTGCTGGAGCATGGATGATGTAGGCTTGTGGGCTGAACATTGGACAAATCTTACAACTCTAAGGAGGGTTCGAATAGGACCTGGGAGAGCATTCAGGCATGTTTTTGATGAGGGAACAACATTATAGCATGGGAGAACGCTCCAAAAAGTTGACGTTTGCATGAAACTCCCTCTTTAATGAAGAATGCAGATTCATCATTCATCGTCATCGTTCCTTGACAGTATATGAGTTTTTCTTCTTGCTAAACTGCTACATATTTTTAAACCAATTTTTTAAAAATACATTTTCTGAGCACAATACAAGATTACTCAAACATGCATCAAAATATAACTGAGTAAGCTAATAAGGGAACATAGTGAAAACATGGAAAAACACTCATCAAAGTTGATTTCACATTTATATGTCAAATATGTCCCCTCTAAACACAAAAGTTCATTAACCTCAGGCTTTGCATTCTTTCATATTTTCTTTAAACTAAACAACCTCCAGTACGTGTAGGACTAAAGGGGAAAGGGGGGTCTAGAGATATAAAGAACAGTGTGATTGGTCTAACAGGCTGTTTGCCCTTGCAGCCAATCAGGGCAGTCTTTCATGATGTCACCAACTACTGCATCAGAAAGCTGTAAATTTACCTATTGTGGCAAGTGGGATGCACTAAAAAAAAGAAAAAAACATGAAAAAAAAGCAGCAATGCCAGCGCGATTTAACCCGGAAAATTAACCTAAAATATAAGGCACTCAGGTTTGTCCATAGAATGTAGAATGCAGGTATGTTCCATTTTACTTCTTTTATTTAGCAAAGGTCTTATTTCATGTTACACTTACGCATTAACTTTAGTTAAACTTCACTTAAATTCACTTCATGAACAACTTCAGTTGAATCACATTGATTTAATTCATAGACTGCACAAAGAAGTGGACTATGTGACTGTGACGTCACCCATAGAGTTTGGCTCCAGCGAAATTAAGCCGAAATTAAGCTCATTGAGGCTAACGGTTGTAGGGGCGAATTTGGAGCTGAGTTCAATAAAAACACCAGGATGTAGAGCAGGTTAATATGAACATTTTAAGACCAAAATGATTAGCTAGACAGCAGCAGTTACAGAGAGAGAGGGGCAACATTTTTTCAATAGAAAGTGAATTGGAGCCAGACACGATGGAGCTGGAAGTGCACTCATCCTCACTTCTTATTCGGAATGTGCAGAATATATAAACGTAGTGGGTTCATATATTCAGTCTTTGGTTTTCTGACGTTCACATTTTAGTTAATTCTTTAATCACATTTGTTCTGTCATAGATGTCCATATTAAGAGTCTTGTTGGTCTGACGGCATTAACATTTAAAACAAAGGAGTAATTTGTAGGACGGCAGGTCACATGGGGCCAACCCTAAGATTAAAAATAATTAGTTAGCTAGAAAGATAAAGTCATTAGATCCATGTTATGACAAATACATAAACCACAATACTGAAGGACTGGCTAAGGAC
This sequence comes from Periophthalmus modestus, assembly GCA_019594935.1. Taxonomy (NCBI): domain Eukaryota; kingdom Metazoa; phylum Chordata; class Actinopteri; order Gobiiformes; family Gobiidae; genus Periophthalmus; species Periophthalmus modestus. The sequence goes on from JAIEZT010000107.1 coordinate 6,970,786, forward strand.
TTTACTTCCCGACAGCCAGCTACAGTGTGGCTACATAGTGGCGTGCTACATAGCTTAAACTACATAAACTAATTCTGGATGTTGCATATTTTCCTGTCCACGAGACGGACAGAGCCTACCTAGACCAAGGTAAGGCATGGTGCAGCCGGCCCGGAAGATGACAGTGCAGTGGAAGGAAGAAACAAGTTAACAAAGAGTTTAGAGGCTGGCGTCATCTGCTGATTACTATCCATATTACCATATCCAAGTCTATATTGCCACATTAGTCTGCACTAAAGTTGCCCAAAAAGGACTCGGAACAGTAGCTAATGCTATTAAAACACCATACAGTTTAGTAGCCAAGAAGTGGATTTAGTGTTTAGTTCCAGAGGGGGTATTATGCACACAAAAAAAGATTTTTGAGCTTTCTACCATGTTATAACGTTTTAGAAGTCATTCATGCTGAGTATTTTAGTGATCTCTCCCAGGCCCTATTTCAGTCCTACTTAGAGTTAGCTGTGCAACTCTCAGTCCACAAGCCAAAACTGTACAACTTGACAAACATGATGTGATGTGCAATAGTTTCATTAGCGGGATGCATGCTGATTGTGTTGTGATGCCGCTCTGAAGGGGTGTTGTTGAAGTATAATGCCCCCTGTTACTATACCCCATAGAAGTAAAATGCCTCCCTCTTTAAACAGTACTGCCTGTATTTTTTTCAGGTCCAAATCCCAAAGTGTTCCATATCTCCACCACTTCTCAGAGCTGGGAGGAAGCTCAGAGTTATTGCAGAACAAATTACATTGACCTGGCTATGATTGAGCACGAGGAGGAGAACATCCAGGCGTTACAGGTGATAGGATCCAATGAGGTGTGGATTGGTCTCAGCAGAGCCTCCTGGAGGTGGTCTGACGGTACCGCGGTCTCCTTCACAAACTGGAACAGCATCATAGAAGACGAATATCCTGCGTTTGACTTCTGTGCTGCGGAGATTAGTGATCGGACCTGGGATATGCCTCCGTGTCTCTTAATGGAGTATCCATTCTACTGTCAAAAAAACATTATTGATTCAAATGGTAGTCTTTCTCAACTGATGATTCTCAGCTCATGTCTAATCTATCTGAAGAATTGTTGTCTGCTCCTCTGACTCTGCTCCTCTGGCTCTGCTCCATTTGCTCCCCTGGCTCTACTCCTCTGGCATCGCTCCTATCTGCTCCTCTGGCATTGCTCCTCTGGCTTTGCTCCTCTGGCTTTGCTCCTCTTGCTCTCCTCCTGTCAGCTCCTCTGGCTCTGCTCCATTTACTCCCCTGGCTCTGCTTTTCTGGCTCTGCTCCTCTGGCCTGTTGCTCTGGCTCTGCTCCTCTGGTTCTTCTCCTCTGGCTCTGCTCCTGTCTCCTCCTCTGGCTTGCTCCTGCCTGCTCCTCTGGCTTTCTTTCTCTGGCTCTGCTCCTCTGGCTCTGCTCCTGTCTGCTCCTCTGGTTCTTCTCCTCTGGCTCTGCTCCTGTCTGCTCCTCTGGCTTGCTCCTGCCTGCTCCTCTGGCTTTCTTTCTCTGGCTCTGCTCCTCTGGCTCTGCTCCTGTCTGCTCCTCTGGTTCTTCTCCTCTGGCTCTGCTCCTGTCTGCTCCTCTATCTCTGCCCCTGTCTCCTCCTCTGGCTCTCCTCCTCTGGCTCTGCTCCTCTGGCTCTGCTCCTCTAGCTCTGCTCCTCTAGCTCTGCTCCTGTCTGCTCCTCTAGCTCTGCTCCTGTCTGCTCCTCTAGCTCTGCTCCTGTCTGCTCCCCTGATTCCAAAGTTTTCCAAACTTTTGAGTGAATTAAAGTTGCAAAAATATTTCTCCATTGACAGAAAACAAAAGAAGCAGCAACGTTAAGATCCAGCTCTCCTCCAACCTCGACCAGTCCGATCCAACCATCTACAAACTGGTTCTGGAACAGGTTAGACTGGATTTTGAACAAAGCAATCAATGTACTGATATATTGCATATCCTATTATGTTTTGTCTGCTAACCTTTCTTTTTAGATAAGTGAACGATTTAGAGAAGCAGGACTTGCTGATGTCAAGCTCAAATGGAAGACTCCTCCTAAGAAACAAGAACAGAAGGATAAAAAAGTCTAAAGACGGTACCTCTACAATAAAGAGTTGTTTGATACTAAAGTGTAACTAATGTGGTACCACTTTAAAGGTCCTACTGTATATATGGAGAAAAGTTTTGAAAGGTAGTCATCTGTTTTGGAAATCTAATTTTTAGTAGGTTCACCATGCATTATTTGAACAAGCTTTTAAGGTTTGTGCTGTTAGAATTATGTTATCTTTAAAGCAGCCCTATTATGCAAAATAGACTTTTCAGAGCTTTTACACATGTTATAATTCTTTCCCCGTGCTATTTACTCACCTGATGTTGTATTTGGAGTGATTAGTGCATGTTTGAGCAATCTTTAATCGCTTTTTTTCACGACGCCATATTGCCAATCAACCCGCATTTTCATCACGCCCACTACGCTGTACTTACTTCATTCCAATTTTCTATTTTAATCAGTGACACGCATAGGATTCAGCAGCAGCGTGTAGTGATTTTGGTTCAAATGTTTCTTTTATCAAGTCGTTTAAGATTAATATTTCAATTTAAAATGCGCAAATTGTAACATAATGATCCAAGGGTGTCACAGATTATAATTATGTAGTAGACATAAGCACAATAGGTCTTCTTTTATCATTTAACTGTTTCTTTGTGTCCATTTGTGAACTATTTATTGAAAGTAGACCTCTTTCTGTCAAATTTTAACTTGCGTGCTGTGTTTTTTTATTTATTTATTTATTTATTTGAACATTCCTGTAAATGTACCAGATTTAGCCACAATAGATAGACCAAACATTTTACAAAAGTTTGAAAATGTTGCATATCTAATTTCCTGGAATGGTGGCTTCATTAAAGTTTGACCGCAACAATAAATAAATAATGATGTTAACACTTTCTCATGCCTGCAGACGCTGCATTATTGCTAGTCAAATGAGCTCGGATTAGTCGCCAATTCCCAATCTTGGGAATCTGTTACTGATTATGTGAATGAAAATACCCTCTACCAGCAGAGGGAAGTAGATCTGCATGTCCTGTGAGGTGAAGAGAGAAGCAGTGTGTAAAAATACTACCAACTAATAATATCTACTCATGCTACACTAATGTTACACCTACTTTGAGGTCAGGTAGTATAATATTTTGACCAAGAATTTTTTTTTTGTTGACTACAGGCCCAACACCAATAGCTAAAATTTACTATGCAAACGTATTCTTATTTTTGCTTTTAATTACAGACCCTAAACCTGATTTTGTCCCATGCATTTGATACATTATGCAGTCCAGATATATTATATAAGCAGGTGTGGTCAAAATAAGTCTGCTGCATACTGTCTGCAAGTGTTTTATTGTCTGATAATCAGGAAATGCACATTAGCATGCTAGTTGTTGTTAGATTTACTATGACGACAAAAATGGACTGGTTGCTGAGAGTTATGAGAAATGCTTATAAACTCATCGCAGTGAATTATTAGGATGCTCGGAATGGATAAATAAAACAATCAAGTGAGGAATACTACGGTAAACCTTTTAAAACAAATTAGTTCTGCTTTTCTCGTCTTTAAGATGGTAAAAATGCTGACTCTAATTTTTTTCCATTAATCATAAGACTTATACAGTTGTATTCTCATAAAACAGACATGTCAAACTCAGGCCCGCGGGCCAAATTTAGCCCTTGATATAATAATATTTGACCCGCAAGACCATATCAAATATGTATTAGAGCTGGCCCACCAGCTTTCGCACCAGTATAGCGCATGCACCACAAATGCTACGAATCCCAGAATGCTTTGCAAATGTGTTGGCGCTGACCTCCACACTTCTGTTGATACTCTTTAGCATCTGCTACTTGTCCCTCACTCAAATTTAATCCACCATGTCTGAAAAACATGCAGATATTGTTGTGTAATTTTTCAATAAATATTTTGTTTGGCCTGTGACTTAGTCCAAGTTTTTTATTTTGTCCTTCTGTGCATTTCAGTTTGACACCCCTGTCATAAAACAATAATTTGCTGCATGTTTTAGTCAATTCCAAGACACACATTACCTTGAAACTTCTCTCATCTCAGATCAACAGTTTGGTGCTTATTTTTCCTCATAAGCAGCCATATTTGTTTTAATGCGGCCTGGCAATCTCCAGTGTCCATACTGACATCTCCGTAAAGTAGAAGTTTGTATTCTGGATCCCAGGCAAATTATATACAATTTAATAATCAAAAACACACCAACAAATGCACGATAGAACTCTTTGTTGGGCACATAGCCAATTCACTGTAGTCCATACTTTACTTTTTGTCCTATGTAATGCAAAATGGACTATTGTGAGCTTTTAGCTATGTCATAATGTTATTACGTCAAAAACATACTCAGAGTTGTGTTTTGTTTCATTCAAACATGTTTGAGTAATCCTTTATTATTAGTCTGTCTACATCTCAAAACTCAAAATGCTCTGTTCCACCTTATGACGTCATCGACTGGTAGTTTAAAAACACAGGAGAGCACTTCCTGCATTACCACATGACATCACAAGGGGGAACAGAGTTTTTAGTTTGAGAGAAAAACTCAGCCGAAATATCTGGGATTTGTGTGTTTAACATGCGTGAATGAAACAAAACACAACTCCAGGTACTTTTTTATGAGGAAAACATTATGACATAGCTCATAATATAGTGTAACATGGGCCCTTTAACATATTGCTGTGTACCTTTATACCTTCTCTGGAGACGCGAGCTGTGCCACTCGTCTTCATGTAGGGCCAAAAGCGCACCAGAGTGAAAATCAATGGAACATAGTGATCCCCTTCTGCACAAGGCTGGTGTAATTAAACATGTCTGCTGCGGAGAGGTAGAAGAATGGGTTAGGGACACAACATTATGTAACAGAGGGTAAAAGAGCATGTAAGACCAATAGGGAGTCAACTACATCAAACGCACAACAAAAATTGAATGTCTTTTCTTGGTTAGAATGACTTCGATAGAGCTCCTGCTGTTGCTGTCACGCAATCCCAACATGCACCTCCACACCCCATAATAGTAGGGATAGAGGTGGAGAATTCTCATAAAAACTAATGCTGTCGGCCATAATGAACGACTTTATGGGAGTTTTAGAGATTGTGGATTATTGTTGCGCACCGGGATGTACACATTATCAAGGGTAGATGAAAGCCTCTGCTTTTTACCAGATTTACAAAGCTCCAGATTTGTAATTTTGTTTCATTATTTGGTTTTATTTGAATGATTCAACCATAGTCTCATAACAATTCAAAAACTGTAAGTGTGTGTATTGTTGATTAGCATTACAGTCTATTAATAAGGCAGAGAAAGTGGTTTGAAAAGAAACAATCCCAAATGCTTTTTGCACTCATTAATTTGCTTAATGTTAATTGGCTGTGCAGAAAAGACAATTGTAGAAAATAAAATCACAAACTTAAATTAAATCAATGTTTTTTTGTGTGTTTATTACCCTGACAAGAGTGAGTTAGCCTGCCACATAGGCTACAACATCTGCACATGGAGTTTTCACAATTTCAGCAATTTCCCCTCATTTAAAGTGTAAAATATCAGTAAATGTTATAAGTACAGGGCTTTATAATAAAATGCATTTTTCACAAACATCTCCAGGGACCCTTTTTGAAAAGTAAACCAGATTGCCAAATATTGCAGAGTTAAGGCAAAATCTAAGCAATCTACACTCTTTAAAATAACAGCCGTGCAAGGCAAGGGTCACTAATGTTTCAGTTTTAAGATAAATCATTGTCTACGATTTTATTTAATGACCAAAAAAAAAAACCTCCAAAAGTGGGCTTGGTGCCATTCATTTCCACTAATTCACCCCTGCCCATATGGCGTCCCTGTCAAATTTAGTCACGTGGGTGCAGGAATTCTATAGGTTGCTTTTAAGTGACACTGCAATATTTTTTAATCCATATATTTTTAAGAGGGGGTATTTTACTTTTATGGGGTATTAACTGGTAACACATAAGATATTTAGATCACCATGTTACCTTACATTACATACTAACAGGTTTTATAAGTTTCACTGTCGTTTTTGACGCTCTGTGTCTTCCCTACCTTTACTCTCCATGCTAAATCCCCCCTTCAGAGCGCTATCACAGCACTCATCATTAGCAAGCATCACACTAATTTTATTTATGTATTTATTTATTTGATTGGGACAATGCATGTTAACCACTTACCGTTCCGACGGCCCGCCCGCGGGCCGTCGCCTTTTCTTTACAACTTTACAGCAATGTACATTCACTTCTGCGTCACCCACACAAACAATCTACACATCAAATGAAAGCTACGGATCTCATCTTTCCGAATATGTAAACCATTTTCACCTAAAGTCACCACAGTGCTGTCAAGAAAGCCGTTTTTACAGAAAAGCCAAAAATGCCTATTTGGACTTCACTTACCTTTGAGGGCTCTGGTTCTGTCAAACATCAACATATTTCCACAAAATCGGTCTCATTCTTTCCGTAGAGGTCCAGAGAATATAATCCAGTCAAGAAATTATGTCCACAAAATAAGTTAGATCCTCCATGTCCAATCTGCTGCAGGAAAGTGAAATCTGCTCCGTGATTTTTTTGCATTTCTTTTGTCAATTTCAGGCATAACAAACTTCAGACAGCGCCAACTTTGTTTCTCAGTGATAGACAAACATGCTAGCTTCTGATTGACACCAAGTTTGGCCAATAAGGTGGGGGTTGTGGGTCACTGGAGCCCCAGACAGCAAATCAGTGCTACAGGTGACTGAAAGTGTACGCCCCACTCTCCCCCGTGTAGAATCAACCAGTCACATCTCACACATTCAGCGATGTTTTCTCCTTACAGCCAATGAGCAGCTGAACACGAGGATGTGTGACATGCCATGGTTTTCTGTAAACAGACGGAGCAGGCCCAGTGCGTAACGAAAGTAAATGAATCACGGCTTTTCGTGCGTAAAGTGTGCGTAAAATGACGCACTGTGATTTTGCAACAGTTTTGCTTCTAAACACGACGAAACGGATAAAACAAAGGCAGTACGCGACCGAGGACACTGTGGATGTTTGTACAAGTTATACCAGAGGCATCTCGGACCCGGAGCGGTCCGTGGCAGATTCCACGGTGGACTCAGAAGTGGAGGAGCATATTCTTTGATGGACTGGATGCTGTTCTGGGTCGGTAAGCCTGGTTTATTCTGCTATTTACATAATTGTAGATAAAATATATTGTGTGTAATCATTAGCATCACTTCTGTGCATAGTGCACATTGGAACCATGCGTCTGGCACATTTGTGTTTATCTGTATGAATTAGACTTCATTTGTCTATTGATTGAAAGGTGTTTTATTCTGCAGTTTACAGTATTGTAAGTAAAATTATATGTATATGATATAATATTACTTCACGCCTCTCAATTTTGTACTTTCTTGTTACTAATGTGTTTGTGTTTTTCTTTAGGCACGTGGGTGACGTTATCAGATTCTCTCATCGGCTGTTACCATGTTTTGCACAAAACAAAGAAATGGCATTTTGGCAAAGACATTTTTTCACCATTTTTTGGACAAGCCATAATCATGTACAGTGAGCTTTTCACTGCTGTTTACAGTGTGTGTTTGTTCATTGTTTGCAGTGTGTGGAGTTTGTAAATATATATTTATTTTGACCCATACCACTTGTTTTGACTATATTTCATAAACAAATATGTATTTTATATTGTGTTTTGATATGCTATATACATTTACATAAGTAATAGAGCAGCTCGGTGCAGATACTGATTCCTCTAAGTGTGAGCTTTCAGTAGAGCCCTCATTGATGTCTGTGGGTTGAAGCATTCAAAAGTTATTGCAGTTTTTCCAAACGTTCTACAAATGTCTCCATTTGGAGAGGTTTGGATAAACTTGGATACATCAAAAGTCCCTCCATAAAACGCCTGGATTTAGTCATAATAAAATAAGTGTAAAAATCTCATTTTTTTATAGATTGACCTCAAATCTGAAATGTGAGAGGTCAACAACATTTTCAATTGAAATATGGTGTATTTTTGTCCCCAGCTACCTACTGCAGCTTTCTTCCCCTTAATTTTTACAAAAAAATTTAGGCGAGGATGAGAAAAATCATTTTTTATGTGTGTTCCAAAGTGTATAAATACTTACCAGACAAACTTACAGTGATTCTGACACCTGAGGGTAAAACTAGAGGATGTTACCTTTACAAAGACCCCAAAGTTGTGTAAATAATACTTATGGTTCAATAACAGTAATCATTTTAATTTGGAGAGGTCAGAACGTAGGCAATTTCACCAAAAATACCCGGAATGGTAAGGGGTTAATGAACAGACATGATTCAAGATGAAAGTAAACAAACTCATTTCCATCCATTGTACCAAGGGCTGGGGTCATAAAAGGGTCAAAATAAAAATTACACACTACACTCATTGCACAATTCCCTTAATTGCACATTACACTCATCACATAATTCCCTTAACTGCACATTACATTCATTGCACCATCCGAAATATTGCACATTCCACTCATTGCACATTACACTTATTGCACAGTTCCCATTATTGCACCATCCGAAATATTGCACATTCCACTCATTGCACATTACACTTACTGCACAGTTCCCATTATTGCACCATCCAAAATATTGCACATTCCACTCCTTGCACATTACACTTACTGCACAGTTCCCATTATTGCACCATCCAAAATATTGCACATTCCACTCCTTGCACATTACACTTATTGCACAGTTCCCATTATTGCACCATACAAAATATTGCACATTCCACTCATTGGACATTCCACTCATTGCACAGTTCCTTTAACTGCACATTTCACTGATTCCACAGTTCCTATTATTGCATCATCTAAAATATTGCACATTACACTCATTGCACAGTTTCCATTATTGCACCATCCAAAATATTGCACATTCCGCTCATTGCACATTCCACTCATTGCACAATTCCCTTAACTGCACATTATACTGATTGCACAATTCCCTTAACTGCACATTATACTGATTGCACAATTCCCTTAACTGCACATTACACTCATTGCACAGTTCCCATTATAGCACCATACAAAATATTGCACATTCTATTCATTACACAGCCCCCATTATTTCAGCCAGTTTGGTCGCCGATTCAAGACAAATACATTATATACCCACTCCCTTCATAATTGTCCGAACATGCAAATATGTCTCTATGGAACAGTTAACATCAAATTCCCACTATAGATGATGCATGTTTGGTTTGACCATAACCAGTTTTTCATTTGAGCTTTAAGAGAACTGTATGTGGGACATGAAACCACAACATTAGGTTTGTGAAGTTGCTGTGTAGAGTTTTGTACCATGTTTTTGTATTTTTATGTAGAATTGTCATGTGGGAGGATGATGTAGGATTGTGGGCTGAGCTTTGTGGGTTTGAGGTCTGGGAGAGATCGCAAAATTACTGAAACATGCATGGATGAGATATCAAACCTCTCCAGGCAAGAATTTGATGAGGGAACAATGTTATAACATGGTCGAAAGCTAAAACAAAATAACTGAAACTGAGCTGAAAGACATGTCAAAATTCTATGGTGGAATTTGCTGTCAAACTTTGCAGATCAGTTTTATGGTTAATAAATCTGTAAATACTGAGCCTATGCACATGAAACAAATACTTGCACAACATCCTCTCTGTCAGTATAAATAAACAAAAGATTTTTTATTTTTTTCTCTTCACAATAACTCCAAAAAGTGATGTCATTTTTCAACCCCAGAAGACGTGAATGTTGTCAGTTGAAACAATGATAAACCATAAGATGAATATGACAGATTGTTTGTGGAGTCAATTCAAATAATGATAACATTTGTGGATAATAAGTTTTGTATATTTTTCTTTCAAAATCTCCCATAGAGTTAGAAAGACCCTTTCTCAACCCACAAGCCAAACTGTACATTACAACTTCACAAATATGATGAGATGTGCAGTTACTACCCAACAGAAGTGTATTGACCTCTATTTAAAGGGCTTATGTTATGCTGTTTTTGATCTATGTTATAATGTTTCCTCATTAAAGACATTGTGCTAGCGTTGTATTTTGTTTCATTCACACATTTAACACACAAACCCTGCACGTTACAGCTGAGTGCTTCTCTCTTCCAGCTTACGATGCCATGTGGTAATACAGAAAGTACTCCACTGTGTTTTTAAACTCAATACACCTTCACTAGAAACATTTAGATCAGGAGTGCCCAGACTCTTTTCACCGAGGGCCATATCATTCAGATGGTGCATTTAACATAGTTTTGACCTCATACTTTAAATAAGGCTTGAAATATTGATATTAGGTCTGTGTGACAATGCAATGTGGTGTTATTTAGGTCATGTTGGTAGCATTACTCAAATTTGCCATAAAAAGTACTGATCAATTGGGCGAGTTCAACTGAAGGACTGAGGGCCAATAAAAATTGGTCTGAGGGCTGCATTTGGCCCCTGAGCCATAGTTTGGACATGCCTGAATTAGATCATTTTACCTGTGGAATTGCCAATCTCCACTTAACAAAATATAAAAGGTAGTAGCTAACTTGAAATCTACCACTTCATGACATCACAACGTGGAACAGAGCATTTTGAGGTTTGGACATGTAGACAGACTAATGCGGGTTTACTCAAACTTATGTGAATGAAACAAAACACAATTCTGCGTATGTTTCTGATTAGGGAACAGCATTACAAAATGGCTTAAAGTTCATAAGAATACATTTTGTGCAATATAGGACCTAAAAGTTAAGCAAATGACAAACATTCAAATATAAAAAGTAGTGTGCTTTTTTTTGTTGTGTGTACTTAGTAAGAACCACCCACATGAGTTAGAAATACTCAAACTATGACAGCAAACAAGTTTCGAGCATACTTTATATACTTTGTCACACTCGTACACCCCCCTCCCTCTTCCCTTCTGCTCTTGTGTGCGTTAGATGGTCTGACAGGGAAGCTAAATTAAACCTGGACTGTCTCATCTCTACAAGCTGACGAACTGTAAACACGCTGTCAGCCGCATCATCGACACAGGCACCTTGGAACTTTTCTGTAAGCCAAAGTGTCTTGTGTAAATTTGTGTGAGAAATGTGTGATTGCGCTGTTGGGAGGTTGGGAGTTCTCGGAATAACGCAGCGCTTTGCAGACTTGATGATGAGGATGTGAGAAGGAGTCGTGACCATAGACTGTTTAAAGAAGTGCACTAAGTGAGTGTCACGTCACCGATAACTTTCAGCTCCAGTCAAATGAAGCTCATCGAGGCTAGAAGTTATGGGGCGAATTTGGATACGAGTTCGATATTTGGAATTCCGACCGCGAGCATCATAGCAACCAAAGAGCCAATCTGGAAGAAAGCTGTTGAACGCCTCTTCCCACCCGCACTGCATGGTTTAGCATGGAGCGGGCCCTTAGCAACGCTGTCAATCAAACCTGTTGCTGACGCTAGTGGGAGGGCCCTCAGGGAAATAAGACGCCTCATTAGAATGTGCATTAATGTGCTATTTACGAGCAAAAATTAAAATACCAGGGTCATATAGAACAAGGTAATACGAACACGTTAAGACCAAAGTGACGAGGCTCACTGCAGCAGTTAATGAGAGAGGGGTGACAATTTTTCAATGGAAAACGAATTGGAGCCAGACTCGATGGAGCCGGAAGCCCATGATCACTTCCTATCTGGAACGTGGCGGGTAGTGCATTAGGTTTGTCCATTTATACACTGCCTGTGACTTTTTTTTTTGGCCAGGCAGTGTATATACAGTCTATGGTCGTGAGTGTGTAAAGTTTAATCTAATGATGTGAGTCTTTTGAACGATTCCTTAACGTGAACAGTTGGGATTTTTTTTTAACGCTGAACTAACATAAGAATCAGCCCAACTTTACCACTGTAACTAAATACATGTACTGAAAATACACACTCAGAATACTAATTTTGAGTAACTATATTCCTGTATAGTTACCCTTTATTTTGGTGGTTTTCCGAGTTCAGTTACTTTCCTAAAATGAAAGGCATATTGTACATTATAGTATTTGATCACGTAGTTTTGGTACGGACTGAACACCCTGCTAACTCGGTTTCAACTTTGCTAGAGGTCACTGACACTCTAAACTTTCTGGGTCTGCTGTTATGGAAGTGGAGTCAGTTTAATTTAAAGCAGACCTATTTTGCAAAATTCACTTTTCAGCGCTTCTAACCATGTTATAGCTGTTTCCCCTCAACATTTACTTACTACTTGAAATTGTATGCGTGACTTATTTCTTTTATTAAGTTGTTTTCGATGAATATTGTGATTTAAAAGGTGCAAATGACAACATAATGATCCACGTCATAGATTATCCCTATACAGCAGACACAAGCACAGTCTGTCTTCTAACAATGGGGAAACGCGCTGGCAGCTCCATCATCGACACAGGCACCTCGGTACTTTTCTGTGAGCCAGAGGGGGTAAATTGGGTAAATTGGAGTGAAAATCGTGTGATTGAACTGTTGGGAGTTCCTGGAATATCGCAGAGCTTTGCAGACTTGATGATGAAGATGTGAGTAGGAATCGTGATCAAGCCAAGTCAATTCAGTTCTTCTGGGTTAGAAAAAAAAAAGAGATTTATAGGAATCTTCTGTGGCCTTTACATAGAGTATAGTCTGTACAATGTTATAAGGAATATCCAAGTTAAAGCCGCTGGAGCTGATTTTTACTGCCTTAAAACATGAAAAACGGAACTAGTTCATTTTAAACAGCTTGCAGTGGTACAAAGTTATTCCTCACTTACTTTATGCGTGACAAATTAGCGTATAAGCACTTTTCACAACTTTCAGATCCCAGAGCGGAGTTTGGTCGTCACGGTAACACTAACAAGAACTAGTATGCTAACAGTGCACTTTCTGGTTCTCAGATAATAAAATGCTTAATAATTAGATGCAGACAGTACACAGTATGTTCAAAAGTATCGAAAAACAGATACTTATCAATATTACCTACTACCATCAAAACTACCTACTCATTTCAGCAGGTAACGATAGTACAAAGGCACATGCACAGGACGGGACAGAAAAATAAGCATTTCCTGCATAGCTTTAGAATGATCTTGAGCAGTATCAGAACAAGTATAAGACACATAGACTAATATATGCCCTTGGATCACTATGGGACGCAACTGGACGAGGGGTGAGGGATTACACAGATGTAAGACCACATGGTAATATAAAAGAAAGTATTATGATTTAATGTTGAAAATTACACTATTGTCTAAATAAAGTGCTGGAGGATGTGTCTGGGGAGGGGGAAGTCTGGGAGTCCCTGCTTAAACTGCTACTCCTGCGACCCTGTCCCGGATAAGTGGAAGAAAATGGATGGATGTTATCGGAATCTGTATCAAGTATCAAATCTATTCCTTTGTATCGAAGTAGAGTTTGAAATTGTTGTATCATGACACCACTAGTACACAGCAGTATTATTTTCAACCTTAAAAGCTTCGTACAACATATTTGTACTGGAGTAAAACACCTTTTGCTCAAAAAAAAAAAAAAAAAAAAAAAAAAAATGGGTACAGTCACTTGGTATGCATTCAAAATAGTAATCCTGTTTTGTGCTTAAAGTTACACTATGCTACATTTCTGGTGGAATTCCCATCACCTAGTTTGTCTCCATGGAGATGCCTAGAATATTCCACAATATGACATTAAATTAATTATGCAGGCATTATACATTATACACATATATTTATTTGAGACTTTATTATTATAATATATTTGTTTTTTCAGATCAACGTTTAGTTTTTCATATCTACCCGCCTTTCAACTGCTCACTAGTGGTCTTCCTCAGAGTGGTCACATGATGCTCTGTGACGTGTCCAGTCAGCCGATTTAAACAGGTATTGGCCCTGTCTTCCAACCAGTGGAGGCAGGACAACAGCACCATCTGCGGTCCAACTTCTTCATGACAGTATCCGAGGTGTATGAGAGTAAAAAAGCCCCCTCGTCCCGGTTTAAAGTCCCATGAGCATGTTTTCGTATTTTAATTGCCTCCTTAAACCAGCCTCTGTCTCAATGATTGTGTGTGAATGTTTGCTCCATCCTAGTCCATAATGTGGCTCTCGCTTCCAGTAAGATTCATCTAGTTTTCCATTAATTTATTTTAATAGATTTCTTATATTAGATCAGTGTTTAGTTTGTTTTCACACCTGACATTTTTGACTGCTCACTAGCGGTCTTCCTTTACTTTGGTCTGAAAATAAGAATCTATTAAATGAAATTAACCGAAGACCAGGTGAATCTCATTGGACTATTCATCTGAGACGGTTATACAATTAGGCTGTTGCTACTAATTTGATCAACTATTAGTTCATTATAATATGCAAATTTAACAATGTATAGTATTATTTTTGTAGTTCATTTGCCACTATAAAAAATACAATTATTCAACTTTAAAGTATTTGTCCCTTTATTGAAACTTATTCAAAACAACATACAGATGTACTCAAATTGTACATGTGTTTTGGCATATCTCAAGCTATTAGATCTTAGTGCAAAAATTCTCATCACAAAAGTATTACATACATATTCCAAATGCGGAAAGAGAAATTAATTACACAACTGATAAATCTGTATCATGATTATAGACAGAAACAATATAAGTATACATTTTAGCAACAATGGTACCAGATAAACTTTAAACATCCTATATTACACAAAATTGATTCTTGTAAATTTAAGTCATTTATTATGTTGTTAGCTCATCAAAAACATATCTGGGGTTGTATGTATGGAGTTTAAAAACACAGTGGAGCGCTTCCTGTATTACCACATGACATCACAAGGTGGAACAGTGTTATGTGTGAGAGAAAAACTCAGCCCAAATATGCAGGATTCGTGTGTTTAACTTGTGTGAATGAAACAAAACACAAATCCAGGTATGTTTCTGATGAGGAAACAACCTTGTAACAGATCAGAAAATAGTGTACTATAGGCCCATTAAAATCAAATGGGAATATATTCTCTAGAATACTTATATGAATAGCTTTTTAAGGCATGCTAAGAAAACAATTATTCAGCAATTTTTCTTCTCACAATAGTGCCATAGCAGTTTGACTATTGACTACAGGTCTTATCCTTCTCTTCAGCTGCCCCTCAGGCTAAACACTGAGTACAAGTATTGATAATGTCAGGGTGACCTTATCTCCCGATGACACCCATGGGAGTGGTTTGGGCGCCATCCACACAGTTCCAGTTCAGTCATTTAGCTTGAGCAGTTTAGCTTCACATGGCAGTTCACAGCAGTATGGCCAGCCACCCCGCGATCATGGCCATACCACCCATGGGTGCTACTTTCTTGGGTGCCACCTCCCCGGTCAGTGCCTGGCGGTACAGAGCTCCACAGAACAAGCCCATCCCAGCGATGAGGAGAGTGCCAGCCTGGGAAGAAAAAGAACAATAAAAACATGCATTTGTAGCTCCCAGTATTAAGGGGTTTTACACTACTTTTATACTTTTTTTTTTTTTTTTTAAGAACGGTATTTTCTTTATAGTTGTCATAGTTGTTATTAAATGCTAACACATAACATATTTAGATCACTATCTTAAATTCTATTGTTTTAAAAATGCTATAGTCCCCAAAAACACAGGCATTAGCATGTTTAATAAGCTGCACTTTGTTTTTTTTCTGTGCACAGTTTCGTGTCATGCTTTTGTATATTTAAGGAGAATGGTCATGTGGGAAAATGGGTGGTTGTGGCCTCAGGAGAGATTGCTAACTGATGGCATCTGAAACCTCTTCAGGCATAATTTTGATGAGGAAACAATGTTATAATATGGTACAAAGCTATCGATTTTGCATAATGTCCCCTCTTTAAAGGTTTAGTTTTCCTTAAAATGTCTTTTCTGTCACTTGAGAGGGTTAAAATAAGTGTTACTTCTTCCCACTCCTTTTACAGAATCAATGTTTCATTTGTACAAGTCAATCTTGGACTTAACCTGTACAGATCAGATCATACTCCTTTCTGTACCACTTTCAGTTTGTTCAGCCCATGGCATACTTCAAAGTAAAGATTACATAATACTGAAAAAAAAGAAAAAGACAATGGTGATCCATACCTCAAATAGTATAAGATAGATAAGAAGATGAGATTTAAAGAAATTATAATTATTATGCGTCAAAAATATGTGGTGATATAGAAACATCACATTGTAACAAACGAGCCATATAATTTTCTATTCATGTTTTCTTTCAGTGTTTTGATAAATTGAAGGGGTATGACAATATAGATTTATCGGACTGTTGGGAGTATAGAAGTATAGTTGCCATATTAGAACCAGAATCTGCCTGTGTTTCGCTCAAGGCCTCTCCCTCTCTCCTTCTTTCCCACAGCACAGATCTATAGAAGCATAACATAACATCGTGCATATATATATTAATGAGCATGATCTATATTCTATTTCATCTGCGCACCTTTGAACCTTTGTGCTAGGGCTGGATCAAAGGGCACTTGTCCACCGAGGGCCTCTGACCGCTCCACTTTGTTTAAATCTCACATTATTAAAAGTGAAGTCTACAAAAGAGCCTATTCTGGATTAGTGCAAAGGAGAATGAGGACAAGCTAACCAGCCAATATCTTTGCTGAGAAAAAAAAGGCATAATGCTTTGGTATCCGTTATAGCTGTAATGTATGATAAATATGGATGACTGATCAAAAGATAGCATTTCTGTGCTGTGCCAGCCCCACACTTCTAGCTCAGTCGATGTTATCTTGGATTATGTCATCAGAGGTATAATACTCCCTACAATAGAAGCATAGCCAGACTAGACTGGAGTAGACTGGCATGGACCACACTAATGCTGTACTGATGGTAAAAACATAACTAAATAAATAAATAATCAATATATTAATTTATTTATTTTTCTTCTTGCCTCCTAAGTCAGTTCCATCCAAGTCACTTCCTTTTAATCCAAAGCAGGCGTCTTTTTATCACATGAATGAGTAACCCTCCTGCCCCCAACAACATCTCTATAGAGAATAGAAGATTTTACACCCTCCACCAAAAAAATTATATAGTGCCCCCTAGTTTTCAATTTGTTTATTTTTAACACCTAAACATATAATTCTAAGGTGTCAGAATGTGCTGTAACATCTGTTTCATCGTCCTTGATTATAGACAGGCTTTTACATATTTAAAAAGCAATGCTACAGTGAAACCATTCTACTATGTTTGCAATCTGTGCAATCAAAATTTGTGTAGGCTAGGGCTATGTATTGCTAAGTACCTCACCATACAACATAGGTATTTCAATTCAGGATCCATGATAGATGATACATATACCAACAAATAGTACAATACATGTCCTGACACATGGATATCCATCAAAACTGGTGTTGAAAAGGTCACTAAATCAGTGTTTTGACTGTAGTAGGGGTATAACTATTCACAGATTCAGTTTGATCCACGATGCAGGACCTATGATTCGAATCATTACGACTCACCACGATACATGAAATAAAAAAATAAAAAAAACTATTCATGTAATTATTTCAACTATGAGGATAAAAAATAATGTAGAGATGAGCGATACAGGGAAAAAAAATCTTTTTGGTGGACTTCAGGGTGTTAGGATGTTAGGGTCACTATAGTTTTTTTATTCGTGTTAATGGGACCAAAAATTCATATTTAAAATTTGAAGTTAGTTTGTACAATATATTAAGCCTAAAAGCATACGGGCGTTACCGCTATCAGCAGAAACACGACAATGTCTGTGCTAAATTAGGTCTTAAGTTTCACTCATAGACGGTGAGAAAATAGTTGTTTACTTTCTGTAACTTGGATTATAATGACAAGAAGCACAAGAGAATAGAAAGACGAAAGAAGGTGAGGAGCTGTGGCTGGATCAGAGAGAGGGAGGAGTGAGGACAGATGGCACCTCACACACAGAGGCAGAGGGAGAGACTGGTCTTTGGCAATAAACTCGCCTATTCTAGTAGTTATTTCTTTAGCGTGAGTAGTCAATGACAACAGCTGTGTTGAAATGTAAGGGTCAGCCTTCATGCAGTGGTGAGCAGTGTATCATTTGGCAATTTATAATTAATTTTTTTTTATTTATAATCATCATGATACACATCTCTGTATCAATACAGATAATGCCAAGAAGCCTCTATTATATTTTGAGTGTAATCCTTGTGTAGTTGTGCACTCACCACTGCAGGCTGTCGACACTGAGCAGCTCCCAGCAGGGCCAGGCTGTGGTAGAAGTGGTACTTGTTGGCGGTTTCAAAAAGCTGAGGACACAAAGACACAATACAATGCAATGATTAACTGCAAAAAACAAAGATGACATTTGTGGAGATGTAACAACCACTGGAGGATTTCAATGTCCTGGACTATCATGCAGAAATTCATTGTTTTGCTACAGCAGTAAACAAAGTGAACTACACAGGCCACAGTCCTTTGCTGTTCCAGTCCAACCCATGGATCTATTAAAATAACTGCATACGGTATTTAGCTTAGACCTGCCTTGAGTTGCACAGAAAGCATTTGTGAGAGCAATGTCATCGCAAACTCGCTTGTGTTCAGCTGATAGAGACCAACCGGGCACCTAGAGCTTTTGTGTCAATTTTTACTCCAGTTTCTTAAAAAGTGCTTTTTAAAATCGTTCATTTCAGCTCGACCTGCACAGCTCTAGCTACTCTCAGAGCGGTCACATGCATGTCCCTGCATGGGGGAAGAGCACTACTACTCATGGTCATCCATGGTCAGGTCATCCACTAGGCGTACCTAGCCGCTAAAGGCTAATCTACAGACATGCACTATTGAGATTGGCACATTCGCTTGAACGGGCGGCCATCTCTATATCCCGAGGCTTGGTCCAAGCAAAAGATATTTAAAGAAATTACAGCACAAGTATTGAGATTGTGAATACATAATGTTAATGTTTCAATTTCAGATTCAGCTTGGGGTTTGTTCAGTGAATTCTGGAGGTTTAGAGCTTTCACATGAGGCATGGTCTGTCCATATCTGCCTTTTTTTTCTTTTTTTTTTTGTAAGAGGGCAGGACACATCCTTTAACATTTGAGAGAAGACTGCAATTTTAACTCCTAAAGTAACATACCAAATACTAGAACCCTATGCTCTAAACTGCAAAAAGACTATAAGGAACTGCAGAGAACATTCTGTTACCTAAAGAATCGCAGCCTTTGCTATTTAATAATTGTGCCCATTGAAGTTTGCTAATTAGATTTGATTGCATTATACATAGCTGCACTAGAAACCTGTTAATTAACCATCTGTATTATATTGTTATTAGATTATATTGCACCATTCTGTGTCCTTGGTTACTGCATGTACTGTATAGCCAAGTATTACACTATGCTGTGACGTTCATACATTATTCATAATTACAGTTAGCATTGAAAGTATTCTCTGGTAATAGTTGACCTATTTGTATTCACTGTGGATTCTTGATTGAACAGTCTATCATGACATTTATTTTACTGTATTAAGGGGTAACAGCAAATAAATCGGGAATAAAAGTGGTAATTATTAGTAAGTTTTCAGGAAAAAAAAATAAAAATGTTGCTCTATACAGGTTTTGCAGTGACATAATTTTATATTTGAAAAATGCCGGTCAACATTCAGACTGAGCGGCACAGGCACAACTATGGGCAGCACGACAGACAAAATGTGTTTCTTTGTCTTGTTTGGTGTAATTTCTGTCCATAAAACTATTTTTCTTTTAGCTCAAATTAGCCTTATAATGGAAAGTGAAAATAGTTTCTTTGTTCTTCTGTGACTGTGCAGAGCTTAGGTAGCCTGTTAGTGAACGATACTGGGAGATAAAAGACACTTCAACTCGCCCCACAGCAAATAA
This sequence comes from Periophthalmus modestus, assembly GCA_019594935.1. Lineage (NCBI taxonomy): Eukaryota > Metazoa > Chordata > Actinopteri > Gobiiformes > Gobiidae > Periophthalmus > Periophthalmus modestus. The sequence goes on from JAIEZT010000107.1 coordinate 6,990,706, forward strand.
TCTCCTCAACACAAGGACTCAGAAACATGTAAAAATACAATGATTCAAATCAATATCTGATAGGTGGCACATGGCCTAAACCAATATGCACCTGTGTCTAAAATGGATTTTTCCAACACAAGGTACATATGAAAAATTCAAAAATCACTGATGGCCCTTGCCACATTGAGTGACTGATATGTCAAAATTTGGGGGTCTGGACTATATATAGCCTATACTATAATATTTAAATATACAGGCTTATATGTATAACATAATATATGGGCATACAGGCACACCCTCAAAAAAAACATACCACCCGCCACCACTGTTGCCACTTACTTACTTACATTTGCTGTTGTGATGTCACCTGCATAACCTCTATTGCTGGGTTTCAGATGCATCACAACTGTCTATAGACCAATATTATTTAAGACAGATGTGGGGCAGGTACAATGAATATTGTTCAAATGCAGATTTGTGTTGTGATAAAGTGAGTTCTTGGGTCTAGTCACTAACAGAAATCAGCAGTTTCGACATTTGTGCTTTTACCATTTGGATATTTCATGGCTAGGCCTGTCACTTTACTTTACTTTATTAATTTATTTGACAGGGACAATGTGCAAAAACATTAAAGATGCTTTACACCAGATTATAGCTGAAGCTAGTTTCCATCTGTAGTCCCTGAGCAGGTGAGAAATACAATATAAAATGTAAGCAATATAATCAATACACATTCATAAATTACAAATGACTAATTATTACACAATAAAATTTTACAATAAAATCTCACTAAAACTATATCATACCCATTACCATTCTTAATGCTGACACTGCTGATTCTCCAATAATAATTTCTTAACATTAAATGAAAAGTTTTTCATGTCAGAGAAAAGTTTCAGACTTTGTGGCAGTTTATTCCTTTCCATTCACAATAACACATTTTGAAGACAATATATTGCTATAGAGATATACTGTAATAAAAAATAAAATTGAAACTACGTTATGCCACTGATACAATAAAAATAAAGCAGGATAATCCCAGTAAAACATTTCTGAATAGACAATATCATCTAAAGGCCTGAGCTGTCATAAATAAACAACCGAATGAAGCAATACTTAGCCACAGATGTTACTATATAAACCATCTACAGCTCAAATCTTATACAACACAACAAAAAAAATATATTTTGATAATTGGAATTGTTATCTGGACTATGCAAACATAGCACACATATCAAAAGATCTTTTATCACAAAGACAGACTTTAGGCTGATAAAAACATTTTGAGAAAAGCTTCTAAAAGAAGGATAAAATAATATAAATACAACCACTATGAACACATACTACCTGCAAAGAGAAGCTTTGACAGGCCTATAGTTTATTAAGTACTATGTTTAGCGTATCAATATGATTTCATTACCAGGTCACTCAATCACGTGAATATCATCCGACACGATACTGGGCCGATATATTGGTGCATCCTTGGCACTACTAATGTCAAATATCAAATCAAAATTTCTCATTAACATCAATAATACAATTTATCTGTAAATATTCTCATTTGCAGTCACCATATTTCAACCTCTATCTGGTTGATAATGCATGTACAATGTACAATAGAAATAATTGACAAGTCAATAAATTGAAAAAAAAAAAAATCACTTCTACTTCTAAAATAATCGTTATTAGCAGCCCTATTCTTGAACTATTCTTGAATTTTAATGTAGCTGCCCTCACCTGTATTAAATATAGCTGGCATATAAATGTTGTGATGTCATCTGAAACCCAGCAATTGTTTAACTTTTAGCAATTATTCACTCTTCTGATTATATTAATGAAAGATATGATGTGTTTAAATGTATTAGAGATAATTTGTATATAATTTATTTTTAGAATATCCATGTAATGTTGTTGTTGTTAATTATCATTATATGTTGGAATTATCAATAAATCAATTAAAAACTTGAACCAATTATTATTTATGAAACCTTAAAAATTGTCTACAGAAAATGGTGGAGAGTAAATTAATATACATTTTGTAAACATGAATATTGAAAAAAGCTAAACTGGCTGAAGCTACTACTTACTCACCACTATGCGGTACTCATCAGGATCTGTATTTTGAAACCTGTGAAAAAATGCATAAAAGTTATATATGCAAATTCATTAAAAGCACCAAACCATAACATAGAAAACTATTCAGTGTCATACATGTTCAGTGGCTTACAACATGCAAAGTGTATCTAAAGATTTTAAAAGGGTAAACATGAACCTTAAACCCACGCAATTTGTTATATTGCTTATCAGATGACTTGCTGCCACTTTCTATTATGTAAACTTTTGCCAAATTTACTCAACAATTTAAAGAATAACATACATTCAAATACAATTTAGTGTAATCCGAATTAACCTTCACATCCTGCAGTCTGTAAAAAGTTCCGTAATATTACTTTATTGCACGTACGAGTACGTTTATACGACATACAACTTTCAATATGCATTTATATGTAAGGAGTCCGGTTTGCTAGCACTGACGTATTGTATTTTTAGCTTTCTAGCGGGCTAAAAGCGACAAATATAAAGCCTACAATCACGTTTTGAGTTAGCTAATATGTGATGGTACCGTGAGCTCCATATGCCCCCAGTCCGACCGCAGAAGCCCCGGAGAGAGCCGCTAACCTCCGCACCACGACCGCTGCACTCATGTTTGCTCCGTGTTAGCTCCTGTGCTAACTCCAGTGTTTGCTAACTACGGAGGTGACCGGGCTGTGGTGCGTTTAAATGCCGTCTTGGATTTTTTAACGCTTCTAGCAATCTGTTTGGGCTTATATTGCTTTTATCACGATTTTAAAATGTAATCATTAGTTATGTTTTGTAACTGAACATACTGTAGCAGGTTATAGCTGTGAGTTTTGTTTGACTTAATCTATACAAGTTTGTTTTTTTTTTTTTTTTTTGGTTTTTTTTTATAATTATGGTTAAATGTAGAAATGTTACAGCTTCTTTGAATGTATCAATAAAATCGTATAATATAATGGATCTGTGAACATAACACATAAAAGTAAGGTTACACGGAAATCTTTAAAGCTCCACCCCGTAACTTTTTTGCCAAAATAAAGACTATAATAACACTATATATGTGCATTGTTTATGTTTTGATCGCACTAAAAAAAAAAAATGCATCTGTGAGTGGTGAACAGTGAATTTACATATGGTCAAGATACATGGTTATAATGGCTTGTTATTTTTTTCAATAGAATTTATATTTAAATAGGTCATTTTACTATTGGAATCATACAATATTTGCAACTTGGGAACTTTTAGTGTTTTAGTTTACAAAATATTACTCAAGGAGAATTAAACATATTGCACAAGCATTGTAAAACTAATGTTAAAGGTTACTGAAATAGATTTGTACCTGTATGCTGTATTTAAAAAAAAAAAAAGAAAAAAAAAGACAAACAAAAACGTATTTAAAAATGATAAAATAATCAAATAAAAAATAAATAAATTATATATATATATATATATATATATATATATATATATATGTATACATAATCAAATTCACAATTGTAATTCCTTAATAATGTTTTTTAGTGGAGGTCTTCCTTAAAAAAATAAACAAAAGACATTACAATTTATATATTTGTTGCAGAGGAAACAAGGGTTAAGACTCTTGAAGACAGAGGAAGAGAGAAGCAAAATAAGAAGGCCACTCTAACAGCTAGTATTTGTTTGGTCCTATGTAGTCCTGGTTTAGTCCTGGTTCAATTGTGGTTCTGTCTCGGTTTTGTCTTGGTGGACTACTTTGTTACATATTTCACCTGCAGCCTTACTTCTCATTCTGGTCCATGTACCGCTCTGGGATGTTTGCACAATCCAATTTCAGCTCTTGTTAGCACTACTGTTAGTTCTATCTCTGGGCAATACATTTGTGTTCTGAAAAGCATTTGAATAATTCAGACATTTATTTCAGAGATGGGATGGAAACAAAACAAAAAATGTAAGACCACTTCAACATTTTTTTTTCAACCTTTATAGTGTGATTTGATGCAATACCTTGAGTTCTCATTCACATGGAGCTGGAGGACAGGTCATAATACTTTCTTTTTAAAGGGCCATGTTACGCTATTGTCTGATCTTTATTATAATGGGTGCTTCCTCATTAAAATATACCTGGAGTTGTGCTTTGTTTCATATTACATATTTAACACGCAAATCCTGCATATTTAGTTTGTTTTCATCTCTCAAACAGAAAACACTTGCTGTTCCACCTTGTGATGTCATGTGATAATAGAGGAAAGGCTCCACTGTGTTTTTAAACTCCATACCCCTTCATTACAATCACTTGGATAATTTCAGCTGTCTAATTGCCAATCTCTACTGAACAAAAAGTAAAAGGTAACTGTTAACTTGAAAACTACCACTTCATGACATCACAAGGTGGAAAAGAGCATTTTGAGCTTTGGAGAAGTAGACAAACTAATAATAAAAGATTACTCAAACATGTGTGAATGAATATTAAAGTATGTCAATAGGCTGTTGTGATTGGCTAAAACTCTTCTTTCCTTTTCCCAAACAATATAAAAGATAGATAGATAGATTCCAGAGAGAGTCCAATGAGAGTACTCAGACTGTCCTTTTCATAGGCGCCCTGAACAAATACAAAAAAATACAAACAAAAAACAAACAAAACATGACATGACATAAGTCCAACAGGTATAAATGTTTGTCACCAGATTATTGAATTGCATCTGTGGCACCAAAGTATCCAATTTTGCTTGTCCTCGAAATATATTCCACTTTGGGGGAACAAAACAGCCGAAAGCCCTTTTTTTCCATCTCAGTTCTAGCACGGCTGGTTCTTAGACTTATACAGTCATGGGATCTTGTATGAAATGTTCTCGTATTAATGTTCAACAAGCAAATGAGACATAGTATTCCCTTATGAATACATTTTTTACAGTGTTGTTCTCTTCTGACGGATAGGGATGGCCAACCTACTTTTTCATCGAGCATACTGTGATGTGTTTTAAATTCATCACCTGTTATGAAACGAAGGGCTGAGTGAAAAAGTTTATCTAAAGGTTTCAAAGTAGAGGCTGAAGTCTGCATGTGTATTACATCTCCATAATCCAGTACAGAAAGAAAGGTATAGCTTGAACAATTTCTTCTTTTTTTTCCCTGCAGTTCACTGAAATAGAAGATTAGTTTTTTTGTAATAAAATGATCATTTAGATTTTAAACTGTAATAATAATAATTCCCAAGATATTTTTTTTTTTTTTTTTTTTTAAAGAATACATTTTTTTCAAGCCAAAACCCAAGATATTTATGACTGGTAACTTTTTTTCAATCAATGTACCATTTAGTCTATAAAGATTTGTAGGTTGCACATCACTTAAATGTTTCTTTTGGGGTTTTTTTTTCTTTTTTTTTTTTTTTTTTTTTTTTTCTTTCTCTCTTATTTATTTATTTATTTTTTTTTTTTTTTATTAAAAAAATATCATGTATTTTAGTTTTATTTACATTCGGTGATAATTTAAGATTTTTGAGGGCAGTTTAGATTTCATTAAGATGTTGCAGTTTTAAAATCACCTGATCAGCAGAGGGAGAGCACTTGCATACAAAACAGCATAATTTGCTTATAAATGTATGAGGCTTTATCTTAAATTGCAACCAATTAAATCAATAAATATAGTTAAAAAAAAAAAGTAGTGGGCCCAAAATTGAGCCTTGGGGCACTCCTTTGCTTTAAAATTAAAAAATAAATAAATAAAAAATAGATTTAACCCATCAGCTACTACTACTGCCTGGGTTCTGTTTGATAATTTTGGAACCAATTACATGTAGCATTGTCACATCACAGGCACTTCAAGAGAATCGTATGATCTGCTGAATCAAAAGCTTTAGTTAAATCAATAAACAGAGCTACACAATCTTGTTTGTCATCAACGGTTGTGAAAATGTCATTTAAAACTCTTGGTTGCAGTGACAGTACTGTGCCCTTTTCTGAAGCCCGATTGATAAGACTTCAAAATGCAGCATATATTTAAATAAATTATAACTTAATTTACAACTAACTTTTGCAAAGACAAGGTCATTTAGATAATGGCCGGAAATTATTTGGTTGCCTGACCTTTAAATGAAGGCAAAACATGTGCCTAGATAAAATAGAGAGAGAAAAGATAGATAGACATAGACAGATAAAAGTACAAAGATAGATAGATAGATAGATAGATAGATAGATAGATAGATAGATACAGAAAAAAGGATATAGATGGATATAGATATAAATTGATATAGATAAATATAGATAGATATAGCTGTAGATCCAGATAGAAAGACAGATAGATAGATAGACAGACAGAAAGACAGAAAGACAGATATCTAGACAGTAGATATAGATTTCTGTCTATTGATGGTACTTTATTTGATGCACCTGGCAGCACATGTTTTATTATAAGCCACAGAAAGTGCAGCGGCTTATTATTATTAGTAGTATTAGGAGATGAGATGAGGTGAGCTGGGGACTTGTGCATAATTCATATCACATCAGGGATACAGACACAAGACACCTCTGCTTCTCTGTAGTGCCAGGACAAGTGCGTGCAAAAGACAAGATGCTAAGTCCATCAACCAAGTTTTGAAGAGCACATATTATGCATTCTTGTGGCTTTAAAGGACTCTTGTGAGCTTTAAGCCATGTTATAATGTTGTTACCTCATCAAAAACATACCCAGACTTGTGTTTAGTTTCATTCACATATGTTCAAGTATAGCGTGAATGCATTTCAAATTTCCTAACTTAAAATAATGTCTGCATTTGCACGCCATCAAGTGTTATTCAGGCATTGCCCTCTGCTGTCAGCAACGGCAGGGAACGCTGAAAAAGTAAACAAATGAAGTCCTTATCCCCCGTGAATGCTATGCTAATAGAGTCATTGTTCATTGTGAACACAATTTGACCGTATAATGAGTCCTCCGGTGAGGTGGTTTATGGACTTAAAAACTGTTTAGGTGAAATCCAGAATTTTATCTGTGATCTAACAATCTAGGCAAAATGTGAATGGAGCAGTTTAGAGGCTCAGAGAAGATGACTTTGGATTAATGGATTAATGATGAGGTTAGGTTCCTGGACATATTTTCGTTGTGTCCTTGGGCACAGCACTTCATTGAATCAATGCAAAATAAACTGCCTGGTCAAAAAAAAGTTGCCATCAAAAAAAAGGTCACACACTCTAATATTTTGTTAGACCGTCTTTAGCTTTGATTTCGGCACACATTCGCTGTGGCATTGTTTCGATAAGCCTCAGCAATGTCACATGATTTATTTCCATCCAGTGTTGTATCAATTTTTCACCAAGATGTTGCACTGATGATGGTCGAGTCTGACGCTGCACAAAGCCTTCTCCAGCACATCCCAAAGATTCTCAATGGGGTTTAGGTCTGGACTCTGTGGTGGCCAATTTATGTGTGAAAATGATGTCTCGTGCTCCCTGAACCACTCTTCCACAATTTGAGCCCGATGAATGCTGGCATTGTCATCTTGGAATATTCCATGCCATCAGGTAAGAAAAAATCCATTGATGGAATAACCTGGTCATTCAGTATATTCAGGTGTCAGCTGACCTCATTCTTTGAGCACAGACTGTTGCTGAACCTAGACCTGACTCGTACCTATAGGCTCGTACCTATTTGCTTGGTTAAATCTAGTTGGCAGCTTGTTTTCTGGCCAGGCAGTGTAACTTTAATGTCATTGTATGGAAAATTCCACAGAAAACAATGAAATCTCCATGGAGATAAGCATATAACCCTCCACCAGAAAACAGTTCACTTCAAATTCACAGCACGTAGCCAGTGAGTGCTGCATTGATTGAAGAAAAAAAAGCTAATTGTAAAATCATGTGCCCTTTTATTCACTCATAAAAATCAAATGTTGACCCTATAAATATATGATGTCACCTTTGTTCCATGTAATTATTTTATGTTGATCCAAAGCAAATAATTAAATTTTAACATAATCTATTTGAAATATTCACCGTGGTATAATGTCAAATATTCAGATAGAGAAAAGGGGACATAATATATTTACATAGGGTCAATTTTTTTTTTTTTCTTGCTGTCTTTTTTTATTTTGTTGACCATTATAAACCCAACATGCATTTCATTTACCATTAATATGTCGCGTCACACATACCACATTCATAGTAGGCAAGGTGGGTGAAGTGTCTTGCTTAAGGACTGTTATGAGATTCTTTGCCCTAAATCTTTACTTATATTCATATGTATCACCATCTATCTGCTTGACCTAATTCCTGAATCCTTATGTGTATTGATACATAATATTATCTGTCTCTTTGGCCTAATCTTGGTGATACTATTTGTTGTTACGCACGGGCATACCTCTTGCTTGTTAGCGTACAAGACGATGTGTCCAGCAGCCTGAAGTCACTTGGACTAGATTAAGACTGGTACGATGGTATAAATACACTCTACGCATGTTCGTTCGGAGACTGACGCTGAGACGACACTATTAGGGACAACAGCTCTTTGACAATTGTGCACAGTTGCTTCAATAAATCTGACTTTTTGATTCAAGACAACTTCTCTATTGATTTCATATATTTTTAAGGTTTTTACTATTAGAAATTCCACAACAGGACGCAACAAGTTTTTCCCACACTGCCCCACTGCGGCACCTGATACTCCCAGTGGTCTCTCATCCAAGTACTGCTTAGCTTCGGAGAGGACAAGAAGGCTCGGCCACACATGAGCAGCAGCATCAATATCGTTCAACTGAAGTATTTGTTAGCTGTGAGATCTTTACATTCATGCCATTCCAATGCTATCAAATATTAACCCTTAGGTGAGCACACATGTATAGACTATGTTCTATACTGTCCAATTTAACATACAAGGTGACCTCCCCGCTAACATGCCCTGGTGCAATTTTGTATAAAAAAAAAAGAGAAAGCGACAGAGGGAGAGATAGAGAGAGGGAAAAAAAAATATATTCATACATGTCTGATCACCTGTGAATGTATAATCTGCATAATCAAGGCCGCGAGGGAGGGAGAAAGAAAGAGAGAAAGAAAAGAGTGGAGAAATGTTGGCCTAATTGATCATGTGATTTGAAACTAATTAAATGAGCTGAATTTGCATATGTATGTATTTCTCTTCACAATTTCACCATAAGGTTTCCATATAGTGTAGTAAATCAACTTTTCAGAGTTTATAACCATGTTTAGCTGTTTCTCTCATTTACCCTCTCGAAGTTGAGTGATTCATCCATATTTATTCTCCTGTATTCAAGACATCATTGCTCCGATCTATAGCCGCTTTTAACGCTACCGAAACACACCCACTGCTCTGTACTTCCTCTGTTCTGCAATTATATTTTCTTAATCTGTGATAATATTGGTTCAGTTTTTATCCTGGTTGGACACACAGAGTACATTTTTATTTCTACAGAACTGTTCTGTAGTTGCTTGAGAGATAAATAACAGTTACATAACACATTTAGATCAGTTTTGTCTTATTTTATTTTAGTTTAAATGAAATAAATTGTGACATTATTGCGTACTGGCAGATACTTAAAGCTATAGTATCGAAATCAGTATCGAAACTGAAAAAGCCAGATCCGTGCATCCCTACTAATTTTACAGCATAGCCTAATGTGAACAGGTACTTCTGACTATATGAAGTTACCTCAAATATATGTTTATGTATAATAAAAACAAGAATAACAGTTTGTTGGTGTGTAGATGTAAGAACTGCATATTTATGTGAGGACTGTCAGCGTTTTAGAATGGCACATCACACGTCATTAGGACGCACTGGCATTCAACGCTGAAAGCATAAATGCATACTGAAATACAAGAGAGAGAAGAGGGGGGGGGGCGCAGGAGAGACTCAAAGGGAGCGAATGAGACACAGACTGATAGAGAGGGAGAAGACAGAAGGTAAGAGACAGACTGACTGATAAAGACAGACTGACTGATAGAGAGAGCATAGAGAGAGAGGAGGAAAGGGAGAAAAAGAAGAGAGACAGATGGACTGATGCAATTCAAGTTTATTTATATAGCACACTTAAAACAACTTCAGCTGCCCAAAGTGCTTCACATAAAGGTCAACAAAAACAAACATACAGATAACACGATGCACAGGAACAGTACAATATAACATGAAGATATCCTGTCAAGTTAGTATTAAACGCCAGGGAGAAGAGGTGAGTTTTCAGTCTAGTCTTAAATTGTCCTAAAGATTGGACCTGACAGGCAGAGGATGGCTGCTCCATAGAAAATGAACAGCCACAGAAAAAAGGCTCTGCCATCTGTGGTCCTGAGCCTGGCTTTGGGAACAGCCAGCAGGAGCTGGTCAGCTGACCTCAGGGTGGAGAATAGGGCTGCAATAACTCCCTCAAATAAAGAGGACCCATAGAGTGCAGACATTAAACAATTAATAACATTTTGAATTGCACCTGATGTAAAATAGGAGCCAGTGTAGGTTGCACAGTACAGGCGTGATGTGCACTAGTCTCTTAGATTTGTCAACAGACTGCAGTGTTCTGGACATTCTGTAAGCGCAGCAGGGAGCCTCGGTTTAGTCCCACATACAAAGAATTACGATAATCCAGACAAGACATTACAAATGCGTGGATTGCTTTTTCAAAATCCGGGGAAGGTTAGAGCTTTACTTTAGCAAGGAGCCTCAACTGAAAGAAGCTGGACTTTGCAACAGAGCTAATGTGCTTGTTCAGTTTGAACACAGAATCCACAATCAGCCCACCCAACATTCCTCACTGCAAGGCAACAGTAAGAGGGCAGAGGAACCAGTCACACCGCCATGCTCAGGCTGTGAGTTAGTTTGGCCAAACACCACAATCTCAGTTTTATTTTCATTTAAGTTCAGGACGTTTGTGCTCAGCCAAGTCTACACATCCCTGAGACAGGCCTGCAGAGCTTTGACTGTGGTCTGGCTGTCATTGGCAGATATATGTGAACATCACCTCCAAAACAAATCTAAAAACATCATCCAGGGGAAGCTTGTACAGAGAGAAGAGGGCTGGCACTAATGTAGAACCCTGGGGCACACCATACTTTAAAGGGCACACAGAGGAGTAGTACTGGCTCAGGCTCCTGTCTGACAGATAGGACCAACAGATTGCTGTACCCTTAATGTGTCTCCAGGTGGTACAGAAGGATACTGTGAGCCACCATGTTGAAGGCAGCCTGATTTAAGTCGAAACCCAAATCCTGGATTCCCTAGAATCAACAGTTCAAAGCAGATCATTATAAACTTTAAAAAGGCTGTTTCGGTACTGTACTGGGATTTAAAACCAGATTGGAATTTTTTACCAAATACATCCAGATTAAGGTAAAACTGCAGTTGGTCATGTGCAACCACCTTAACAACCTTAGACAAAAAGAGCAACTTTGCGATGCATCTAAAGTTAGAAAGAATATTTGGGTCAAGATTGGCCTTTTTAATGAGTGGCTAGATCACAGAATGTTTCGAGGCTGTAATCCAGACATCACAGGCAAGTTTCACAACATTAGCAAATAAGGTCCAATGCATCAAAAACATCCTTGAACAGACGACTTGGAATAATATCTGGTGGACACAAGGATAAGGGCTTTAGCTTCTAAGAGCAGAGACTTTATACCCCTGGAAGAATAAGAGTGAAGATAAAGAGTAGATGAGGGGCTGCAACAATATTGTTACATGGATTTACATAGAGACTTCAAAGTACTAAAAAGCCATCTGAGGTTTGCGGCAGTCTAACAGAAGAGAGAATGAGAGGGAAAAGGAGAGAAGAAAGAGAGACATTCTGATGGTTAAGAGAGCATCAGGTGAATAGGGCGAAAGATAGTATCACTGTTGATAGCGGTCGTGTAGCGAGAGAGAAGGGAGCGGGCCGAGATAAGAAAAGACGGCTGTGGATATGAGTATAGAGAGAGAAATAGAAGGGAGAAAGAGAAGGAACTCTCAACAGACTGACTGATTAGAGAAGGCGAAACGACACAGGTAAATAGAGAGAGAGACTGAAGACTGACGGCGTGGGATGCGCAGAAATGAGCGAGGATTGAGAGAGAATGAGCCACACATACTGATAGGAAAGCAGAAGAGGAAAGGAGAGTGAAGGAAGAACGAAGAAGAGGGGGAACAGACCACAGAGAGAGAGGGGAAGGTGAAGAGAGTTCAAAATAGGAATAGAGATGGAGGGTGATGGGTGGAGGAGGAGACAGAGTATGTACCGCAGACAGCAGACAAGGGCATTGAGAGACTAGAGTAAATTCACAAAGACGGGAGAGTGTGAATGAGGAGAGAGAGATGAGAGACGACAATGCAAACAAGTTTAAATAAACTAGTTCTGTTGTTTTCAGGTTTTTTAATACGTAAAAAATTAAGGTACAGCGCGCCTTCAATCTCAGTCTTTGACACATCTATG
>JAIEZT010000107.1:7003241-7325629 GCA_019594935.1 Periophthalmus modestus
GGTAGACAGTACAGAGAAAGTTAAGAGAGTTACTTTTTTCCGAAAAATACTGCCAAATGATCCTTTGTACAATAATTCACACGACGTGCAAAGTAAAGTCCTCTTTGTTGGATGCACATGATGAAGCAAAGGACGTGGACTATGATGTTTCCAGTTTTATTTACCGGTTACTGTATTTTGGCCAAGGAGCTTTGTACAGATAATACAAGGCATAGAAAAATACTTGTGCCTTGTTGTATATCTATGTTGTATCCTACTAGTGTTGCCAAGAAATTTCAAACTTAATTTCAATATGGAGAAGGATAGACTCGAACTTACCGATTCCGATGTTAGACAACGTAATTTAAAATACGGCTTTCTGTAGACAAAAAAATGTAATTTCAACATTAAATAGTAGTACTTTCTTTATATTAGGGTTTTAGATCATGTAATTCGTCCAGGTAGGTCCATCGCAGGTCCATGGACCATATACTAGTCGATGAGGTGCTCTTATACCAAATTATCACTTTCCACAGGTTTAACGAAGCTATTAAATCGTCATTTTAAATTTTTAACTGCAAAACTACTTACCAATGCATTTGGTCCTAACATTTTGAAAATAAAAGTTCAGAAAAACTCAAAGGATATTACAGTTGTTGTAAGATTTTAGATACACAGAATGGGAGAATGGAATTGAAATCACTGCTGTGTTAAGAAATAAAAAAAAGTAAAGAAAAATACTGTACAGTGCCAGAGATGGTAGTAGTGACTTAGTTACATTATCTTTTTAAAAGCTATTGTACTTTTCACAGAGTACTGTTAGTGCAGCACACTTTTTCAGCTACTTGCCACTGTAGACTGTACAGTATAAATGGTCATAGCTTACTGCGCGAGCCCAACGTTCCAAATAGAAAGTGGCCCTTGCTTCTGGCTCCAATTCACTTTACATTGAAAAGTGGGCAGCTCTCCATTTCTTGTAACTGACTGGCTGTCAGGCGTGTCATTGTAGTTCTTAACTGTTCATTATTAACTCCGCACTTCTGCATGCCTATGCCTCATTTTTATTTCGGTACTGTGTAAGTAAATCAAGGTACCTAACAGTAATAAGATCCCTGCCCATCAACTACTAAAATCAGCGGTGAGGGAGGACGGAAGGAGCATTATCTTCAGGTGCGCCTCGACTCCCGACTGGATGCTTTGGCTGCTAGTGATACGTGTGGTTGGAGTTTCAAATATGATATGCGAATACCTTAATAAACGGTAGGCCTTGGCGAGGATGAGTTGCCTGGAGCCGAAGGCTATTGGTGACGTCCAAAACCAACTTCTTTTATACAGTCTATGACTCTACTTGAGTGATTATTTTGCTAAAGTAACTCTTCGTTTACGCAAAAGATTTTGTCGATAGGACTAAAGTTTTATTTTACCAATATGAAATGATTTAAACATTTGCATTTATTGGCACCGCTCCTTCAGCTATGATTGAGTTTTGTGTTTGTGTGTCCATCATTGAAAAACCACCAGATTTTGTGCATTATTTTTGGGTTTGTCCTGTCACATTATACACCAGACGCTTACTTTGAGTAGAAGTTTTCCCAAATACTTTTTACTCTTACTGGGGTAATTTCTTGGACCACGACTTTGTACTTCTACTGGAGTAATACATTTTACAGTAACATTACTCTTACTTGAGCACAATTTTTGGCTATTTTACCCACCTCTGGACAGCGCACAGTGGTTTCATTTTGTCTGTGCTGGCTTTTACAATATCCTCTTTGGGGGGGACCACAAAAATTATGACTTGGTTGTCACTATATTGGCATACCATTTGTGTATTCTTCACTACCTAGCAACAACAAGCTAGTCCACCATTTCTTGCAAAGTGAACAAGCCTTCCCTACCTGACCATCGTTATTTCTGTTTTTACATAAGACAAACTTTGCCCTCTGCTAGCTAACAGGCCTCCAGATCTGATGTCCGTAGGTTGGGGGTCTTCGGCTACATCCTTTTGTGCTCTTTCATCCCACTTTTGTTTTTGCGGAGATTCGGGTCTGTACAGCACCGCCTGCCAACTCGCCCCAGGCAAAGACAACTGTTTACACCTGTTTGCTCCGAGGCAGTGTAAATAAGGCACCCCGTCTCGGATCTGTCAGCCAGCGAGGAGCAAACTGAATATATAAATACATTTTTAAAAATCAGTAGAAGTTTAATCTTGCTCTGGTTTCTGGGGCCGGTCTGACGGCGTGTGGAAAGACCAGTGTGGAAGCTAACGAACACCAACTTTGAAAGGCCATGTACCCAATTTTTCTCCATATATTTGAGCAAAATGTGTCTAGCCCCAGGACGGATATATTGTATAAGCAACTCGTGATGTCAAAATATGTCCACTGTGTGCAGTCTGCATCTAATTAGAAAGCATTTTAATGTCCGATATTCAGGAAGTGCACGTTAGTATTTGTGACCGAGACTAGGGCAGTTGTGAAAAACAAATTCAGATATTCAGAATGCATAAGGTAAGTGAGGAATAACTTTGGACCACTGCAAACTGGTAAAAATTTGAAAAACAGAACATGTTCATTTTAAAGACAGTAAAAATCTGGTTTAATTTTTTTTTTTTAATAAATAAATAAAAAACATTCTGAATTTTGTCACCCAATAGAGGTTTTCTTGTGTACATCTTTCTGGGTCAAGGCCATTGTAAAAGGCTCTGTCCTTGATTTTTAAGAACAGAACTAGTTCATTTTGAAGGACTTGCTCAACTTACTTATGCATTCCAAGAATCCCAATTATTCACTGCGATGGGTTTTAAGCACTGACACTGACAAGCTTGTATTTATTTGTCAGCTCGTGTTTCGATTTTTTTTTGTCAATTCTTGCTGCGTTTAAAATTTTCACTCTGAACAGAATCCTATTGCTAAAATGTAAACCACAAATTTAATCATAACCGCAATTCAATTATTTATTTATTTATTTTTTTTTTTTTTTTTTTTTTTACAAATCGTTCAGCCCTAATGGGCCATATAACAACTGCTGGCTTTGCAGTTGGAGCAAACAAACTGCCAACTTGGAGCCCTCCTTAAGTGGAATTAAGTGGTTTTAGCTGGTTTTCATTGAGTCATCATTAGCTTGATCTCAGAACAGTAGCACCATTACAACTGAACTGTTAATCTCCATATTAGCCGGTAGAATCTATATTTAGTTACACTACACAAAGCCGGGAATGAATAGTAAAGATGTAAATACCACTGCACAGCTGTGGGTGACGTACACGGAATTACACTTATACAAATGCAATCACTTCAAATCCACTCACTTTCAAAATAACTGTTCCATAAAGACTTTCTAGAGCCAATATTAGAAACACACAGAGAGCAGGAAAAAAACATCGGTATGGGCGTCATGGCAGTTTGAATATCGGCATGGTGATATAATAAGAGGCTTTCATATTATTATTATTTATTTATATATTTTTTTCTCTTCTCTCCCCCTTTTGTTGTTGTTTGTGTTTTTTTTTTTTCCCCTCCATTTACATTCTCTATATCTTCTTTTCACACTTACAAATTACTAGTACTAGCCATTCTCCTCTGCTGTCTCCACCTCACCCTCCTCCAAAACCTCCTAAATATCACACATACACGTCACACACACCACACACACGTCACACACACACACGTCACACACACACACACACACACTTGTCACATACAGCTGTTACGTCTAGGCCTGTCACAATAATTACCATATCGACTTATCGTTGAAGACATGAAAGCGGAAACATTTTTTTTGGGCTCAGTATTAACGTGGGGACTTTTTCTTTGTGATAATGGGGAGATTTGGGTTTTGTTTGTAGTAAAACAACAAGATTTAGCTGTAGACGATTGAATGAGTAACTTTTTTGGCCAATTATTAATTCATTCTGTTGTTCATTTGTTGCAACTTATGCTTTTTTAATGATACTGGATTATCCTGCTTTGTGTCAGTGGTATAAAGTAAGCTCAATACTATCGTTTATCGTGGCAGCAATGGTCGTGATTCAAAATGTGTTATTAGAAGTCTAGTGATTGATCCTCAAAACTGCATGGTCCCTTCACTTCACCAAGAATCAACACTGATCATACAAATCAAATGGCTTGGATTAAATTGGACATTTCCTTGGAAAAATCTTTTCGTATATCAAAAATAGTATGAAAAGTACATGGTATAAGAAACTAAGTCATTTTGTGCTGACATTATATTGTCTTAGAAAGGAGTTTTTTATTAACATTGTGGTATCGTGACAACACCAGCACAGTACACTGCCTATTTTTGAAAACACAGATATTTCTTGATAATACCAGTGCCAGCTCAGCGGAGTTCAGGTCTCCACATGTACATGGGCCCACAGACGACGAGAGAGCAGGTGTGGGCAGAGTGCTCAAACAAAGCCACCTTCAGCAAATAAGAACTAGCACGCAAATCTAAGACACTAAGCTTATATTAGGAAGAAGACTTGGTAGAATTTTAAAGCAGTATAAATAATAACAAATAAAAATGTACTGTAAAGTAAATAGGGCTGTAGTTGATTGAAGAAATTCTTGGTTGCCTAAAGACATTCCCCGCTGATCGATTAGTTGACTAAAAGTGGGCATGGCAACATAACTAATAACTAATGCCAATATGTGACAATATTTTCTTAATACCATTTTCAGATTTGATCAAACGCCTTTAGTTCTGATAAAGGACTTAAAAAGACAGTAGCCAATTTTGGTTCTTGTAGTACAGTCAAAATCATTTTAAAGCCCATACAGCAAATACATAATGATAAGACTGTGAATTTTCAAGCATCATTAAAAACAGAAAAGCTGAACTAGTAAATTTTAAACAGTTGGCAGCTGACCCAAACTTATTCCTGAGTTTCCAACACATTCCTAGCATCCTAATTATTCACTGTTAAGAGTTTATACACGCTTTTTCACATCTTACAGAGACGACATGGTAATGCTAACAACAACTAGCATGCCAACAGTGCACCAAACAAGGACTGATTAAAAAAAAAAAATGTTTTAGATTTAAAAGCAGATGGTACACAGACAGTTTCATTTTGACACCAAGAGCTGCTTTCACAAGATATCTGTACTTGCGCAAGACAAATCACATGATTGAGCTTTGAGGCCATATGAAAGGACGGTACATACATGTGACTAAAAACTGACTTCAGTACCTAGCATGTTGAAGATGAAGTCCTTGGCGGTGTGGACCTCTAAGGCAGTCTGGTCTCCAAACTCTCCCTGCTCCTGGTGCACCAGCTCAGTCACCTGTGCAGAGAGCTGCTCCAAGGGGGCCCCGGATCTGAAGTCCACCTCCGAGGGCCTGTTGGCAGGGGGGGGTACGGCGGGGAGCGCGGGGGCCACTGCACTCATCAGTGTCTCCCATCTCTGAAACATACAAAGCATTTACTTTAATTTTGGTAATTTATTTCATCTTAAACCTGTTTCTGACATTTAAATTGAATCTTGACATTTAAAAACACAAATTTCAAAGCAGCACACTAGCTAGTTCATCGTGTCTCAAAGCTAATGCCAACATCTCCAAAAGTGTAAAATATGAAATAAACAACCAATCAAAATTAAAAAATTCTGAACTGGGCAGCGATTAATTATTTTTTTTAACCGTGATTACTTGCATGCTTAAATTGCAATTTATCAAATTTATATTAAAAAGCTCTATTCCTGTGGCCATTCTGTGTAGTCTGCTGCTCCTTTCTGCTCACTGTGGGCCTAATAGGAGGCTGACCAAAACCTGGTTTTGTCTTGTTTTAGTCCTGATTCAAATCTGGTAATCAGTCCTCCTATTTAGTCCTTGTTTAGTCCTAGTTCTGTTCTGTTGAATTTCTAGATCAATCCAGCTCACTGGTTACTAAACATGTGGGATGTTAATATCACTGTAGATTTCTGAGGAAAAATGATTGACACGTGCCGTAAACATGACATGGAATTATCTACAGGCTCTGTCCAGATTTAGTCCTGGGTCAGACTTGGTTTAGTCTGGGGATGATTTATTTGGGTCCACATGAGATAAAGAAAACAAACTTTCAGATATGGTATCACATTTTGCTGTTTTCTTTTATAATGCAACTTAAAAGGGGTTCATAAATCAGATATTGTACTTCAAAAGTAGTATTTAGTAGTATTTACTCAGATCACTGTCAAATAATCCTGACATCCTTACAAGTAGCATTAAGAATTAACATGCAAAATAATGTTAGGATTTTTTACAGAAAATTATCTTAAAATGTAAGCCAGAACAACTGGGTTTAGACAACAAAAATGACTAATTCTACTTAAGCTACAGTGACAAACATAACTTGGCAGGCATTATAAAATCACATAATCTGTGACAAGTTCTCAGTAGCCATGTGTTATCATGAGACTGAAGGACGCTTGTTTTTAATGGAAATATGACGTCAGAAGCGAAAGGCTGCAATTGATGTGTCTGGAATTACAGTCATGCATGAGTTATTTTAGTCCAAGCAGCTTTCCACAGGCCTATAGTTATATCCCTTTACATTTTTAGAAGAAAATGTCTGCATTCAATATTTAAGCTATACCACTACTACAAGAAGAGCAAAAATATAAAACACTACGCAAATTCTATTCTCCCGTTTTGTTTTCCTTATACATGGAAGAAGTAAATGTATTTTGAGCAAAAAAACTACAAACTTTCTCTTATTCTACATCCCATTATGGCTGAGAAGATTACAGCTTGCTAAATAAACTTGGCAAATAGTTAGCATACCAAAAGGATCAGCGTTATATATGGCAGTCAGTAACTTAGCAAGTAGCTTACAAACAATTTAGTGACAAATTTAGGCAATAGTAAGCTATTTAGCAACAGGTGTGAGAAAGGCTTTGCCCACAATCTAAAGTCAGGTTGCTTACAATATGCAAGCCTATAAGGTTTGACTGAGATCGGGACAGGTACAAATGGCCAACTGAATGTTATTTTGACATTTTGCGGTATGGCAAGGTAAGAGTAGGCGATTAGAAACTGCAACTAAATCCAAGTGTAGGGCAGAGCAATATACTGCAAAAAGATCAATATCCCAATACTTTATACAGATTGGAGTGATTGACAAGTAGATTAGCCAATCAGGGACACTCATTGTCCATTCGTAAACAAATATGGCTACTTACAAGGGAAAAAATAACACAGGTGACTGAAAAACATTGTGGATTTCTCCAGAATCAATGAGCAGCACACTAACCTCTGTAAATCTGAGGTGAGGGAAGTTTAATTTTGCTCTAAAAGATGGATGACCAATGAGCTCCTTCGTTTCACACAAATAAACCAATCTGAAACTAAATAGGCCTATACTGCAGTTACAATTTCTCTTGTCGAGACCTAATTCACTTTGATTTTAGTCTTGTCTCCCTTTTATTACAGTTTATTACAGCAGACATTTTTTGTTCTCATTTTAATGAACTGAATGTGTCAAATAGTAAATCGCAAATGGTGTTGTTTCTCATAACGTGCACTGTAATCAAGCTCGGCATTTTTGTGGATTTTTCATAAGAATGTCCCTTCTGAAAATACCATAAAAACGTAGAAATACTGGCTAGGGTGATCAGACGTCCCTATGTACCCGGGACAGTCTCAGTTTTGAGCACCGTGTTCCCTGTCCCAGCAGATTTATCCAAACCACTGATTTGTCCAGTTTTATTCAAGAAATGTCCCTGGGGTTGCTATTTTTGACCAATGTGATCCCTGCCAACAGTAATGGGGGCAATATATTGTCATTTGCTTAGCCAAAATACAGAAAACCATGCTTGAAAGTGACATAAAAGGCAAGATTATATACTGACCCACAAGTGAGTTGAAAATGGACAATGTTACATGGTTTTTTTCCAGTTTATTTATGCCAAACATCCAACCAAGGTGTCTCCCAGTTTGTAATTTTGGAAATCTGGCCCTACACTGCTACACTGACTAGCTCTGTCTTTATTTGAGGGGAGGCATTTTACAATATGACAACTACTTAGGCAGGAATAATCCACTCATAATTAAATATTGCTCCACATTTCAAGGTTGTAGACTGCATTGTATAGTTACAAATGGTTAATCAACGCATTTGGACAAGAGTTCTGCTACACAACACGAGTGGAAACCGCTTAAATCCTCCATGTAAACAAATCTCAGTCAGGTGGCATGTCAATATGGCTTCTGTCCAACTCAACTGGGTCAATCTAGCCGCTAAGCTAATAGCCGTGCTAATTAGCCACCCTGCTGTCTCGGGGATAAGAGCTAGCTAATGCATACTTTTACCAGTCATAAAGCAATACCAAAACAATCCAGCTTAGCACTGTAACGCTTGAATAACCACAGCTCTATAGTACGAGGTATTAGTCACGTAGAAGAGCTAAGTCGCGCGTAAAACAGGTTCATTTATCGGGTAATTAGCTAGCCTAATCATTAGCAAGCCGGGGTAACGACCGGTGGCTACAGCAAAACAGGTGCAGCGACACAACTTCAGCTCGCAGGCAAATAATCCCACAAAAACCCCATTGCTATCCCGCTGTACACCCGTGCCAGCCTGAATGCTAGCTCCCAAGCGTTCCCAACTAGCCCTGGAACCACGAGCTAACACGCTGCGCTCATAACATGTCCAACGCGCATTGAAGGCTTGTCCCAGGCGTGCCCAGAAAATTAACCCAAGTACAGACACGTTTTAAACCTGTACTTTTGTCAATTTCCGTGCATTAGTGCAGTGCAAAGCAAAATCACCATTACGCGTCAAGCCATTTCCAAAGCAGACCTGTGCCAAGAAGCAGACGCTAACGCACAAACTTGCACGTATTTCTTTCGCTGCCTTTGCAAAACATGTGCCACGATGTGCTATAAATAGAGATGCCCACATGGTTCCATTTGGGTCCGATCACACTGAAAAAAAGCACGCACGGACACACGTACCTTTCCACGGCGAGGCGAGGAAGACCTTTAACCGCTATCTTGTCTGTTTACTATTTCGCAGATCCCCGTGGTGCTTC
This sequence comes from Periophthalmus modestus, assembly GCA_019594935.1. NCBI lineage: Eukaryota > Metazoa > Chordata > Actinopteri > Gobiiformes > Gobiidae > Periophthalmus > Periophthalmus modestus. Next base: position 7,012,241 of record JAIEZT010000107.1, read on the forward strand.
TTCGGCCCACGCAGCTGTCATTTCCAAACAGAAGTCTACGACGGTGCCACCTTCCCCCTGGCAACACGATCCCAGAAATCATGGTCCTACTCCTCCTCCCAGTTCCAGGATGCGCGCAGGGAAAGGGATTAGCGGGTGTTGGAGTCAGTGGAGAGGGGAGTGGTAGTGGCACGGTTACGCATTACGCACGCCCCTCGTTACCAGCGAAGCGCGCACGGATGGATTTGTGAGGTCAGGTTTATGATTAAAATCCCCTGCCCTCGGTAAGATGATAATGGTTGGTGGAGGTAAGGTTTTAGTGAACAGGTGGGCGGCTTCACTAAGCACTGCACAGAATGGAATGGACTAATGGGCTATTGGCAAGTGGTCTAGAGATGTTTTGCTCTCTAGCTCAGTGTGCAGGATTAATAAACTGAAGAGTAATTGTATTGTGGACAATATACAAATGTAATACATTGCTTAGTTTCTTACAAAGGTGCAAAACGTTCTGTTTCCCATGCAGAAGTGGTCAAATGTCACAATAAGGCAAGATAACACCTTTGTTCTGGTCATTTTGTAGCCCTCATCTCAGGAATGTGTGACCTCCACTCTGGGATGGTTATAAAAAACTGGTACAATCTCAAATGAAACTCTGCTTGACTCTGCTTCAGACATGAATTTGACTCTGCTTGAATTTTGCTGGACGCTGCCTTTAACCTGACTGTATTGCTGTAACCGATAACAATCTCCAGAACGATCCCCGTGCCTCTGTGTCTGTTCTTCATGCAACAGAACAGAAAACCAACAGTATAAATTAACCTTCATACATTTCAATAATACAATAATGACATATTCTATAGAGCTGCACTATATATCGCAAAAAAATATCGATATCACAACATACTCAATACCATAACACAAAAGTTCTGACAAAAAATTATTGTTTTTAAAAAGAATATGTTTAATAAATAAGATTTGATTAATTATTTTTCTTATAAGGCCAAATTTCATTTAATCCTGGTTTTCTCTCTTTTTAAATTTTTATTTTTGAGAGTTTCATTGATATACCCTAAATTAAATCATGTATTTTGTTTTATTATAAATGAAATTATTGAGTCAAATGTATATTAAAATATTGCAATATCAATATTGTAGTTTTTAAACCATTCTTAAATATTGTGCACTGTGCATATTCTTTTACTCACTAAGAAAACATACAAAGAAGGCCAGAGTGACTTTACATTAAGTTTTTTGGTTTTTTTGTATAAGCCTACTGTTACTATCCTGCAGACAAAACATTAGACTAAAGTAAATTTTCAACAACAACATTACTATTACATTTATTCAGGCTATTAAACTGTTGGAGTCTGCAGTATATTTCGAGTTTTGCTTCTTAAAATGTGGTTATGAGCAGTAAAAACTCCATGTGCATGTCAAAGTATTACATATTATGAATAGACCAGTGTAAAGATGCACTATGTAACTTTTCTGACGATGTGCCACTGACTCTCCATGAGCAATTATTACTTTGCCAAGAATGTTGCATAGTATGGTTTTTAAACATATCCTAGTGACAAAGAGTTGACATCGCTTGGCCAGTTATAGGTCAGATCTGGGAAAGGGAGACCTGCTCACAGTTAAAAATGCCCGTTTTTAAAGCATTCTTGAAAGGAAAAAACATGTGTACTTGAATAAATATATCATACTGTGGAACATTTCAGGCAAAGCAATAATCTCCACCAGAAAACAGTGAGGAAGCAAGTAAGTAAGAAACAGTTAATGATAATAATAATACGAACATGATTGCAGTAAGCTCAGTGGAAACTAAATGCAAAACCCAAGACATGACACATTGCTTGCTCAGACAAGTGTAACGTTAGGACGGTGCCTCTGGACATAGTGCAGTAGAATTACACACCATAACAGCCAGAGCTGGAGGGGGACGAATACAATGACCTCACGCTTTGTTCAGTGTCTCCTGACTTACAAGTGATAATCTATAGTCCTAGGGCATGGAAAAAAATGACAGCAACTTTAGTTATTTACTTACCTCTTCTCATTATTTAAAAAAAATAAATCAAAATGAGCCGACAGTAATATCCAATATTTTGCCTGTTGCTGTAGCTGATAACTGATACTTGCCAATACTGATATTTAGCTTTTAAAATCCATAGTAAGGCCCACAAATGTATCTTAAGTTAAAGTAAAGATCACTTACTTTTCACTTTTGTAAAAAATAATAAAAAGTATTTATCTGGAATGTAAAATAATTTGTTACAGCCGTGCAATATTCTTCTTTTTCAGTCTTGATTCTATCTATTAGTCTGTTCAAAAGGGCACAGTGAAAGAAAAAAAAAAAATCTGTACTGAATATAAATATCGGCCGATACTGACAATCATAAATCGTTATCAGTACAGCCGATACTACAATTTCCATCTGAACCAATGAAGTATCAATCAACATGTACAAAAATGTGAATTCATGCATTGGGTCCCTGTACATTTGAAGTACAAATATAAATATATTTAATAAATGCTTAAGAAGTCATGTAGTAAGTTCATGCAAACATTGCTGGACGTTTAAAAGTGGTAGTTTTGCATGTCAAAAGGGTTTGGATAGTAAGACAATTTTTATAGGTCATTCACCAAGACAAATGCTCATAGGCAAAATACAGTGAAAGCACATCTAATCCAGTTTACATATAAATTCAAATTGATTTAAATTGCACAGAGAATAGTGAAAATGTGGTTTGTCATAAGAGATTAGACATGGGTAAGATTTGAGTGTCACAGCTCATGTCTTTTGTAGATCATGTAATTTTTCAACCAAAAAGACAATAAAACACCTGATATTGACTCCCAGTGCACAACAAGCTGACTGTTACTTCCTGCTCAATTATATCTCTATGGCATTTTTGCAGAGTCAAGCTAAAATTAGGCTCATAAATACTTAATGATCAGGCAGTGGACAGGGAGTAGTGGGCGGGTATCCCTGACTACATGTTAAACACTTCACAAATGAGGTGAATATTTCACCGGAGGCTACTTCTGAGTTAATAACCTCTCAATGCTCAATGCTGCTAATGCTAATGCTACTTTTGAGGGATTGTAGATGTAAAAAATACACTAAAAACTGGTCCATACATAAAAACAATTGGGTGGTCTTTACTTTTAATTTTAATTGGTTGCCTGTTTATTATTTCATGTTTTTAAAAAATGCCTAATGAATACATGCAAGATAGATAGGACTATGTTAAATCCCATACCGTGGAACATCACAGGCAAAGCAATCATCCCCATGGTGACGAGCAGGTGGCTGGACCAGGAAAGCTCCATACTGCATCTTTACACTAAACACAAACCTTTGCTTGGATGGTTTGCAAAATGAAATGACTTTGAAAATTTATGTGGTTGTGACATTGAGTACATATCCAAATAAGGTGCTCAGGATTAATCTGATAAAATACAACCTCCCTCACTTTCCTAAATTTGTTTATTCACTTGCTTTTTTACATTTTCACTTCAGGTTTAAGCGCATAAATAGTGCAGAGTTTGGGCTTTTGGGCACAGTGATACAGCAGTGCCTCATGGGAAAAGCAGACATGTACTGTGGACCAATACTGTTGACTCTACTGCTCTGTGGTAAGTCGTCAGTTACCTCAGCTGAATACATTTCCTTTGTGCTCTTATCATTGTAAAGCATGTTTTTTTTCTGTAGTTTGGCTAAACAAATGACAATATATGCCCCTCTTTACTGTTGGTGGGTATCAAATTGATCAAAAATAGGAACACCTGGGGTATTTCTTTTATAAAACTGGGACAAATCAATGGTTTTGGAAAAATTTACTGGGGCAGGGGACTCGGTAAATAGGGACGTCTGGTCATCCTAATCCATGTGGCATCTCAGTTACGTACATAATAGACAATAGTGTTGTCATGCTACTAAAATTTCAAACTCAATTTCAATACCAAGGAAAGGGCTCCATAGGCTACTCAATTTTCGAAACCACAATGATGGAAAAATACAAAACAAATTTCAGCACAGAGTAATAGTGCTTTCTTAGAGTTCCTATGCTCCTTGTTGATACATTTCAAGATTACTCTCAAACTGTTCAAGAAAGGTCAAATTGTGTCTTGTCTATGGGATTTTGTTCAATATTGATGCTTAAATTGAGTATCTATTTTCGATACTGGTGTGTCTGTGTAGTCCCTCAGTCGTCCCGGTCTGATCCATAGTGAAAGCCAAAGTTATATCTGTCAAATGGACAAAATATTGTAAGAGTGAAGACGTTTTGCTGCTCATCCAAGCTGATTCTTCAGTTCTGGTTAGATTGCTCGTGGACACTGCCTTATATCTATCTGAAGGGCAGAGCAAGCCACACTGAAACTGTAAACAGCCATTGTTAACAGTTTCAGCCTTAATGGCCTCTATTCAACCTTTAATGGCCCTACTGGCTCGCTCTATTGTTTCCTTTGTTTGCTTTGGGTCTGAGGATGGCGTTATAGATCGGTGAGAGATTATGTCTCAGGCCCCCATTCCTGTTCAAGGAAGGATTGTCTTTCCTAACAAAATAGCTTCTTTAACTAAAACCATTACTTCTCTCTGGCTAAGAAATGAACCTCGTTAACTTCAAAGGAGTGGTTAGCAGTGATGGGAATCTTACTTCAAAAATGTAATTAGTTATAGTTACAAGTTACTTCTCCCAAAAAGTAACTGAGTTACCATCTCAGTTACTTTTTGGGAGAAGTAACTAGTTACTAGGCAAAGTAACTATGCCGTTACTTACTTTGTTAAAACAATAAAAACACAACAGATGTGAACCTTTAACATTTATTTCACTTTAACAGATTGTAATTATATTATATTTGTTTAAAGTGATCCATATCTGACACCAGCCGGGACACTTTCAGTCACATTTAAAACATATGTCCATATCAAATATGTCGCAGTAGTTTGTGTAAAGTTGGAGGAGGAGGCGCCGTGCGTCACGTTTCTGATCAAAACTCAACTTGGACCCAATCAGCTGTCAATGCACGTGTGACAGGACACCGTTTCCCATAATGCTTTAAGCGTTTGCCGCAGTCGCTGCTGCTCTCTCCTTGCTCGAAAATTGCGGCCGTGTCTCAATTTGCCAAATGCACTGTTCCATGAACTGTTCGAAGTGCGGGTCGAAGTACCGCCCGACATAAATGCCCCGTTCGAGCGGCGCATTTAAGGGACTTAAGGGCGTCTGCGTTAAGGGCGTTTCCTAATGGAAAATGATAAGTATTTACCGCAAATACTATCCCACCAAATGAAGTAATATTATGAAGAACATGAAAACTCATTTGTATTTGGAGCAATTCGTGCTTATTTTAAAGAAGCCATATTGTGATCAACCCCCATTATCACAGTCACTGGTATATGCCCACTGCTCTGTACTTTGTTCTCCAATTTAATTTTCGTAATTGGTGATACATGTAGGATTCAGCAGCGGCGTGAGGTCATTTTGTTGCAAATATAAAAAAATCCATTACTCACAACTCCGAAGCTATCCATCAGAGTTGCCGACATGGTGATGACATTTACGGCGACGTCAGCTCCCGTTGGGCACCGCCGTTTTCTAACATGGAAGTCAGCTGACTTGTTTCTTTTATTAATTAGTTTTAAATGAATATTATGGTTTAAAATGTGCAAAATATAACATAATCCATGGGGTGTCATAGATTCTAACTATATAGCAAACACAAGCACCATAGGTATTCTTTAAAAATGGTATTGAAACTGGTCATTTGATACTAAAAAAGTCACATTTACAGGACAGAAATGAACCTTTCCTGAGCTATAGAATGATACGCTCATGGACCACTATGGAACCTACCTGGACAACTGAGGCAGTGCATTTTAAGAACACATAGCAGTATAAAAGAAAGTACTATTATTTGTTTTATACTAGTTAGAACTCATTGTTTAAAATTAAATTGTTGTACCAACCACCCCAGCACTCCCATAGTCAGCAGTTATGTTTTAAGAAACCGATTGCATAATAATCTATGAGCCAGTCCAAAACAGCCTTGGGGCACACACGCAGATATGTGGCAGCTATTTTCCAACCATTGTTCATCATAAATCACTACTGTTGCCTAGGATCCAGAATACACACTTCTTCAATACTTTATGAAGATGTGAGTCTGGTAACCGGTGAATCTCAGGTGGTGTGATTGACAGGTGGGTTAGACAATCAGGCACAGGCATGGTCCGTCTGTATCAAAACAAACATGGCTGCTTAAGTGGGAAAAAAAAAAGAAAGGAAATGGTATCACAGGGCCCTGAAAAACATCACAGATAAGTGACCAGTGAGCTCCTTTGCTTCACTTGTGTCCATGAAATAAGCAAATTGGATTGGAGGGCTGTGTTCGAGCATAACTCGAGGTGTGGCAGAGCTTGGGGACCAGACTTATGTCCCTCTGTATAAAAAATATAGAGATTTCATTCTGGACTTTATCGCCTGATCAGCCAGTCCCTTCTACATCCTATTGAAATTCAGAAGGGTCTGGAATTGGTTTAGTGCTTTGTTTGTTGACTCTGCAGAAATCTGCTTCTTAGTCCACCTGTCAATCACACCCTCTGAAATTGGGAAGCAGTCTGGTTCTGACTGGACTTTCCAGGAAATCACTACTAGTGTCTTTGCATGAAATGTCTTGATGTCTTTTAGGCCTCTGTTTTCCTCCCTGCGCTGATGGCCAAACTCGAGAATACTTCTTTGTGAATGAGAATATGAACTGGGAAATGGCTCAGGAGTACTGCAGACTGCACTACCACGACCTGGCCACAGTGAGCAGCATAGAGGACATAGACCAACTTGCCCCGCCCCACCAGACTACTCTGGAAACATCTGGATTGGCCTGTTGAATAATGCCACAAACACCAGCTGGTGGAGGTGGTCGGGCTCTAACCTGAGCGGGGGGTTTGGGAAGTGGGCCAATACTGGCTATATGCACCCCTACTCACTACAGTGTGGGACGATGAATAACAACGGCTGGTACAACAAACCCTGCTATAAACTCTTCAAAGCTCTGTGCTTCTCTGGTGAGTCTTTAAAGAGAAGGTGTATACTCCATAAAAGTGTTATACCTTCTCTTTTAAGAATATATATACATATATACATATATATATATATATATATATACACACACACACACACACACACACACACACACACACATATATATATATATATATATATATATATATATATATATATATATATATATATATATATATATATATATATATATATATATATATATATATATATATATATATATATATATATATATATATATATATATATATATATATATACATACATATATACATATACTGACAGTAATGCTGTTACAGGACATACCATTTTAAACTCTGAATGGTCATGGACACATTTTTATATAGCACTTTTCCACCTTCAAGGCACTCAGAGCGCTTTAGCATCCCATTAATTAAACTACTGCACATAGCATCAAGTTGTTCTGCACTGTTTTGTAGCTTGCTTTTTTATATTTATGAAAAATTGTGGTGCTGGAGCATGGATGATGTAGGCTTGTGGGCTGAACATTGGACAAATCTTACAACTCTAAGGAGGGTTCGAATAGGACCTGGGAGAGCATTCAGGCATGTTTTTTGATGAGGGAACAACATTATAGCATGGGAGAACGCTCCAAAAAGTTGACGTTTGCATGAAACTCCCTCTTTAATGAAGAATGCAGATTCATCATTCATCGTCATCGTTCCTTGACAGTATATGAGTTTTACTTCTTGCTAAAACTGCTACATATTTTTTAAACAATTTTTTAAAAATACATTTTCTGAGCACAATACAAGATTACTCAAACATGCATCAAAATATAACTGAGTAAGCTAATAAGGGAACATAGTGAAAACATGGAAAAACACTCATCAAAGTTGATTTCACATTTATATGTCAAATATGTCCCCTCTAAACACAAAAGTTCATTAACCTCAGGCTTTGCATTCTTTCATATTTTCTTTAAACTAAAACAACCTCCAGTACGTGTAGGACTAAAGGGGAAAGGGGGGTCTAGAGATATAAAGAACAGTGTGATTGGTCTAACAGGCTGTTTGCCCTTGCAGCCAATCAGGGCAGTCTTTCATGATGTCACCAACTACTGCATCAGAAAGCTGTAAATTTACCTATTGTGGCAAGTGGGATGCACTAAAAAAAAGAAAAAAACATGAAAAAAAAGCAGCAATGCCAGCGCGATTTAACCCGGAAAATTAACCTAAAATATAAGGCACTCAGGTTTGTCCATAGAATGTAGAATGCAGGTATGTTCCATTTTACTTCTTTTATTTAGCAAAGGTCTTATTTCATGTTACACTTACGCATTAACTTTAGTTAAACTTCACTTAAATTCACTTCATGAACAACTTCAGTTGAATCACATTGATTTAAATTCATAGACTGCACAAAGAAGTGGACTATGTGACTGTGACGTCACCCATAGAGTTTGGCTCCAGCGAAATTAAGCCGAAATTAAGCTCATTGAGGCTAACGGTTGTAGGGGCGAATTTGGAGCTGAGTTCAATAAAAACACCAGGATGTAGAGCAGGTTAATATGAACATTTTAAGACCAAAATGATTAGCTAGACAGCAGCAGTTACAGAGAGAGAGGGGCGACATTTTTTCAATAGAAAGTGAATTGGAGCCAGACACGATGGAGCTGGAAGTGCACTCATCCTCACTTCTTATTCGGAATGTGCAGAATATATAAACGTAGTGGGTTCATATATTCAGTCTTTGGTTTTCTGACGTTCACATTTTAGTTAATTCTTTAATCACATTTGTTCTGTCATAGATGTCCATATTAAGAGTCTTGTTGGTCTGACGGCATTAACATTTAAAACAAAGGAGTAATTTGTAGGACGGCAGGTCACATGGGCCAACCCTAAGATTAAAATAATTAGTTAGCTAGAAAGATAAAGTCATTAGATCCATGTTATGACAAATACATAAACCACAATACTGAAGGACTGGCTAAGGACTTTACTTCCCGACAGCCAGCTACAGTGTGGCTACATAGTGGCGTGCTACATAGCTTAAACTACATAAACTAATTCTGGATGTTGCATATTTTCCTGTCCACGAGACGGACAGAGCCTACCTAGACCAAGGTAAGGCATGGTGCAGCCGGCCCGGAAGATGACAGTGCAGTGGAAGGAAGAAACAAGTTAACAAAGAGTTTTAGAGGCTGGCGTCATCTGCTGATTACTATCCATATTGCCATATCCAAGTCTATATTGCCACATTAGTCTGCACTAAAGTTGCCAAAAAAGGACTCGGAACAGTAGCTAATGCTATTAAAACACCATACAGTTTAGTAGCCAAGAAGTGGATTTAGTGTTTAGTTCCAGAGGGGGTATTATGCAAAAAAAAAAAAGATTTTTGAGCTTTCTACCATGTTATAACATTTTAGAAGTCATTCATGCTGAGTATTTTAGTGATCTCTCCCAGGCCCTATTTCAGTCCTATTTACAGTTAGCTGTGCAACGCTCAGTCCACAAGCCAAAACTGTACAACTTGACAAACCTGATGTGATGTGCAGTAGTTTCATTAGCGGGATGCATGCTGATTGTGTTGTGATGCCGCTCTGAAGGGGTGTTGTTGAAGTATAATACCCCCTGTTACTATACCCCATAGAAGTAAAATGCCCCCCTCTTTAAACAGTACTGCCTGTATTTTTTTCAGGTCCAAATCCCAAAGTGTTCCATATCTCCACCACTTCTCAGAGCTGGGAGGACGCTCAGAGTTATTGCAGAACAAATCACATTGACCTGGCTATGATTGAGCACGAGGACGAGAACATCCAGGCTTTACAGGTGATAGGATCCAATGAGGTGTGGATTGGTCTCAGCAGAGCCTCCTGGAGGTGGTCTGACGGTACCGCGGTCTCCTTCACAAACTGGAACAGCATCATAGAAGACGAATATCCTGCGTTTGACTTCTGTGCTGCGGAGATTAGTGATCGGACCTGGGATATGCCTCCGTGTCTCTTAATGGAGTATCCATTCTACTGTCAAAAAAACATTATTGATTCAAATGGTAGTCTTTCTCAACTGATGATTCTCAGCTCATGTCTAATCTATCTGAAGAATTGTTGTCTGCTCCTCTGACTCTGCTCCTCTGGCTCTGCTCCATTTGCTCCCCTGGCTCTACTCCTCTGGCATCGCTCCTATCTGCTCCTCTGGCATTGCTCCTCTGGCTTTGCTCCTCTGGCTCTCCTCCTGTCAGCTCCTCTGGCTCTGCTCCATTTGCTCCCCTGGCTCTGCTTTTCTGGCTCTGCTCCTCTGGCTTTGCTCCTCTGGCCTGTTGCTCTGGCTCTGCTCCTCTGGCTTACTCCTGCCTGCTCCTCTGGTTCTTCTCCTCTGGCTCTGCTCCTGTCTCCTCCTCTGGCTTGCTCCTGCCTGCTCCTCTGGCTTTCTTTCTCTGGCTCTGCTCCTCTGGCTCTGCTCCTGTCTGCTCCTCTATCTCTGCCCCTGTCTCCTCCTCTGGCTCTCCTCCTCTGGTTCTGCTCCTCTGGCTCTGCTCCTCTAGCTCTGCTCTTCTAGCTCTGCTCCTCTAGCTCTGCTCCTGTCTGCTCCTCTGGCCCTGCTCTTCTAGCTCTGCTCCTGTCTGCTCCTCTGGCTCTGCTCCTGTCTGCTCCTCTGGCTCTGCTCCTGTCTGCTCCCTTGATTCCAAAATTAAACTTTTGAGTGAATTAAAGTTGCAAAATATTTCTCCATTGACAGAAAACAAAAGAAGCAGCAACGTTAAGATCCAGCTCTCCTCCAACCTCGACCAGTCCGATCCAACCATCTACAAACTGGTTCTGGAACAGGTTAGACTGGATTTTGAACAAAGCAAACAATGTACTGATATATTCCATATCCTATTATGTTTTGTCTGCTAACCTTTCTTTTTAGATAAGTGAACGATTCAGAGAAGCAGGACTTGCTGATGTCAAGCTCAAATGGAAGATTCCTCCTAAGAAACAAGAACAGAAGGATAAAAAAGTCTAAAGACAGTACCTCTACTATAAAGAGTTTTTTGATACTAAAGGGTAACTAATGTGGTACCACTTTAAATGTCCTACTGTATATATGGAGAAAAGTTTCGAAAGGTAGTCATCTGTTTTGGAAATCTAATTTTTAGTAGGTTCACCATGCATTATTTGAACTAGTGTTTAAGGTTTGTGCTGTTAGAATTATGTTATCTTTAAAGCAGCCCTATTATGCAAAATAGACTTTTCAGAGCTTTTACACATGTTATAATTCTTTCCCCGTGCTATTTACTCACCTGATGTTGTATTTGGAGTGATTAGTGCATGTTTGAGCAATCTTTAATCGCTTTTTTTCACGACGCCATATTGCCAATCAACCCGCACTTTCATCACGCCCACTACGCTGTACTTACTTCATTCCAATTTTCTATTTTAATCAGTGACACGCATAGGATTCAGCAGCAGTGTGTAGTGATTTTGGTTCAAATGTTTCTTTTATCAAGTTGTTTAAGATTAATATTGCAATTTAAAATGCGCAAATTGTAACATAATGATCCAAGGGTGTCACAGATTATAATTATGTAGCAGGCATAAGCACAATAGGTCTTCTTTAATCATTTAACTGTTTCTTTGTGTCCATTTGTGAACTATTCGTTGATAGTAGACCTCTTTCTGTCAAATTTTAACTTGCGTGCTGTGTTTTTTTATTTATTTATTTATTTATTTATTTGAACATTCCTGTAAATGTACCAGATTTAGCCACAATAGATAGATTGACCAAACATTTTACAAAAGTTTGAAAATGTTGCATATCTAATTTCCTGGAATGGTGGCTTCATTAAAGTTTGACCGGAACAATAAATAAATAATGATGTTAACACTTTCTTATGCCTGCAGACGTTGCATTATTGCTAGTCAAATGAGCTCGGATTAGTCGCCAATTCCCAATCTTGGGAATCTGTTACTGATCATATGAAAATACCCTCTACCAGCAGAGGGAAGTAGATCTGCATGTCCTGTGAGGTGAAGAGGGAAGCAGTGTGTAAAAATACTACCAACTAATAATATCTACTCATGCTACACTAATGTTACACCTACTTTGAGGTCAGGTAGTATAATATTTTGACCAAGAATTTTTTTTTTAGTTGACTACAGGCCCAACACCAATAGCTAAAATTTACTATGCAAAAGTATTCTTATTTTTGCTTTTAATTACAGACCCTAAACCTGATTTTGTCCCATGCATTTGATACATTATGCAGTCCAGATATATTATATAAGCAGGTGTGGTCAAAATAAGTCTGCTGCATACTGTCTGCAAGTGTTTTATTGTCTGATAATCAGGAAATGCACATTAGCATGCTAGTTGTTGTTAGATTTACTATGACGACAAAACTGGACTGGTTGCTGAGAGTTATGAGAAATGCTTATAAACTCATCGCAGTGAATTATTAGGATGCTCGGAATGGATAAATAAAACAATTAAGTGAGGAATACTACGGCAAACTTTTTAAAACAAATTAGTTCTGCTTTTCTCGTCTTTAAGATGGTAAAAATGCTGAATCTAATTTTTTTCCATTAATCATAAGACTTATACAGTTGTATTCTCATAAAACAGACATGTCAAACTCAGGCCCACGGGCCAAATTTAGCCCTTGATATAATAATATTTGTCCCGCAAGACCATATCAAATATGTATTAGAGCTGTCGCACCAGTATAGCGCATGCACCACTAATGCTACGAATCCCAGAATGCTTTGCAAATGTGTTGGCGCTGACCCCCACACTTCTGTTGATACTCTTTAGCATCTGCTACTTGTCCCTCACTCAAATTTAATCCACCCCTTCTGAAAAACATGCAGATATTGTTGTGTAATTTTTCAATAAATATTTTGTTTGGCCTGTGACTTAGTCCAAGTTTTTTATTTTGTCCTTCTGTGCATTTCAGTTTGACACCCCTGTCATAAAACAATAATTTGCTGCATGTTTTAGTCAATTCCAAGACACACATTACCTTGAAACTTCTCTCATCTCAGATCAACAGTTTGGTGCTTATTTTTCCTCATAAGCAGCCATATTTGTGTTAATGCGGACAGACCATGCGTGTCCGCCTGGCAATCTCCAGTGTCCATACTGACATCTCCGTAAAGTAGAAGTTTGTATTCTGGATACCAGGCAAATTATATACAATTTAATGATTAAAAACACACCAACAAATGCACGATAGAACTCTTTGTTGGGCACATAGCCAATTCACTGTAGTCCATACTTTACTTTTTGTCCTATGTAATGCAAAATGGACTATTGTGAGCTTTTAGCTATGTCATAATGTTGTTACGTCAAAAACATACTCAGAGTTGTGTTTTGTTTCATTCAAACATGTTTGAGTAATCCTTTATTATTAGTCTGTCTACATCTCAAAACTCAAAATGCTCTGTTCCACCTTGTGACGTCATCAACTGGTAGTTTTAAAGTTAACAGCTACCTTTTACCTTTAGTTCAGTAGAGATTGGATGATTTCAGCCCTAGATTTGCCAAACCATCTAGTATGTAGTCATGTACCACATGACATCACAAGGTGGGGACAGAGTTTTTACTTTGAGAGAAGAACTCAGCCGAAATATCTAGGATTTGTGTGTTTAACATGCGTGAATGAAACAAAACACAACTCCAGGTACTTTTTTATGAGGAAAACATTTTATAACATAGCTCATAATATAGCGTAACATGGGCCCTTTAACATATTGCTGTGCACCTTTATACCTTCTCTGGAGACGCAAGCTGTGCCACTCGTCTTCATGTAGGGCCAAAAGCGCACCAGAGTGAAAATCAATGGAACATAGTGATCCCCTTCTGCACAAGGCTGGTGTAATTAAACATGTCTGCTGCGGAGAGGTAGAAGAATGGGTTAGGGACACAACATTATTTAACAGAGGGTAAAAGAGCATGTAAGACCAATAGGGAGTCAACTACATCAAACGCACAACAAAAATTGAATGTCTTTTCTTGGTTAGAATGACTTCGATAGAGCTCTTGCTGTTGGTGTCACGCAATCCCAACATGCACCTCCACACCCCATAATAGTAGGGATAGAGGTGGAGAATTCTCATAAAAACTAATGCTGTCGGCCATAATGAACGACTTTATGAGGGTTTTAGAGATTGTGGATAATTGTTGCACACTGGGATGTACACATCATCAAGGGTAGAAGAAAGCTTCTGCTTTTTACCAGATTTACAAAGCTCCAGATTTGTAATTTTGTTTCATTATTTGGTTTTATTTGAATGATTCAACCATAGTCTCATAACAATTCAAAAACTGTAAGTGTGTGTATTGTTGATTAGCATTACAGTCTATTAATAAGGCAGAGAAAGTGGTTTGAAAAGAAACAATCCCAAATGCTTTTTGCACTCATTAATTTGCTTAATGTTAATTGGCTGTGCAGAAATGACGATTGTAGAAAATAAAATCACAAACTTAAATTAAATCAATGTTTTTTTGTGTGTTTATTACCCTGACAAGAGTGAGTTAGCCTGCCACATAGGCTACAACATCTGCACATGGAGTTTTCACTATTTCAGCAATTTCACATCATTTAAAGTGTAAAATATCAGTAAATGTTATAAGTACTGGGCTTTATAATAAAGTGCATTTTTCACAAACATCTCCAGGGACCCTTTTTGATGGCATAAGAAGGTGAAAAGTAAACCAGATTGCCAAATATTGCAGAGTTAAGGCAAAATCTAAGCAATCTACACTCTTAAAATAACAGCCGTGCAAGGCAAGGGTCACTAATGTTTCAGTTTTAAGATAAATCATTGTCTACGATTTTATTTAATGACCAAAAAGAAACCCTCCAAAAGTGGGCTTGGTGCCATTCATTTCCGCTAATTCACCCCTGCCCATATGGCGTCCCTGTCAAATTTAGTCACGTGGGTGCAGGAATTCTATAGGTTGCTTTTAAGTGACACTGTAATATTTTTTAATCCATTTATTTTTTAAGAGGGGGTATTTTACTTTTATGGGGTATTAACTGGTAACACATAAGATATTTAGATCACCATGTTACCTTACATTACATACTAACAGGTTTTATAAGTTTCACTGTCGTTTTTGACGCTCTGTGTCTTCTCTCCCTTTACTCTCCATGCTAAATCCCCCCTTCAGAGCACTATCACAGCACTCATCATTAGCAAACATCACACTAATTTTATTTATGTATTTATTTATTTGATTGGGACAATGCATGTTAATGAACAGACATGATTCAACATGAAAGTAAACAAACTCATTTCCATCCATTGTACCAAGGGCTTGGGTCATAAAAGGGTCAAAATAAAAATTGCACACTACACTCACTGCACAATTCCCTTAATTGCACATTACACTCATAACATAATTCCCTTAACTGCACATTACAGTCATTGCACCATCCGAAATATTGCACATTCCACTCATTGCACATTACACTTATTGCACAGTTCCCATTATTGCACCATCCAAAATATTGCACATTCCACTCCTTGCTCATTACACTTATTGCACAGTTCCCATTATTGCACCATCCAAAATATTGCACATTCCACTCATTGCACAGTTCCTTTAACAGCACATTCCACTGATTCCACAGTTCCTATTATTGCATCATCCAAAATATTGCACATTCCACTCATTGCACAGTTCCCATTATTGCACCATCCAAAATATTGCACATTCCACTCATTGCACATTCCACTCATTGCACAATTCCCTTAACTGCACATTATACTGATTGCACAATTCCCTTAACTGCACATTACACTCATTGCACAGTTCCCATTATTGCACTGTACAGAATATTGCACATTCCACTCATTGCACAGTCCCCTTAATTGTACATTACACTCATTGCACATTCCATTTATTGCACAATTCCCTTAACTGCTCATTCCACTCCTTGCACATTACACTAATTGCACAATTTCCTTGATTGCACATTACATTCATTGCACATTTCCCTTAACTGCACATTACACTCATTGCACAGTTCCCATTATTGCACCATACAAAATATTGCACATTCTATTCATTACACAGCCCCCATTATTTCAGCCAGTTTGGTCGCCGACTCAAGACAAATACATTATATACCCACTCCCTTCATAATTGTCCAAATATGCAAATATGTCTCTATGGAACAGTTAAAATCACATTCCCACTATAGATGATGCATGTTTGGTTTGACCATAACCAGTTTTTCATTTGAGCTTTAAAAGAACTGTATGTGGGACATGAAACCACAACATTAGGTTTGTGAAGTTGCTGTGTAGAGTTTTGTACCATGTTTTTGTATTTTTATGTAGAATTGTCATGTGGGAGGATGGATGATGTAGGATTGTGGGCTGAGCTTTGTGGTAAAAGGGTTTGAGGTCTGGGAGAGATCGCAAAATTACTGAAACATGCATGGATGAGATATCAAACCTCTCCAGGCAAGATTTTGATGAGAGAACAATGTTATAACATGGTCGAAAGCTAAAACAAAATAACTGATTTTGCATAATACCTCCGCTTTGAAACTGAGCTGAAAGACAGGTCAGAATTCTATGGTGGAATTTGCTGTCAAACTTTGCAGATCAGTTTTATGGTTAATAAATCTGTAAATACTGAGCCTGTGCACATGAAACAAATACTTGCACCACATCCTCTCTGTCAGTATAAACAAACAAAAGATTTTTTTTTTTCACAATAGCTCCAAAAAGTGATGTCATTTTTCAACCCCAGAAGACGTGAATGTTGTCAGTTGAAACGATGATAAACCATAAGATGAATATGACAGATTGTTTGTGGAGTCAATTCAAATAATGATAACATTTGTGGATAATAAGTTTTGTATATTTTTCTTTCAAAAAAGTGAATCTCTCATAGAGTTATAAAGACCCTTTCCCAACCCACAAGCCAAACTGTACACTACAACTTCACAAACCTGATGAGATGTGCAGTAGTTTCATTAGTGAAATGGACGCTGATTGTGTTATGACAGGTAACATGGTGATCTAAATATGTGTTAGCAGTTACTACCCAAGTGTATTGACCTCTATTTAAAGGGCTTATGTTATGCTGTTTTTGATCTATGTTATAATGTTTCCTCATTAAAGACATAGCTAGCATTGTGTTTTGTTTCATTCACACATTTAACACACAAACCCTGCACGTTACAGCTGAGTGCTTGTCTCTTCCACCTTGTGATGCCATGTGGTAATACAGAAAGTACTCCACTGTGTTTTTAAACTCAATACACCTTCACTAGAAACACTTAGATGAGGAGTGCCCAAACTCTTTTCACCGAGGGCCATATCATTCAGATGGTGCATTTAACATAGTGTTGACCTCATACTTTAAATAAGGCTTGAAATATTGATATTAGGTCTGTGTGACAATGCAATGTGATGTTATTTAGGTTATGTTGGTAGGATTACTCAAATTTGCCATAAAAAGTACTGATCAATTGGGCCAGTTCAACTGAAAGCCTGAGGGCCAATAAAAATTGGTCTGAGGGCTGCATTTGGCCCCCGGGCCATAGTTTGGACACGCCTGAATTAGATCATTTCACCTGTGGAATTGCCAATCTCCACTGAACAAAATATAAAAGGTAGTAGCTAACTTGAATCTACCACTTCATGACATCACAACGTGGAACAGAGCATTTTGAGGTTTGGACATGTAGACAGACTAATGCGGGTTTACTCAAACTTATGTGAATGAAATAAAACACAATTTGTTTCTGATTAGGGAACAGCATTACAAAATGGCTTAAAGTTCACAAGAATACATTTTGTGCAATATAGGACCTAAAAGTTATGCAAATGACAAACATTCAAATATAAAAAGTAGTGTGCTTTTTTTTTGTTGTGTGTGTACTTACTAAGAACCACCCACATGAGTTAGAAATACTCAAACTATGACAGCAAACAAGTTTCGAGCATACTTTATATACTTTGTCACACTCGTACACCCTCCCCCCCTCTTCCCTTCTGCTCTTGTGTGCGTTACATGGTCTGACAGGGAAGCTAAATTAAACCTGGACTGTCTCATCTCTACAAGCTGACGAACTGTAAACACGCTGTCAGCCGCATCATCGACACAGGCACCTTGGAACTTTTCTGTAAGCCAAAGTGTCTTGTGTAAATTTGTGTGAGAAATGTGTGATTGCGCTGTTGGGAGGTTGGGAGTTCTCGGAATAACGCAGCGCTTTGCAGACTTGATGATGAGGATGTGAGAAGGAGTCGTGACCATAGACTGTATAAAGAAGTGCACTAAGTGAGTGTCACCAATAACTTTCAGCTCCAGTCAAATGAAGCTCATCGAGGTTAGAAGTTATGGGGCGAATTTGGATACGAGTTCGATATTTGGAATTCCGACCGCGAGCATCATAGCAACCAAAGAGCCAATCTGGAACAAAGCTGCTGAACGCCTCTTCCCACCCGCGCTGCAAGGTGTAGCATGGAGCGGGCCCTTAGCAACGCTGTCAATCAAACCTGTTGCTAACGCTAGTGGGAGGGCCCTCAGGGAAATAAGACGCCTCATTAGAATGTGCTTTATTGTGCTATTTACGAGCAAAAATTAAAATACCAGGGTCATATAGAGCAAGGTAATACGAACACGCTAAGACCAAAATGACGAGGCTCACTGCAGCAGTTAAAGAGAGAGGGGTGACAATTTTTCAATGGAAAACGAATTGGAGCCAGACTCGATGGAGCCGGAAGCCCATGATCACTTCCTATCTGGAACGTGGCAGGTAGTGCATTAGGTTTGTCCATTTATACACTGCCTGTGACTTTTTTTTTTTTGGCCAGGCAGTGTATATACAGTCTATGGTCGTGAGTGTGTAAAGTTTAATCGAGTCTTTTGAACGATTCCTTAACGTGAACAGTTGGGATCTTTTTTTTTTTTTTCATTTTTACACTAACGCTGAACTAACATAAAAATCAGCCCCACTTTACCACTGTAACTAAATACATGTACTGAAAATACACACTCAGAATACTAATTTTGAGTAACTATATTCCTGTATAGTTACCATTTATTTTGGTGGTTTTCCGAGTTCAGTTACTTTCCTAAAATGAAAGGCATATTGTACATTATAGTATTTGATCACGTAGTTTTGGTACGGACTGAACACCCTGCTAACTCGGTTTCAACTTTGCTAGAGGTCACTGACACTCTAAACTTTCTGGGTCTGCTGTTATGGAAGTGGAGTCAGTTTAATTTAAAGCAGACCTATTCTGCAAAATTCACTTTTCAGCGCTTCTAACCATGTTATAGCTGTTTCCCCTCAACATTTACTTACTACTTGAAATTGTATGCGTGACTTATTTCTTTTATTAAGTTGTTTTAGATGAATATTGTGATTTAAAAGGTGCAAATGACAACATAATGATCCACGTCGTAGATTATCCCTATACAGCAGACACAAGCACAGTCTGTCTTCTAACAATGGGGAAACGCGCTGGCAGCTCCATCATCGACACAGGCACCTCGGTACTTTTCTGTGAGCCAGAGGGGGTAAATTGGGTAAATTGGAGTGAAAATCGTGTGATTGAACTGTTGGGAGTTCTTGGAATATCGCAGAGCTTTGCAGACTTGATGATGAAGATGTGAGTAGGAATCGTGATCAAGCCAAGTCAATTCAGTTCTTCTGGGTTAGAAAAAAAAAAAAGATTTATAGGAATCTTCTGTGGCCTTTACATAGAGTATAGTCTGTACAATGTTATAAGGAATATCCAAGTTAAAGCCGCTGGAGCTGATTTTTACTGCCTTAAAACATGAAAAACGGAACTAGTTCATTTTAAACAGCTTGCAGTGGTACAAAGTTATTCCTCACTTACTTTATGCGTGACGAATTAGCGTATAAGCACTTTTCACAACTTTCAGATCCCAGAGCAGAGTTTGGTCGTCACGGTAACACTAACAAGAACTAGTGTGCTAACAGTGCACTTCCTGGTTCTCAGATAATAAAATGCTTAATAATTAGATGCAGACAGTACACAGTATGTTCAAAAGTATCGAAAAACAGATACTTCTCAATATTACCTACTACCATCAAAACTACATACTCATTTGAGCAGGTAACGATAGTACAAAGGCACATGCGCAGGACGGGACAGAAAAATAAGCATTTCCTGCATAGCTTTAGAATGATCTTGAGCAGTATCAGAACAAGTATAAGACACATAGACTAATATATGCCCTTGGATCACTATGGGACGCAACTGGACGAGGGGTGAGGGATTACACAGATGTAAGACCACATGGTAATATAAAAGAAAGTATTATGATTTAATGTTGAAAATTACACTATTGTCTAAATAAAGAGCTGGAGGATGTGTCTGGGGAGGGGGAAGTCTGGGAGTCCCTGCTTAAACTGCTACTCCTGCGACCCTGTCCCGGATAAGTGGAAGAAAATGGATGGATGTTATCGGAATCTGTATCAAGTATCAAATCTATTCCTTTGTATCGAAGTAGAGTTTGAAATTGTTGTATCGTGACACCACTAGTACACAGCAGTATTATTTCTACCTTAAAAGCTTCGTACAACATATTTGTACTGGAGTAAAACACCTTTTACTCAAAAAAAAAAAAAAAATGGGTACAGTCACTTGGTATGCATTCAAAATAGTAATCCTGTTTTGTGCTTAAAGTTACACTATGCTACATTTCTGGTGGAATTCCCATCACCTAGTCTCCATGGAGATGCCTAGAATATTCCACAATATGGCATTACATTAATTGTGCAGGCATTATACATTATACACATATATTTATTATATTCACTAGTGGTCTTCCTCAGAGTGGTCACATGATGCTCTGTGACGTGTCCAGTCAGCTGATTTAAAACAGGTATTGGCCCTGTCTTCCAACCAGTGGAGGCAGGACAACAGCACCATCTGCGGTCCAACTTCTTCATGACAGTATCCCAGGTGTGTGAGAGTAAAAAAGCCCCCTCGTCCCGGTTTAAAGTCCCATGAGCATGTTTTCGTATTTTAATTGCCTCCTTAAACCAGCCTCTGTCTCAATGATTTTGTCCACCCTAGTCCATAATGTGGCTCTCGCTTCCAGTAAGATTCATCTAGTTTTCCATTAATTTATTTTAATAGATTTCTTATTTTAGATCAATGTTTATTTTGTTTTCACACCCTGACATTTTTGACTGCTCACTAGTGGTCTTCCTTTACTTTGGTCTGAAAATAAGAATCTATTAAATGAAATTAACCGAAGACCAGGTGAATCTCATTGGACTATTCACCTGAGACCGTTATACAATTTGGCTGTTGCTACTAATTTGATCAACTATTAGTTCATTATAATATGCAAATTTAACAATGTATAGTATTATTTTTGTAGTTCATTTGCCACTATATAAAAGACAATTCTTCAACTTTAAAGTATTTGTCCCTTTATTGAAACTTATTCAAAACCACATACAGATGTACTCAAATTGTACCTGTGTTTTGGCATATCTCAAGCTATTAGATCTTAGTGCAAAAAGTCTCATCACAAAAGTATTACATACATATTCCAAATGCGGTAAGAGAAATTAATTACACAACTGATAAATCTGTATCATGATTATAGACAGAAACAATATAAGAATACATTTTAGCAACAATGGTACCAGATAAACTTTAAACATCCTATATTACACAAAATTGATTCTTGTAAATTTAAGTCATTTATTATGTTGTTAGCTCATCAAAAACATATCTGGGGTTGTATGTATGGAGTTTAAAAACACAGTGGAGCGCTTCCTGTATTACCACATGACATCACAAGGTGGAACAGTGTTATGTGTGAGAGAAAAACTCAGCCCAAATATGCAGGATTTGTGTGTTTAACTTGTGTGAATGAAACAAAACACAAATCCAGGTATGTTTCTGATGAGGAAACAACCTTGTAACAGATCAGAAAATAGTGTACTATAGGCCCATTAAAATCAAATGGGAATATATTCTCTAGAACACTTATATGAATAGCTTTTTAAGGCATGCTAAGAAAACAATTATTCAGCAATTTTTCTTCTCACAATAGTGCCATAGCAGTTTGACTATTGACTACAGGTCTTATCCTTCTCTTCAGCTGCCCCTCAGGCTAAACACTGAGTACAAGTATTGATAATGTCAGGGTGACCTTATCTCCCGATGACACCCATGGGAGTGGTTTGGGCGCCATCCACACAGTTCCAGTTCAGTCATTTAGCTTGAGCAGTTTAGCTTCACATGGCAGTTCACAGCAGTATGGCCAGCCACCCCGCGATCATGGCCATACCACCCATGGGTGCTACTTTCTTGGGTGCCACCTCCCCGGTCAGTGCCTGGCGGTACAGAGCTCCACAGAACAAGCCCATCCCAGCGATGAGGAGAGTGCCAGCCTGGGAAGAAAAAGAACAATAAAAACATGCATTTGTAGCTCCCAGTATTAAGGGGTTTTACACTACTTTTATACTTTTTTTTTTTTTTTTTTTTTTTTTAAGAACGGTATTTTCTTTATAGTTGTCATAGTTGTTATTAAGTGCTAACAGATAACATATTTAGATCACTATCTTAAATTGTATTGTTTTAAAAATGCTATAGTCCCCAAAAACACAGGCATTAGCATGTTTAATAAGCTGCACTTTGTTTTTTTTCTGTGCACAGTTTCGTGTCATGCTTTTGTATATTTAAGGAGAAAGGTCATGCGGGAAAATGGTTGGTTGTGGCCTCAGGAGAGATTGCTAACTGATGGCATCTGAAACCTCTTCAGGCATAATTTTGATGAGGAAACAATGTTATAATATGGTAGAAAGCTATCGATTTTGCATAATGTCCCCTCTTTAAAGGTTTAGTTTTCCTTAAAATGTCTTTTCTGTCACTTGAGAGGGTTAAAATAAGTGTTATTTCTTCCCACTCCTTTTACAGAATCAATGTTTCATTTGTACAAGTCAATCTTGGACTTAACCTGTACAGATCATACTCCTTTCTGTACCACTTTCAGTTTGTTCAGCCCATGGCATACTTCAAAGTAAAGATTACATAATACTGAAAAAAAGAAAAAGACAATGGTGATCCATACCTCAAATAGTATAAGATAGATAAGAAGATGAGATTTAAAGAAATTATAATTATTATGCGTCAAAAATATGTGGTGATATAGAAACATCACATTGCAACAAACGAGCCATATAATTTTCTATTTATGTTTTCTTTCAGTGTTTTGATAAATTGAAGGGGTATGACAATATAGATTTATCGGACTGTTGGGAGTATAGAAGTATAGTTGCCATATTAGAACCAGAATCTGCCTGTGTTTCGCTCAAGGCCTCTCCCTCTCTCCTTCTTTCCCACAGCACAGATCTATAGAAGCATAACATAACATCGTGCATATATATATTAATGAGCATGATCTATATTCTATTTCATCTGCACACCTTTGAACCTTTGTGCTAGGGCTGGATCAAAGTGCACTTGTCCACCGAGGGCCTCTGACCGCTCCACTTTGTTTAAATCTCACATTATTAAAAGTGAAGTCTACAAAAGAGCCTATTCTGGATTAGTGCAAAGGAGAATGAGGACAAGCTAACCAGCCAATATCTTTGCTGAGAAAAAAAAAGGCATAATGCTTTGGTATCCGTTATAACTATAATGTATGACAAATATGGATGACTGATCAAAAGATAGCATTTCTGTGCTGTGCCAGCCCCACACTTCTAGCTCAGTCGATGTTATCTTGGATTATGTCATCAGAGGTATAATACTCCCTACAATAGAAGCATAGCCAGACTAGACTGGAGTAGACTGGCATGGACCACACTAATGCTGTACTGATGGTAAAAACATAAATTAATATATTGATTATTTATTTATTTAGTTATTTATTTTTCTTCTTGCCTCCTAAGTCAGTTCCATCCAAGTCACTTCCTTTTAATCCAAAGCAGGCGTCTTTTTATCACATGAATGAGTAACCCTCCTGCCCCCAACAACATCTCTATAGAGAATAGAAGATTTTACACCCTCCACCAAAAAAATTATATAGTGCCCCCTAGTTTTCAATTTGTTTATTTTTAACACCTAAACATATAATTCTAAGGTGTCAGAATGTACTGTAACATCCGTTTCATCGTCCTTGATTATAGACAGGCTTTTACATATTTAAAAAGCAATGCTACAGTGAAACCATTCTACTATGTTTGCAATCTGTGCAATCAAAATTTGTGTAGGCTAGGGCTATGTATTGCTAAGTACCTCACCATACAACATAGGTATTTCAATTCAGGATCCATGATATGATACATATACCAACAAAATAGTACAATACATGTCCTGACACATGGATATCCATCAAAACTGGTGTTGAAAAGGTCACTAAATCAGTGTTTTGACTGTAGTAGGGGTATAACTATTCACAGATTCAGTTTGATCCACGATGCAGGACCTATGATTCGAATCATTACGACTCACCACGATACATGAAATAAAAAAAATAAAAAAAACTATTCATGTAATTATTTCAACTATGAGGATAAAAAATAACATGTAGAGATGAGCGATACAGGGAAAAAAAATCTTTTTGGTGGACTTCAGGGTGTTAGGATGTTAGGGTCACTATAGTTTTTTTATTCGTGTTAATGGGACCAAAAATTCATATTTAAAATTTGAAGTTAGTTTGTACAATATATTAAGCCTAAAAGCATACGGGCGTTACCGCTATCAGCAGAAACACGACAATGTCTGTGCTAAATTAGGTCTTAAGTTTCACTCATAGACGGTGAGAAAATAGTTGTTTACTTTCTGTAACTTGGATTATAATGACAAGAAGCACAAGAGAATAGAAAGACGAAAGAAGGTGAGGAGCTGTGGCTGGATCAGAGAGAGGGAGGAGTGAGGACAGATGGCACCTCACACACAGAGGCAGAGGGAGAGACTGGTCTTTGGCAATAAACTCGCCTATTCTAGTAGTTATTTCTTTAGCGTGAGTAGTCAATGACAACAGCTGTGTTGAAATGTAAGGGTCAGCCTTCATGCAGTGGTGAGCAGTGTATCATTTGGCAATTTATAATTAATTTTTTTTTATTTATAATCATCATGATACACATCTCTGTATCAATACAGATAATGCCAAGAAGCCTCTAATTATATTTTGAGTGTAATCCTTGTGTAGTTGTGCACTCACCACTGCAGGCTGTCGACACTGAGCAGCTCCCAGCAGGGCCAGGCTGTGGTAGAAGTGGTACTTGTTGGCGGTTTCAAAAAGCTGAGGACACAAAGACACAAATACAATGCAATGATTAACTGCAAAAAACAAAGATGACATTTGTGGAGATGTAACAACCACTGGAGGATTTCAATGTCCTGGACTATCATGCAGAAATTCATGTTTTGCTACAGCAGTAAACAAAGTGAACTACACAGGCCACAGTCCTTTGCTGTTCCAGTCCAACCCATGGATCTATTAAAATAACTGCATACGGTATTTAGCTTAGACCTGCCTTGAGTTGCACAGAAAGCATTTGTGAGAGCAATGTCATCGCAAACTCGCTTGTGTTCAGCTGATAGAGACCAACCGGGCACCTAGAGCTTTTGTGTCAATTTTTACTCCAGTTTCTTAAAAAGTGCTTTTTAAAATCGTTCATTTCAGCTCGACCTGCACAGCTCTAGCTACTCTCAGAGCGGTCACATGCATGTCCCTGCATGGGGGAAGAGCACTACTACTCATGGTCATCCATGGTCAGGTCATCCACTAGGCGTACCTAGCCGCTAAAGGCTAATCTACAGACATGCACTATTGAGATTGGCACATTCGCTTGAACGGGCGGCCATCTCTATATCCCGAGGCTTGGTCCAAGCAAAAGATATTTAAAGAAATTACAGCACAAGTATTGAGATTGTGAATACATAATGTTAATGTTCAATTCAAGATTCAGCTTGGGGTTTGTTCAGTGAATTCTGGAGGTTTAGAGCTTTCACATGAGGCATGGTCTGTCCATATCTGCCTTTTTTTTCTTTTTTTTTTTGTAAGAGGGCAGGGCACATCCTTTACCTTTTGAGAGAAGACTGCAATTTTAACTCCTAAAGTAACATACCAAATACTAGAACCCTATGCTCTAAACTGCAAAAAGACTATAAGGAACTGCAGAGAACATTCTGTTACCTAAAGAATCGCAGCCTTTGCTATTTAATAATTGTGCCCATTGAAGTTGCTAATTAGATTTGATTGCATTATACATAGCTGCACTAGAAACCTGTTAATTAACCATCTGTATTATATTGTTATTAGATTATAATTGCACCATTCTGTGTCCTTGGTTACTGCATGTACTGTATAGCCAAGTATTACACTATGCTGTGACGTTCATACATTATTCATAATTACAGTTAGCATTGAAAGTATTCTCTGGTAATAGTTGACCTATTTGTATTCACTGTGGATTCTTGATTGAACAGTCTATCATGACATTTATTTTACTGTATTAAGGGGTAACAGCAAATAAATCGGGAATAAAAGTGGTAATTATTAGTAAGTTTTCAGGAAAAAAAAATAAAAATGTTGCTCTATACAGGTTTTGCAGTGACATAATTTTATTTGAAAAATGCCGGTCAACATTCAGACTGAGCGGCACAGGCACAACTATGGGCAGCACGACAGACAAAATGTGTTTCTTTGTCTCTTTGGTGTAATTTCTGTCCATAAAACTATTTTTCTTTTAGCTCAAATTAGCCTTATAATGGAAAGTGAAAATAGTTTCTTTGTTCTTCTGTGACTGTGCAGAGCTTAGGTAGCCTGTTAGTGAACGATACTGGGAGATAAAAGACACTTCAACTCGCCCCACAGCAAATAATCTCCTCAACACAAGGACTCAGAAACATGTAAAAATACAATGATTCAAATCAATATCTGATAGGTGGCACATGGCCTAAACCAATATGCACCTGTGTCTAAAATGGATTTTTCCAACACAAGGTACATATGAAAAATTTCAAAAATCACTGATGGCCCTTGCCACATTGAGTGGTACTGATATGTCAAATTTGGGGGTCTGGACTATATATAGCCTATACTATAATATTTAAATATACAGGCTTATATGTATAACATAATATATGGGCATACAGGCACACCCTCAAAAAAAAACATACCACCCGCCACCACTGTTGCCACTTACTTACTTACATTTGCTGTTGTGATGTCACCTGCATAACCTCTATTGCTGGGTTCAGATGCATCACAACTGTCTATAGACCAATATTATTTAAGACAGATGTGGGGCAGGTACAATGAATATTGTTCAAATGCAGATTTGTGTTGTGTGAAAAAGTGAGTTCTTGGGTCTAGTCCACTAACAGAAATCAGCAGTTTCGACATTTGTGCTTTTACCATTTGGATATTTCATGGCTAGGCCTGTCACTTTACTTTACTTTATTAATTTATTTGACAGGGACAATGTGCAAAAACATTAAAGATGCTTTACACCAGATTATAGCTGAAGCTAGTTTCCATCTGTAGTCCCTGAGCAGGTGAGAAATACAATATAAAATGTAAGCAATATAATCAATACACATTCATAAATTACAAATGACTAATTATTACACAATAAAATTTTACAATAAAATCTCACTAAAACTATATCATACCCATTACCATTCTTAATGCTGACACTGCTGATTCTCCAAAATAATTTCTTAACATTAAATGAAAAGTTTTTTTCATGTCAGAGAAAAGTTTCAGACTTTGTGGCAGTTTATTCCTTTCCATTCACAATAACACATTTTGAAGACAATATATTGCTATAGAGATATACTGTAATAAAAAATAAATTGAAACTACGTTATGCCACTGATACAATAAAAATAAAGCAGGATAATCCCAGTAAAAACATTTCTGAATAGACAATATCATCTAAAGGCCTGAGCTGTCATAAATAAACAACCGAATGAAGCAATACTTAGCCACAGATGTTACTATATAAACCATCTACAGCTCAAATCTTATAACAACAACAAAAAAAATATTTTGATAATTGGAATTGTTATCTGGACTATGCAAACATAGCACACATATCAAAAGATCTTTTATCACAAAGACAGACTTTAGGCTGATAAAAAACATTTTGAGAAAAGCTTCTAAAAGAAGGATAAAATAATATAAATACAACCACTATGAACACATACTACCTGCAAAGAGAAGCTTTGACAGGCCTATAGTTTATTAAGTACTATGTTTAGCGTATCAATATGATTTCATTACCAGGTCACTCAATCACGTGAATATCATCCGACACGATACTGGGCCGATATATTGGTGCATCCTTGGCACTACTAATGTCAAATATCAAATCAAAATTTCTCATTAACATCAATAATACAATTTATCTGTAAATATTCTCATTTGCAGTCACCATATTTCAACCTCTATCTGGTTGATAATGCATGTACAATGTACAATAGAAATAATTGACAAGTCAATAAATTGAAAAAAAAAAAAATCACTTCTACTTCTAAAATAATCGTTATTAGCAGCCCTATTCTTGAACTATTCTTGAATTTTAATGTAGCTGCCCTCACCTGTATTAAATATAGCTGGCATATAAATGTTGTGATGTCATCTGAAACCCAGCAATTGTTTAACTTTTAGCAATTATTCACTCTTCTGATTATATTAATGAAAAGATATGATGTGTTTAAATGTATTAGAGATAATTTGTATATAATTTATTTTTAGAATATCCATGTAATGTTGTTGTTGTTAATTATCATTATATGTTGGAATTATCAATAAATCAATTAAAAACTTGAACCAATTATTATTTATGAAACCTTAAAAACTGTCTACAGAAAATGGTGGAGAGTAAATTAATATACATTTTGTAAACATTAATATTGAAAAAAGCTAAACTGGCTGAAGCTACTACTTACTCACCACTATGCGGTACTCATCAGGATCTGTATTTTTGAAACCTGTGAAAAAATGCATAAAAGTTAATATGCAAATTCATTAAAAGCACCAAACCATAACATAGAAAACTATTCAGTGTCATACATGTTCAGTGGCTTACAACATGCAAAGTGTATCTAAAGATTTTAAAAGGGTAAACATGAACCTTAAACCCACGCAATTTGTTATATTGCTTATCAGATGACTTGCTGCCACTTTCTATTATGTAAACTTTTGCCAAATTTACTCAACAATTTAAAGAATAACATACATTCAAATACAATTTAGTGTAATCCGAATTAACCTTCACATCCTGCAGTCTGTAAAAAGTTCCGTAATATTACTTTATTGCACGTACGAGTACGTTTGTACGACATACAACTTTCAATATGCACTTATATGTAAGGAGTCCGGTTTGCTAGCACTGACGTATTGTATTTTTAGCTTTCTAGCGGGCTAAAAGCGACAAATATAAAGCCTACAATCACGTTTTGTGTTAGCTAATATGTGATGGTACCGTGAGCTCCATATGCCCCCAGTCCGACCGCAGAAGCCCCGGAGAGAGCCGCTAACCTCCGCACCACGACCGCTGCACTCATGTTTGCTCCGTGTTAGCTCCTGTGCTAACTCCAGTGTTTGCTAACTACGGAGGTGACCGGTCTGTGGTGCGTTTAATGCCGTCTTGGATTTTTAACGCTTCTAGCAATCTGTTTGGGCTTATATTGCTTTTATCACGATTTTAAAATGTAATCATTAGTTATGTTTTGTAACTGAACATACTGTAGCAGGTTATAGCTGTGAGTTTTGTTTGACTTAATCCATACAAGTTTTTTTTTTTTTTTTTTTTGTTTTTTTTTTATAATTATGGTTAAATGTAGAAATGTTACAGCTCCTTTGAGTGTATCAATGAAATCGTATAATATAACCATGGATCTGTGAACATAACACATAAAAGTAAGGTTACACGGAAATCTTTAAAGCTCCATCCCGTAACTTTTTTGCCAAAATAAAGACTATAATAACACTATATATGTGCATTGTTTATGTTTTGATCGCACTAAAAAAAAATATGCATCTGTGAGTGGTGAACAGTGAATTTGCATATGGTCAAGATACATGGTTATAATGGCTTGTTATT
Source organism: Periophthalmus modestus (assembly GCA_019594935.1). NCBI lineage: Eukaryota > Metazoa > Chordata > Actinopteri > Gobiiformes > Gobiidae > Periophthalmus > Periophthalmus modestus. The sequence goes on from JAIEZT010000107.1 coordinate 7,042,336, forward strand.
TATTTCAATAGAATTTATATTTAAATAGGTCATTTTACTATTGGAATCATACAATATTTGCAACTTGGGAACTTTTAGTGTTTTAGTTTACAAAATATTACTCAAGGAGAATTAAACATATTGCACAAGCATTGTAAAACTCATGTTAAAGGTTACTGAAATAGATTTTTACCTGCATGCTGTAAAAAAAAAAAAAAAGACAAACAAAAACGTATTTAAAAATGATAAAATAATCAAATAAAAAATAAATTATATATATCTATACATAATTCATTGTAATTCCTTAATAATGTTTTTTAGTGGAGGTCTTCCTTAAAAAAATAAACAAAAGACATTACCATTTATATATTTGTTGCAGAGGAAACACGGGTTAAGACTCTTGAAGACAGAGGAAGAGAAAAGCAAAATAAGAAGGCCACTGTAACAGCTAGTATTTGTTTGGTCCTATGTAGTCCTGGTTTAGTCCTGGTTCAATTGTGGTTCTGTCTCGGTTTTGTCTTGGTGGACTACTTTGTTACATATTTCACCTGCAGCCTTACTTCTCATTCTGGTCCATGTACCGCTCTGGGATGTTTGCACAATCCAATTTCAGCTCTTGTTAGCACTACTGTTAGTTCTATCTCTGGGCAATACATTTGTGTTCTGAAAAGCATTTGAATAATTCAGACATTTATTTCAGAGATGGGATGGAAACAAAACAAAAAATGTAAGACCACTTCAACATTTTTTTTTCAACCTTTATAGTGTGATTTGATGCAATACCTTGAGTTCTCATTCACATGGAGCTGGAGGACAGGTCATAATACTTTCTTTTTAAATGGCCCATGTTACGCTATTGTCTGATCTTTATTATAATGGTGCTTCCTCATTAAAAATATACCTGGAGTTGTCCTTTGTTTCATATTACATATTTAACACGCAAATCCTGCATATTTAGTTTGTTTTCATCTCTCAAACAGAAAACACTTGCTGTTCCACCTTGTGATGTCATGTGATAATAGAGGAAAGGCTCCACTGTGTTTTTAAACTCCATACCCCTTCATTACAATCACTTGGATAATTTCAGCTGTCTAATTGCCAATCTCTACTGAACAAAAAGTAAAAGGTAGCTGTTAACTTGAAAACTACCACTTCATGACATCACAAGGTCGAAAAGAGCATTTTGAGCTTTGGAGAAGTAGACAAACTAATAATAAAAGATTACTCAAACATGTGTGAATGAATATTAAAGTATGTCAATAGGCTGTTGTGATTGGCTAAAACTCTTCCTTCCTTTTCCCAAACAATATAAAAGATAGATAGATAGATTCCAGAGAGAGTCCAATGAGAGTACTCAGACTGTCCTTTTCATAGGCGCCCTGAACAAATACAAAAAAATACAAACAAAAAACAAACAAAACATGACATGACATAAGTCCAACAGGTTTAAATGTTTGTCACCAGATTATTGAATTGCATCTGTGGCACCAAAGTATCCAATTTTGCTTGTCCTCGAAATATATTCCACTTTGGGGGAACAAAACAACCAAAAGCCCTTTTTTCCCATCTCAGTTCTAGCGCGGCTGGTTCTTAGACTTATACAGTCATGCGATCTTGTATGAAATGTTCTCGTATCAATGTTCAACAAGCAAATGAGACATAGTATTCCCTTATGAATACATTTTTTACAGTGTTGTTCTCTTCTGACGGATAGGGATGGCCAACCTACTTTTTCATCGAGCATACTGTGATGTGTTTTAAATTCATCACCTGTTATGAAACGAAGGGCTGAGTGAAAAAGTTTATCTAAAGGTTTCAAAGTAGAGGCTGAAGTCTGCATGTGTATTACATCTCCATAATCCAGTACAGAAAGAAAGGTATAGCTTGAACAATTTCTTCTTTTTTTCCCTGCAGTTCACTGAAATAGAAGATTAGTTTTTTGTAATAAAATGATCATTTAGATTTTAAACTGTAATAATAATAATTCCAAGATATGTTTTTTTTTTTTTTTTAAAGAATACATTTTTTTCAAGCCAAAACCCAAGATATTTATGACTGGTAACTTTTTTCAATCAATGTACCATTTAGTCTATAAAGATTTGTAGGTTGCACATCACTTAAATGTTTCTTTTGGGGTTTTTTTTCTTTTTTTTTTTTTTTCTTTCTCTTATTTATTTATTTATTTTTTTTTTTTTTTATTAAAAAATATCATGTATTTTAGTTTTATTTACATTCGGTGATAATTTAAGATTTTTGAGGGCAGTTTAGATTTCATTAAGATGTTGCAGTTTTAAAATCACCTGATCAGCAGAGGGAGCACTTGCATACAAAACAGCATAATTTGCTTATAAATGTATGAGGCTTTATCTTAAATTGCAACCAATTAAATCAATAAATATAGTTAAAAAAAAAAAGTAGTGGGCCCAAAATTGAGCCTTGGGGCACTCCTTTGCTTAAAATTTAAAAAATAAATAAATAAAAAATAGATTTAAACCCATCAGCTACTACTGCCTGGGTTCTGTTTGATAATTTTGGAACCAATTACATGTAGCATTGTCACATCACAGGCACTTCAAGAGAATCGTATGATCTGCTGAATCAAAAGCTTTAGTTAAATCAATAAACAGAGCTACACAATCTTGTTTGTCATCAACGGTTGTGAAAATGTCATTTAAAACTCTTGGGTTGCAGTGACAGTACTGTGCCCTTTTCTGAAGCCCGATTGATAAGACTTCAAAATGCAGCATATATTTAAATAAATTATAACTTAATTTACAACTAACTTTTGCAAGACAAGGTCATTTAGATAATGGCCGGAAATTATTTGGTTGCCTGACCTTTAAATGAAGGCAAAACATGTGCCTAGATAAAAATAGAGAGAGAAAGATAGATAGATATAGACAGATACAAGTACAGAGATAGATAGATAGATAGATAGATAGATAGATAGATAGATACAGAAAAAAGGATATAGATGGATAGATATAGATATAAATTGATATAGATAAATATAGATAGATATAGCTGTAGATCCAGATAGAAAGACAGACAGATAGACAGAAAGACAGAAAGACATTTATCTAGACAGTAGATATAGATTTCTGTCTATCGATGGTACTTTATTTGATGCACCTGGCAGCACATGTTTTATTATAAGCCACAGAAAGTGCAGTGGCTTATTATTATTAGTAGTATTAGGAGATGAGATGAGGTGAGCTGGGGACTTGTGCATAATTCATATCACATCAGGGATACAGACACAAGACACCTCTGCTTCTCTGTAGTGCCAGGACAAGTGCGTGCAAAAGACAAGATGCTAAGTCCATCAACCAAGTTTTGAAGAGCACATATTTTGCATTCTTGTGGCTTTAAAGGACTCTTTTGAACTTCAAGCCATGTTATAATGTTGTTACCTCATCAAAAACATACCCAGAGTTGTGTTTTGTTTCATTCACACATGTTCAAGTATAGCGTGAATGCATTTCAAATTTCCTAACTTAAAATAATGTCTGCATTTGCACGCCATCAAGTGTTATTCAGGCATTGCCCTCTGCTGTCAGCAACGGCAGGGAACGCTGAAAAAGTAAACAAATGAAGTCCTTATCCCCCGTGAATGCTATGCTAATAGAGTCATTGTTCATTGTGAACACAATTTGACCGTATAATGAGTCCTCCGGTGAGATGGTTTATGGACTTAAAAACTGTTTAGGTGAAATCCAGAGTTTTATCTGTGATCTAACAATCTAGGCAAAATGTGAATGGAGCAGTTTAGAGGCTCAGAGAAGATGACTTTGAATTAATGGATTAATGATGAGGTTAGGTTCCTGGACATATTTTCGTTGTGTCCTTGGGCACAGCACTTCATTGAATCAATGCAAAATAAACTGCCTGGTCAAAAAAAAGTTGCCATCAAAAAAAAGGTCACACACTCTAATATTTTGTTAGACCGTCTTTAGCTTTGATTTCGGCACACATTCGCTGTGGCATTGTTTCGATAAGCCTCAGCAATGTCACATGATTTATTTCCATCCAGTGTTGTATCAATTTTTCACCAAGATGTTGCATTGATGATGGTCGAGTCTGACGCTGCACAAAGCCTTCTCCAGCACATCCCAAAGAATCTCAATGGGGTTTAGGTCTGGACTCTGTGGTGGCCAATTTATGTGTGAAAATGATGTCTCGTGCTCCCTGAACCACTCTATCACAATTTGAGCCCGATGAATGCTGGCATTGTCATCTTGGAATATTCCATGCCATCAGGTAAGAAAAAATCCATTGATGGAATAACCTGGTCATTCAGTGTATTCAGGTGTCAGCTGACCTCATTCTTTGAGCACAGACTGTTGCTGAACCTAGACCTGACTCGTACCTATAGGCTCGTACCTATTTGCTTGGTTAAATCCGGTTGGCAGCTTGTTTTCTGGCCAGGCAGTGTAACTTTAATGTCATTGTATGGAAAATTCCACAGAAAACAATGAAATCTCCATGGAGATAAGCATATAACCCTCCACCAGAAAACAGTTCACTTCAAATTCACAGCACGTAGCCAGTGAGTGCTGCATTGATTGAAGAAAAAAAAGCTAATTGTAAAATCATGTGCCCTTTTATTCACTCATAAAAATCAAATGTTGACCCTATAAATATATGATGTCACCTTTGTTCCATGTAATTATTTTATGTTGATCCAAAGCAAATAATTAAATTTTAACATAATCTATTTGAAATATTCACCGTGGTATAATGTCAAATATTCAGATGGAAAAAAGCGTACAAGACGATGTGTCCAGCAGCCTGAAGTCACTTGGACTAGATTAAGACTGGTACGATTATTTTGATGGTATAAATACACTCGTTCGGAGACTGACGCTGAGATGACACTATTAGGGACAACAGCTCTTTGACAATTGTGCACAGTTGATTCAATAAATCTGACTTTTTAATTCAAGACAACTTCTCTATTGATTTAATATATATTTTTAAGGTTTTTACTATTAGAAATTCCACAACAGGACGCAACAAGTTTTTCCCACACTGCCCCACTGCGGCACCTGATACTCCCAGTCGTCTCTCATCCAAGTACTGACCAGGCCCGGCCCTGCTTAGCTTCGGAGACGACAAGAAGGCTCGGCCACACATGAGCAGCAGCATCAATATCGTTCAACTGAAGTATTTGTTCGCTGTGAGATCTTTACATTCATGCCATTCCAATGCTATCAAATATTAACCCTTAGGTGAGCGCACATGTATAGACTATGTTCTATACTGTCCAATTTAACATACAAGGTGACCTCCCCGCTAACATGCCCTGGTGCAATTTTGTATAGAAAAAAAGAGAAAGCGACAGAGGGAGAGATAGAGAGAGGGAAAAAAATATATTCATACATGTCTGATCACCTGTGAATGTATAATCTGCATAATCAAGGCCGCGAGGGAGGGAGAAAGAAAGAGAGAAAGAAAAGAGTGGAGAAATGTAGGCCTAATTGATCATGTGATTTGAAACTAATTAAATGAGCTGAATTTGCATATGTATGTATTTCTCTTCACAATTTCACCATAAGGTTTCCATATAGTGTAGTAAATCAACTTTTCAGAGTTTATAACCATGTTTAGCTGTTTCCCTTCTCATTTACCCTCTCGAAGTTGAGTGATTCATCCATATTTATTCTCCTGTATTCAAGACATCATTGCTCCGATCTATAGCCGCTTTTAACGCTATCGAAACACACCCACTGCTCTGTACTTCCTCTGTTCTGCAATTATATTTTCTTAATCATGATAATATTGGTTCAGTTTTTATCCTGGTTGGACACACAGAGTACATTTTTATTTCTACAGAACTGTTCTGTAGTTGCTTGAGAGATAAATAACAGTTACATAACACATTTAGATCAGTTTTGTCTTATTTTATTTTAGTTTAAATGAAATAAATTGTGACATTATTGCGTACTGGCAGATACTTAAAGCTATAGTATCGAAATCAGTATCGAAACTGAAAAAGCCAGATCCGTGCATCCCTACTAATTTTACAGCATAGCCTAATGTGAACAGGTACTTCCGACTATATGAAGTTACCTCAAATATCTGTTTATGTATAATAAAAACAAGAATAACAGTTTGTTGGTGTGTAGATGTAAGAACTGCATATTTATGTGAGGACTGTCAGCGTTTTAGAATGGCACATCACACGTCATTAGGACGCACTGGCATTCAACGCTGAAAGCATAAATGCATACTGAAATACAAGAGAGAGAAGAGGGGGGGGTGCAGGAGAGACTCAAAGGGAGCAAAGGAGAGACAGACTGATAGAGAGGGAGAAGACAGAAGGTAAGAGACAGACTGACTGATAAAGACAGACTGACTGATAGAGAGAGCATAGAGAGAGAGGAGGAAAGGGAGAAAAAGAAGAGAGACAGATGGACTGATGCAATTCAAGTTTATTTATATAGCACACTTAAAACTACTTCAGCTACCCAAAGTGCTTCACATAAAGGTCAACAAAAACAAACATACAGATAACACGATACACAGGAACAGTACACTATAACATGAAGATATCCTGTCTAGTTAGTATTAAACGCCAGGGAGAAGAGGTGAGTTTTCAGTCTAGTCTTACATTGTCCTAAAGATTGGACCTGACAGGCAGAGGAGGGCTGCTCCATAGAAAATGAACAGCCACAGAAAAAAGGCTCTGCCATCTCTGGTCCTGAGCCTGGCTTTGGGAACAGCCAGCAGGAGCTGGTCAGCTGACCTCAGGGTGGAGAATAGGGCTGCAATAACTCCCTCAAATAAAGAGGACCCATAGAGTGCAGACATTAAACAATTAATAACATTTTGAATTGCACCTGATGTAAAATAGGAGCCAGTGTAGGTTGCACAGTACAGGCGTGATGTGCACTAGTCTCTTAGATTTGTCAACACACTGCAGTGTTCTGGACATTCTGTAAGCGCAGCAGGGAGCCTCGGTTTAGTCCCACATACAAAGAATTACGATAATCCAGACAAGACATAACAAATGCGTGGATTGCTTTTTCAAAATCCGGGGAAGGTAGAGCTTTACTTTAGCAAGGAGCCTCAACTGAAAGAAGCTGGACTTTGCAACAGAGCTAATGTGCTTGTTCAGTTTGAACACAGAATCCACAATCAGCCCAACATTCCTCACTGCAAGGCAACAGTAAGAGGGCAGAGGACCAGTCACACCGCCATGCTCAGGCTGTGAGTTAGTTTGGCCAAACACCACAATCTCAGTTTTATTTTCATTTAAGTTCAGGACGTTTGTGCTCAGCCAAGTCTACACATCCCTGAGACAGTCCTGCAGAGCTTTGACTGTGGTCTGGCTGTCATTGGCAGATATATGTGAACATCACCTCCAAAACAAATCTAAAAACATCATCCAGGGGAAGCTTGTACAGAGAGAAGAGGGCTGGCACTAATGTAGAACCCTGGGGCACACCATACTTTAAAGGGCACACAGAGGAGTAGTACTGGCTCAGGCTCCTGTCTGACAGATAGGACCAACAGATTGCTGTACCCTTAATGTGTCTCCAGGTGGTACAGAAGGATACTGTGAGCCACCATGTTGAAGGCAGCTGATAAGTCGAAACCCAAATCCTGGATTCCCTAGAATCAACAGTTCAAAGCAGATCATTATAAACTTTAAAAAGGCTGTTTCGGTACTGTACTGGGATTTAAAACCAGATTGGAATTTTTTACCAAATACATCCAGATTAAGGTAAAACTGCAGTCGGTCATGTGCAACCACCTTAGACAAAAAGAGCAACGTCTAAAGTTAGAAAGAATATTTGGGTCAAGATTGGTCTTTTTAATGAGTGGCTAGATCACAGAATGTTTCGAGGCTGTGATCCAGACATCACAGGCAAGTTCACAACATTAGCAAAATAAGGTCCAATGCAATCAAAAGCATCCTTGAACAGACGACTTGGAATAATATCTGGTGGACACAAGGAAGGCTTTAGCTGTTGAACAATTTTTTTTTTCAAGTCTGGGAGACACACTCAAAACACTCAAAGATTGAATTGCATACTAAGAGCAGAGACTTTATCCCTGAAGAATAAGAGTGAAGAATAAGAGTAGATGAGGGCGCCACAATATTTGTGTTACATGGATTTACAAGAGACTTCAAAGTACTAAAAAGCATCTGAGGTTTGCAGCAGTCTAACAGAGAGAGAGAAGAGAGAGGGAAAGGGAGAGAAGAAAGAGAGACATACTGATTGTTAGAGAGAGCATAGTGAATAGGGGAGAAAGAGAGACACACTGATTGATAGAGGGAGTGTAGAGAGAGAGAAGGGAGAGGGGAAGGGAGAGAAGAAAAAGACAGACTGATGGAGAGAGTATAGAGAGAGAAAGAGAAGAGAGAAGGAGAGGAAGAGAAGGAACTCTTCAGACAGACTGATTGATAGAGAGAGCGAGACGACAGAGGGAAATAGAGAGAGAAGATGAAGACTGACGGAGTGGGATGAGAGAAATGAGAGAGGGATTGGAGAGAGAAAAGAGCCAACAGACTGATAGAGAAAGCAAAGAAAGAGAGAGAGTGAAGGAAGAGACAGAAGAGAGAGGGGGAACAGACACGGAGAGAGGAATGAGGAAGGTGAAGAGAGTCAAAAGAGGAAGAGAGATGGAGGGTGATGGTGGGAGAGAGGAGAGACAGAGAGAGTGGGACAGAGAGACAGCAGACAGAGGGAAATGGAGAGACTAGAGAAAGTCAAAAAAGACGGGAGAGTATGAGAGAGAGAGAGAATGGAGAGACAATGCAAACAATTTAAAATAAACTAGTTCTGTTTTTCAGGTTTTTAAGACAGTAAAAATCTGGTACAGCGCCTTTAATCTCAGTCTTTTGACACATCTATGAATAGCCAATTGAACAAACTCAATTATTTTTACCTTTTTGCACTTTGCTTCGAACAAGATAAAAAAAAAAAAATCTAACTTCAAAACCCACTATTTTATCAGCTTCTACCGCTTTGTCAGCACATCTCCTCAATCCCTTCCCACCTCTCGTCTCCACTGACATGCTAATCCTCACCCCCTCTCCTCCGCTCCTCTGCTCCACTGTGGATCTCTGTACCTGATCTCCATCTCTCCCGGGCAGCCTGCTCTCATTGGGTCCCGTGGTAAAGAGCTGTTGACTGTACGTTTTATGATCTATCTCTGCTCCGTTGTGAGTTCCATGTCTCCAGGGTCTGGTGGATCACAGCCAAGTCTCTGATCTCCAGCTAAGGGAGGTCTTGGGGGGTCTGTGGGGTAGGGGATTAAAACTGAAGTAGCCCTGCTAGCATCTGTTCCCATATGTGCGATACTTGGCCAATACTGCACAATGTTTTGGACCTACTGCATGTAATTAAAGGAGACATATTATGCAAATAGAATCATTGTTTGCCCTTTTCATTTACCCACTCAAAGTTGTATTTAGCGTGATTCACCACCAGTAACTCATACACCGCAATCACATTCATACTCAAACAAAGTATCTTGCTCAATGTTTGCAGTGTGATTATGCAGGGGGTGTATATGGCGGAATGATCAGGAGTTTCCACACGTTAGCAAATACAGTACAGACAAAAAGTGTTTTAAGATAGGCTAAAAACTCAAGAAAAAAATACAAAATAGATTTAAACAAGATATTTTCAAGAGCCTGTGATCAATGCGAGTGCTCATGGTCCTGTTTAGGTGTTTGATTAAAAAACAGGAGAGAATAGCTAACTAAAAAACTGTTGGCTAATGCTAGCTAGCTTATGACTGTAATGGTATTTGAGAGGGACTTGTTTAACAGCACAAAATCAGCTCACCTGTTGTAGTACTCTTTTTGGTTAGATTGTGTTCAAATAAAGCTCAGATTAAAGTCTAAAAAGCCAAAGATAAAGCAGTGCCCCCAGTTAGCATCGCATCTCCAGAGAATGTTGATGACATCAGCTGCAAAGTGTAATAAAAGAAAAGAGTCAGCTGACTTCCAGGTGCAGCACTGATTTCTGTCTGCCAGTTCACAGTAGACGTTGTCACAGATGTTGCTGTTAGCCCCTCCCATGGCTAGCTACTTCGTGGTCTTAGTGCAAAAATAGCTATGCGACAATGTCGAATCTGACTTGTATCACAAGTACAGAGCAATGAGTGTGTAAATCAGGGGCCTCAGATGCGCAGCCGGCAGGCTAATTGTGGCCTCCGGGACGATAGTTTGCGGCCCTCGCCTTAATATGAACGTTTAATGTTAGTGGGGCCTGCGAGTTTGATATGTATGGCACTTTAGAGTGTTGTGTGCAGAGCTGAACAAACCTAGGGCTGGGCTTGATGCAAAGTGTGCTTGGATGCACGCTTCGTCGGGAATGCAGGGCACATTTTTAGCCTCATGAAAATGGGACAGTACTTGTCGTGCCGGAAGTTACGTAAGCACTTAAATGCACCGTTGAGGGCACTTTGAACGTTTTTTTTTTTTTTTTTTTTTTTTTTTTTTTACAAAGCTTTTGGAAAACCTGATGCAGCCCAGCCTCACCTAGACTTTGCTTCCAGCGGCCGCCAGATAAACTGAGTTTGAGACCCCTGGTGTACATGGAGGGTAGAGGAAAACTGGAATTTTCAGAGTAATGGCTTAAATGCAGAAGAATTAAAATAAATAGAAAAAAAAAAATCAAACACACATGAATCATTAATCTAAATACGACTTTGAATGGGTAAACAAGAAAAGAAAACAATTTGAACATGATTCAAAGCTCTGAAAAGTTGATTTCACGTACATTGTCTCCCTTGAGTATTTTCTACATTGTAAATTTCCTACTTTATCTTGATACAAACACAGTCCCAAACTAATTCAAGCCCAACAACTTTGCACCCAGCCCCACACAGCCCAAAAAGTGCGTCTCTAGCAGACTCCCCACTCACTCGGAGCGGGTAATTAGCTCTCTCGTTAGCCTCATCTGCATCTCTCTTCAAAGAGATCGATGCAAATGGATAGGCTGTAGCCACTGGCACTAATTAGGCAAAAACCACAGCACCGCAGGAGAGCGCGTGGCACCAGAATAATGCTTTGTCTGCCCCAGAAAGAAAGAGCCAAATGTGAAATCAGGTTTTGTTTTGTTATGTAGAATCAAGTTCCATTTAGAAGAGCTAGCTGAGGGAATGTGATCATGGATTAGGGCGAAGAGGATGGATTTGAAAAGGCAATCTGTAATAGTGCTTAAAAAACACATAATTTGCTAAATGGACTTTTTGAGCTTTGAACCACGTTAGAATACTGGGCCTCATTCGTGCAGCATTCGTAAGAGCAAATTTGTACTTGCCTTCTTACAAACATGTTTGACATGCACAAAGTGTTTTTTAACTGAAAATGTCCTTCTGGAAAAACAAATCCTACAACCAGACAGGAGCAAAATCTAAAAATTTGCTTTTTTCAAAATATTGTTACTGAATGTTACACAACCAGAAACGTTTTTTGCATTTTACATTTATACTTTTTTTTTCAAATTTAATATAAAATAATAATAATAATAATAATATATAATAATAATAATAATAATAAATTATTAATATTATTATAATAATAATAATATTAATATAATATTATTATTATTATTATTATTATTAACATTATTATATTAATGGATACAAAAAGAAAGATCAGGTGTGACATAGAGCATGTACAGGCAAACTCTGTTGTGTGTTTGGCTTTTGGCTCTTCCCAAACCATAATGCTGCTCTGTGGTCCTGTATCTGGCCCACTATTGGCTGGGCCCTATCTCCCCAGCAGGAGCATGACAAAATGAAGATCACAAATATTGTGAGAATCTTGTTATCCAAGGATAGGTCAGAACCACCTAGCTGAAGGATTAGCCTGGTGCAGGTTTTAGGTTGATAGTGGAATTAAATCGCAGTACCCAGTCTGACAGAGACAATGCTATATAGAAAGGTGCAGGGATCATACCAATCTTTCTTATTTTATGTTCAGTGGCTAAACACATTTTTGATGCTTTCAAACAATGAAACAAATGCCAGTTGAAATCAGCATTATGTCAAATAGCATATGTCTTCTCTTCTCCTTCCCACTTCTCTTCTTCCCATCCCTCTTTCCTCTCCTCTTTTGTTTAAAATCTGCTTATTAAAATCTGACTGCGAGATGTTCCGCAGATAGCTATACGTGTTGACGCTGGCGGCTGTGGCTTGGTCGACCCATACCTTGCTCACGTAGTCTTTCCCGTTCTAATGAGTCCCCATAAGAATGCCGTTTCTGATGAATTTTCATGCCACAACACAGACAGACCACAGTCAGCTGCCACGAGCCAGGGAGGGATTATGGGATGTCAACCAGGCAACGTGTGGAGGTCGAAATAGGGATTTTTCAACAAGAATAAAGGAGCTGTGATTATGCTGTTTAAAATGCGTATGACAGTGCTTGATGTTTTTTTAATATGACTTGACTTGGTGGGATAATAGCCGTCAGGGGTGGTAGAGTAGCCAAAAATTGTACTCAAGTAAGAGTACTTTCTTATTTCAAAATAACAATACTCAAGTACCAAGTAGTGGTATGTGTGAAAAACAACTAGGAAAAACTACTACTCAAGTAACAATAACTTAAAGAGGTCAGGTATGGTGCCAGGTCATAAATACTAATTTCCACCTGTAGTCCCTGAAGTAAGAATGACAGTTTGGTGTAGATGGATGAAAGACCTGTAAACATATAGTACATACATCAAATACAACACATCTCACCCCTCAAATACGCCATTTCTAAAAACATTCGGCTTCAGTCAAATGAAGCTCAACGAAGCTAGCAGTTACAGGGGCGAATTTGCAGCAAAGTACTATATTTGGTATTTCGATCACAGGTATCATAGCAACCAAAGAGCCAATCTGGAGAAGGCCGTTGAAGGTAATGCCCCTTCTCGCCCATACCGCTGGTTTAGCACGAAGCTTTCAACCTAGGAAAAAAGGCACCTGATTTGTCTGTTTTTAATGTTCATATCTTGATTTAAAGACACGATAGCGAAATAAATACACTAGGATCATGTAGAATATAAGAATAGAATAATATGCTTTACATGATCCTAGTGTTTTATTTGACGAGCCTGACAGCAGCAGTTACCAAGAGAGTAGTGACATTTTTTTCAATAGAAAGTAAATTGATTGAATTGGATCGAAAGCGCACTCATGCTCACTCTGTATCAGCAGGTTAGCGATGTCCATTTATATGTACAGTCTATGTATCAGACACAAAAATGAGACAAACTAAATCATATTTGAAGGAACTGTGCAAGAAACACAAATGTAAAGCTTTTGTTACTTGTCGACTTACTCATGTGCGAAGAGTAAACCAAACTTTTACTCAAGTAAGAGAACTGTTACTTCAATAATAATATTAGTCAAGTAGGAGTAAAAGTATGCTGCTAGAAAAGTGCTCTGAAAAGTACAATTTCTTTCAAAAGTAAATGGAAGTGAGTACTACACACCTCTGATAACGGTAGCAAATAAATCATAATTTTACATCAGTCAAGTGGCAGCTTGAAAATAAATGAAAATTAAGTTGAAGATGATAGGGATCCCTCTATGTATGTCACCAATACACAAAATTACAAAATCCAGGGACAATTTTTTCCCAGATTTCTGACAGTTTAAACATTGATTTAACCAAATAAAGGTTTAACTATTATATAAATTAAACAAGCTCTGGCCAACAAGCTCAGGTAACAGTTATGGAATTACCTCTATGCATAAGTAACATTTGTCGCACATGTCCAACCAGGAAGTAAAATGATAAAATGATGAGTGGTTAGTGGCTTTGAGACTCATGCTGGTGTTGGTACATTCTCCATAAGAGAATGTACCAACACCGGCTTGAGCTCCTCTGGATCCTAGTCCGCCGTACATCTCAAACCCACTAACCACTCCTTTGAAGATAGTGAAGTTCAGATTTTAGCCAGAGAAAAGAGATGGTTTGAGAGGCAAACAAAAAACAAGTGAGAACAATAGGAGGGCCATAAAAGATGAATAGGGCCATTAAAGGCTGTAACTGGAGACAACAGCTGTTTAGAGTTTCAGTGTAGTTAGCTCCTCCCTTCAGATAGATATAAGGCAGTCACCAGCAATCTGACTAGAACTGAAGAAGCGGCTTGGACGAGCAGTGAAACCTCTTCTCTCCCAAAACGATTTGCCCATTTGACAGATTTAAATTTCGTCTTTTGCTATTGATGAGACCTGGATGACTGAGGGATTACACAGACAAAACTACACTATACATTTTTAGCGACATCATCAATATAATAATTTCAACTACGATTTAGTGAAATAGGTAGTCTAGCTCACAGACATATAGTTAATCGTTCAATGCTTATGTTATTATCCACATAGCACCTCAGCTAATTCAGGAAGATTTTAGAACACCGTAGCTAGGGGACTGGCTACTTAGTATAACTGTCCGTATTAGGCCGCAAAAATCACAGATTAGGGCGTCAGCTGGTACTAACCCATCGACCACATTCGTGTTAGGTTAAAGTCTTGTTTAAAGTCATTGTTGAGTGTGTAAACCTTTTGGTGTTTTATTTTAGATAATTTTAGCCTACTTTCAATTGGCATTTTTGAATTTGTGTGCATCTGGTAAACATCTACTAACTGCTAAACATCTTCTTTTACATGTCCCTGCTGAAGAGAGTTGATAAATGACATAAATATCATGAAAAAAACATTTGATATACTTTAATATGGGGATTGGCTTCACCATTCATTTGTATGTGAAGGATAGTTCCATTTGACGTAACTTCGGGCAGCGTTGGCTTGCCAAGTGATCGAGTTAGTAAGAGTCAGAGACTGTCTATGAATGTCTGTGGTCTAACCTGTCATATGTACTTTAAATAACTAAAATTTAGTAGGGTTGCTAAACTGGATAGAGTAGTTTTGGAGATGGTTTTCTATCATTTACTGATGGAGTCAGAATGATGCATTCAGGGTGACTGGGAAATAAAACTTGCCTGCTGAAACGTATCTATCTTGCATTTACTAAATTGCACGAAGGTATTGTATGCTCAAAAATACCTTGAAAAACATGCATCCTTAGTGTAAGCATGGTCACTTTTCCACATATCTGACTTTTAACTTGGCCTGGTGGCTTCGCCTGCTTGTTTCCATGGAGATAGATTAATACCATACTGAGAAACATTTCAGGCAAAGCTTTGACATCTCCATGGAGACAACCAAAAACATTACATAGTATATCGTTAAGCAATACACTGTGAAGTATTTTAAAAACCTAACAGTAAAAACACATGATAAAGAACCCTTTAACTGTGTATAAGTGGTACATAATTAGTTTCATTGCTCTTGAACTAGCTTAGTGTTGAACTTGAGAAATAGCTTATGATGTATGACTGTGTTTTAAGTGCTCGTTTGCAGCGTTGCCCCAAGCGATGGAGAGGTTGCCAGATTTGTGAGGCGCTAACAGTTTGTCGTCGTCAGTTTTAAATAAATGATGGAGCAGGAAGGATCACACAGAATGATGCATGAAGTAAGAGCAGATAAAATCAGGCTAACGCCGCTGTGGAAGGAGAGTGGTGCTAAGTAAGGTCATCTAAGTATGACTGGAGGGTTGGTGGTTAGCTAAGGGAGTTTATACTGTTGTTGTGCAATTGGGCAAGACATTAAACCCCACTGGTATATGTACATTTTGCGTGAGTGAAATTGTAGAAAAAGTAAAAGTACTAGTATTAGTTAGTACTTATTAGTAGTCTAAGAAATTATTCAAGTAAAAGTAAAAGGGTATTTGAGCGAAAAACTACCCACGTAAGAGTAACTATATAACTAAGAGTAACTTGCTCATAAACCACGTAGAAATTGTCACTAGATTGAGACTAAATTCTGAAGTAATCCTTGACTAGACCAGGACTAATGCAAGACAAGAACAGGGCTGAAGGAGGTGTACCATCAGGACTAATGTAGGCTCAAACCAGGACTAAACCAGGACAAGAACATAAACCAAAGTAGGTCTACCATCAGGACTAATGAAGGTTAAAACCAGGACTAAACCAGGACAAAAACAGGTCTACCATCAGGACTAATGTAGGCTCAAACTAGGACTAAATCAGGACAAGAACAGGGGTGCACCATCGGGACTAATCTAGACTCAAACCAGGACCTAATAAGGATAAGTGTGAACCCACCCTTACTATTTGGATGTAACATCACATTTAAAATTTGAAGAGTACTGCCTACATCTAATTATACAGCATTTTATTGTCCAGTAATCAGGGAGTGCACCTTAGCATGCTGGTTGTTTTACTGTCATGGTAAAACTTTGATCTAGTCTCTGAAAGTTGTGAAAAGCACTTATAAACTCATGATGAATACTTAGGATGCTCTAAATACTTAGGATGCTCAGAATGCATAAGGTAAGAGGAATAACCTTGGAAGACTGCAAACTGTTTAAAATGAACTAGTTCTGTTTTGTTTTGTTTTGTTTTTAAGACAGATCAGCTAAAGCACATTTTATATTATCAATATAAAGTTTTGGTCGCTTGTACACTCACAAAGGGAACAGTAACCAAAATTAGTATTCAAGTTAGAGTACTGTATGACTGTCAAAATACTATGAAGTATATGTAATTGATAACATGTCTCTTTTAAAAAAAACTGCTAAACATCACTTTTATCTTTAAACCCTGCTTGCGTGTGGTTTCCTCATCAAAAACAGACCTGGTCTGGAGCAACAATAGCATCACAACATCACAGCATGATGCCATTCAGGTGATTATTCAGAAACTCTCTTTTAGCCCAATGAAACAAAAAAAACGTCATGATCCCTGCCTGCTCCTTCCTCCTGTGTCTGCTCTGCCCCTCCCTCACCTGCCTGTCTCTGGAGCTGGGCGGAGTTCCTGGCTCCTCCCGCGTGCACCTGCTTCTAATCAGCGCAATTAACGCCACCTGCAGGAGGATAAGAGGAGCCAGGACTCTCCTCTCGGTGTCAGATTGTCTGCTCGACTCACTGCTCATCTCACTGTTTGTCTTCATGCTGTTCGTGTTCCTGTTTGCTCCCTGTTGTTCCTGCCCGTGTTCCTGCCCGTGTTCTGCCTGTGTTCCTGCTCAGCACCCTGCCTCCCTGCACTGCTCTGGACTCCTGACTCTGACCGTTCCCAGTACCGGTTTTGTTCCTGTCACGTTTGTTTCCTGCACCTCTGGACCCTGACCTGTACCTCTGCACCCAGCTCCTCGTATGTTCTTCCGTCACTTGTTTTGTCTGTCATTAAACACCGTAAAACTTGCCCCGAGTGCCGCATCTTTTGGTCCGCCTCACACCCACATTACGACACATATATATATATATATATATATATATATATATATATATATATATATATATATATATATATATATATATATATATATATATATATATAAAATCAAAGGAGGCCAAGGTGCTACTGTGTATTAAATACAAATAAGGCTTTGTATTCCAGTATTCCAGTACTTATCAGAATACCACCATTTCAAACTTGATTTTTATATCTTATTTTAATCTAATTTTACCTATAGACTATCAATAGTAGCCTAGTAGTAGTTTTAGTATCAATTAGTATCTGGGTTATGGTTTTTAACAACCCATAAACATACTTGGTGCTGTATTTTTCTTCAGTCACACTTGTTTTGGTAATCGTGTTTATGAGGTCAACTTTCTCTGAGCACAATTTTCCCTGGATTGTAACGTCACTGAGACATAGTGAGGACATGGACATAGTCACTGATAAAAAAAAAAAAAAACCCTCCTTGTGTTGTCCATAAACCATCACTGGACCAAATTGGCTCCATTAGCATAGCATTCACATTGCCTAATGGCTTAATTAGTTTATTTTTTTTGTTGTTCATTCCAAATAGTGACAGCAGAGGGTGCCCCAACTTTTTAAAACCTTGCTGGAAATGGAAGTGTAGTTTTGAAAGTGAGTTTTGCAAAAAGGTGACAGAGCCATAGAATGTCTATAGAACTGGACAGAAGGAGTGTGACCCATAGCGTTTGACTCCAGCCAAATGAAGCCAATTGATGAGGAACTAACTGAATTCATGGGTTACAATATAATATTCTACTAAATATTCTTTCTCTGTTGAGTCTGTAGCGAATAGCCGCTAGTCTTATGCAAATATGTTGTCATAGTTTAGTACATTGCTTTTAAGGTGGAAAAAAGTCAACATTTAATTTTTATTCTTACTTTTGGTAGCATTATTTACCCCAGTGTCTCCTAATAAATGTATGTTTTTAAGGTGCCTTAAATTGTTTTGTCGCATATTCTGTGGATATGTTGCAGTACTATGATTACTTCATTGTCACTTCTGGCGAGCAATGAAAGCACTTGTTACATATTCTGCTGTTTTGTCTTATTTCATTTGGTCTAAGTAAAATGTCCACTGGGTCAAAGTAAATCTGCTTTGGGTTAAAGTAAAAAGTGTCCATTGGGTCAAAGTAAAAAATGTGCTTTGGATGAAAAACCTGCAAAAAATGTCTATTTCAACAATTCATTAGGAGTTTATTCATCACATTAGGCAAAGTAAGCATTTTCACTTTCTGTGTGTCTGATGTTTACCTTGAACTAAAAGTAAAAAGTGATTTTAGGGTTAACTAGAATAATTGCCCTTAAAAAAATTGCCGAAGGTTTTTAGTTTTGTTCAATGAAAGATTTTTTTCAGTGTGCTATTAGCTGATTTGCAACAATCCTCCATATTGTACTTCCTCTTTGGAATGTGGCAGCTGGTGGGCGAGCTGTGTTCATCTATACAGTCTATGGGACCGAGCGCATGTTTAAATGGCAATGAAAGCCACAAGAATGCTAAATATGTCCATTTAAAATTATACAAATACCAGCCTGCGGTGTACTAACATTGTTTAGAGCCTGAATGATAGAGACCTTTATATTGACTGCTTAAACTACCATCCATTAGCCCATGTCGATTTGAAACCCATTTGTCCGTTAGCACCATGTAGACCCATCCTCCACTTCCTGTGATTCTTATTGTACACATTACATTGTATCTATCTTCTGTCTACCTTATATCTATTAAACTGTCGCTCTTGCTCTCATCTATCTAACGCACTAAAGCCGCCATGTTGACCCATCCTCCTCTCACCATTGCTGTAACTGTACACATTAACTCACTCCACTGTTTACGCCTGCCTCCTATAGCCATCCATCTTTGTACCGTTATGGCCCCAGGCGTCATAGGGGCCCCTGCACCCAAGGGCCCCTTCACACGCTCCGTTGACTGGTCAATTATGTGGAGAGAGGCTCGCTAATCAAAGCCTAGATCCAGAGCAACAGGAGAGGAGGGATACGTGTGTGTGTGAGTGTCTGCTAATGGACATACCCAGTCCAGAAGAGGGTCCCCTGGGCACCTCTCCAACCTGTGCTGCTGAGGGCCGGTGGGAGTACAAGTGTAGCGGTATAAGGAGTGTAACAGAGGTAATGGGCCATGTGGGTTATATTGTGTATCTTGTTGTTAAGTGTGGGAACTGGAATGAAATACATACATGCATACATATTTAATAATAGAAATAAATACAAATGTTACAGTAAAAAAAAGAAAAATAAATACATTTGGTAGAAAATAAGCAAACACACAACTTTATCCAGGGCTAGGTCACAGATACAGTACTCTGAGCAGCAGTGATGTGCAGTCAGGGGAGGCAGGTGAGGCCGTGCCTCGGGGCGAAATTTACCTGGTTGTACACCTGGTTTACATGTTTGTAAATCTGATTGTGATGACATCAGTGCTTCACCAGCCATGAACCTCACATCACTGCTGAACGGAGAGGGCCAGACTTCCCTTTCTAGACATGGAGGAGGAATCCCGAGCCGTTCTCACGCCAGCCGAGAGACTTAGTTCCCCAACCTGTTCCAGGTCTTCCCCGGGGTCTCCTCCTGGTAGGACATGCCAAAACACTTTTACAGGGAGGCGTCCAGGAGGAATCAGGAACGGATGCCCTAGCCACTTCAGTTAGCTATTCCAAAAGTAGAGGAGCAGTGGCTCTACTCCAAGCTCCTGCCATGTAACTGAGCTCTAAGGGAAGCTGTCTATAAGGGAGAGCCCAGCCACCCTGTGGAGGAAATTTATTTTGATTGCTTGTATCCACGATCTTTTCCTTTTGGTCACTACCCAAAGCTCAATAAACAAACAAATATACTATAAACAAATTAATAAAAAAAATAAATAAATAAATAAAAAAAATACTACAAATATACAATGATCAAATAAATAAGTACAAAATAAATAAATATGTAAAGAGACAGATACGGATTATCAGATAATAAAATTAATATACAATAAATAAAAATAAACAGACAAAAACCTATAAGTCAATACA
The DNA here is from genome assembly GCA_019594935.1 of Periophthalmus modestus. Lineage (NCBI taxonomy): Eukaryota > Metazoa > Chordata > Actinopteri > Gobiiformes > Gobiidae > Periophthalmus > Periophthalmus modestus. The sequence continues at coordinate 7,062,647 of JAIEZT010000107.1, forward strand.
TGTCAATAAACAAAACAAATAGATAGATAAATAAATGAAATGGATGGATTAGCAGACAAAAGCACTATATGTCTATAAAACTGGAATATCCCGTTGTAACATGTGGAGTAGTTGAAGGGGGTGCACAGTTATAATGTGTCCCCAGTAAAAGGCTTGGTCCCTGGGCACATCTCTGCCACTGCCTCCCTGTCAGGGCTCCAGAGGGAGTACCAGTGTAAGGGTGCATCATAACAGTGGTAATGGGGGGCTTATTGCTGTGTACTTTATGTGCTGGCTTGTCTGTGTGGGAGAACAACGTAAAACAACATGGGGGGAGGGGTCAGGACTGAGCAATAAACAAAGCACATTTAAATCAAAATAGATACACAGGAGGAAAACACAAAAATAAATAGAAATAAACAAGTACAAATGTTTTTATTTTATTCTTAATGGACAAAAATGAAAATGAACACAAATAAATAAGCAAAAAATAAAATAAGACAAAATAAATGCACACCAGTGTACGCAGACCCTGGGGGTGAGGTGGGTTAAATGTCTTGCCCAAGGACACAACAAGAGAATTCATCTGTGGGCGCTAAAGTCGAACCGCCAGCCTGCGGGTCAATGAGTCTGACCGCTCAACCAATGACGTTTATATCGAGAGCACGATTCAAACCACCAAGCTTCAGATCATGGACCAGTTGAGCTACTGTCGGCCATAATGATCGTGACAATAAATATAAATAGTATTAGAATGTCATTAGAATGTCATTTTACACATTAAATCGTAGTACCTTCTTTTATATTCCCTATGGCCTTTTATCTGTGTAATCCCTCAGTCGTCCAGGTAGGTTCTATAGCAGTCCATGGGGGTATAGTCATTTTCACTTAATTTTCACTAAAACCCTAAAGTAGTGGTTCTTAACCTTGTTGGAGGTACCGAACCCCACCAGTTTCATACGCACATTCACCCAACCCTTCTTTATTGAAAAATAAAATATGATTTTTTTCAAATTCAAGTCATAGGTGAGTTTTACTGGTGCATAAAATGAACCGTGCACTAACATCACTGTGTCAAAGAACAAAACCAATACAATGCATGAACTCACAACAAATCACATACAGACCTTTCCACAAAGACATGACCTTTTTTTAATACTACCACACTGAAATGATTTTAATTTTTAACCTTATTCCAATAATGAACTTATTGTATTTATGCTATTATTTTTATCTCATCTGCAGTAGCTTGTAGCAGTCTGGTAATGCGGGAGCACAGTGGAAGTGTGCTGGCATGTAATCCTAAACCAGGGACGGGTGGTTCATGTCCCATCTGATTCCCCAAAGATTTTATAACGGACCAGCGATCTGCATGCACAGATCTATGTCTTTGTCTGCTAGTTGTGGGTATGCCCAGAAATGTAACATATAAGACACTGGCCTCCTGACTCTATGTTAGTAGGTTTGAGTCCCAGGCTGCCAAAGACTAAGCAGAGTGGCGCAGCGGAAGCGTGCTGGGCCCATAACCCAGAGGTCGATGGATCGAAACCATCCTCTGCTAAGGGTTCTGGCTACTACACAGATGGTCTCCCATCTGACTATAGTTCTGCATTTTGACAGTGCAGGCTCCAAACTTTATTAAACGTAGTTATAAAAGTCTTTTTAAGGTCCCACTGAGATTTGAACTCAGATTGCTGGAGTCAGAGTCCAGAGTGCTAACCATTACACCATGGAACCACACTACTGTGAAGCTTTGCTGGGAAAGCAGCAGGAAAAGACAAAGCCATATAGGACAATAGCTCAACATTAATGGTTTCTTGTTTTGTAGCTCTCTTAGAATCTGTTGAAGGCCCATTTTCGATATCAACAAGCTGAGAGGGCTTTCTCCACGTGTTGTTCCTCCTTCAGTTTTCCCTCTGTGTTTGTGGGCACCACTTGAGCTCTGTGTTGTAGAGTACAGATAACTCCTTGCATGGGTTGCATGAGTTTGGCAGTAGATGCTGTGAGTCAAACAGCAGATGTTGGTCAGTGTGCGTGGGTTTCCTGAAGACTTCTACCTGGAGTCTCCTGTCCTCTACTATAGTTACTGCACAATCTAAGAAGGCCAGTTTGTTGTCCTTTTCCTTTTCCTGTGTGAACTTGATGTTTGGATTCAAGGCATTAATATGTGCAGTAAAGAGTTCCAGATCTTGAATTTTGATTTTGGTCCAATTGTCATCCACGTATGGATACCAATGTGTGGGTGGAGCCTGGAAATGAAGCCAGTGCATCCTGTTCAAATCTGGTCTTATGTTAAAAGGAAGTTTAGTCCTTTGGAAAGTACCTCTTTCTCTGTCTGGGTGAGCTCACAGTCAGACAGTTTTTTCACCCAGTGTGCCCTGTTCACAGGATGGGCGTGTTCTTACCGTTTCCTCCTGTCTCCCTGAGTCCTGTGGTTCCTTGTGTCATTTCAACTGCTCAATGGCTACAACATTTATAATCCTCTGAGATATTTCTTCTGGGATAAAGTGGCTATCCTGCTGTTGAAGCTTTCTATTGTACAACTCAAGTTATCATTAAGAAAATGCAGATGGCCGATTCTAAGGCTGAGCATTTTCCTAAGGTAACGCTGAGTTACCTGAGTGGTTGTTTAATGTGTATATGGATGGTGTGGTAAAAGAGGTGAATGCAAGAGTGTCAGGTAAGGGTGTGAGTATGGTGAATGTTGATGGCAGCGAATGGAGTATGAATCAGTTGTTGTTTGCAGATGATACTGCACTAGTGGCTGATTCAGAGGAGAGCCTGGCACGTTTGGTTGAGGAGTTTGGAAGGGTGTGCGACAGAAGGAAGCTGAGAGTGAATGTGAATAAGAGTAAGGTAATGAGGTGCACGAGGTCAAAGGATGAACGTAGGTTGAATGTGGCATTAAATGGGGAGTTGTTGGAAGAAATACTGAAGTGTTTTCAGTATTTGGGGTCGCATGTTGGTGTGGATGGTGGAATAGGGGGTGAGGTAGAGTTTAGAATGAATGAAGTACGAAAGATATGGGGGGGGGGGGGGGGAAGAAGAGAGTGTTGAATGTAGGTCACTGGGAATGGATGCGAAAAGGAGATTGTACGAGGGTGTGGTGGTGCCTGCTGCGTTGTATGGGGCTGAAACATGGAGTTTGAAAGTTGCAGAGAAGAGGAAGCTGAATGTCGTTGAGATGAGATGTCTGAGGAGTATGTGTGGTGTGACGCGCATGGATCGTGTGAGAAATGAAGAAATCCGAGAGAGAACTGGTGTGTTGCGAGAGTTGGCTGATAGAGCAGAGCAAAAGGCTTTGGGATGGTTTGGACATGTTGAGAGAATGGAAAGGGAGCGGTTGGTGAAAAAGGTGTATGAATCTGATGTGAGTGGAGTGAGAATGAGAGGAAGACCGCGAATGGGTTGGACAGAGGGTGTAAGAAGAGCGTTGAATGCAAGAGGGATGACTGTGGTGCAAGGGAGAGAGGCTGCTCAGGACAGGGATGAATGGAGAGAGTTGGTGTATGAATGAACGGATGGGCGTGGTAGAGGGTATGGGACTTGGTATGAAGCCGCAGGGGAAACCAGCTTCGGCTGAGGCCCTGCTGTGGAAGTGCCCACACTGGGCTGTGCAGCTGACCCTGGTGCAGTGTGGTGGGGGTTAGATCAGTCCTAATCCTTAATCCTTAACCTTAAACCAAGGTGTCCGTTCCTCAACATCATCACAACTATATTGGGTGTTGCCTCTCTGGGGACGTTGGGTTTGTGCTGGCGTTGGCCGCGCGTGTCCATCTGGGTGCTGGGTTGTTGGGGGGGTTGTTGGTGGGCTTGGGTGGTATCACCACCAGGCCTGGTTGTGGGGGACCGAGGGAGCGGCTGGCTGGTGCTTGGGTGTGTGATCCGGATGGCCATCTGGATCCGGGGTTCTTTGGGGGTTTGTATGGTGGACAGGGGTCGCTTGGACGGGGGCAGCGTTGTCTGGGTGCACCTCTGGTTTTGCTGTTATTGTTGCTGTAATTTGAACCTGGTCCCTCTCCCAATGTTTTTAGTTTGTTTTAATGCATCATTTCTTAGTTAGGGCAAGCTGAATATCTACACTTAGGCCTGCAGGACAATGTCCTCCTTTTTAATGCATTTAGACACAATATATATATACATATATATAGCATACACATATACACAATATAGGGCAACACAGGATAAGAAGAAAAAATGGTGGGAGAAAGGGGAAAATAGAACAATAGAACAGCAGCGATGATGGTGATGGACGGGAGGTGCGCCTGGGTGCTCGTTGTCCCTTTCTGGGTGCGGTGGCTGTCCCTATGTGGGCCTCTGGAGGATTCCTGGGTGCTGGTGGTGGTCCGTTTGCACACTCTGGGTCTGGCCGGTTTGCTTCCGTCGTGTCGCCTATGGCGGGTCCTGGGGGTGTTTGACTCGGGTACGCTGGCTGCCCTTTCGGCTGTCCGGTGCATGGACGGGGGGGGCGGGTGGACGTCAGTGCGGGCTTGGCCTCCTCGGCAGAGGTTATAGGCAATGGGAGGAGAGTGGTGATGGTGGTGGGGAGGGGACGCTGGTGCAGATGGGGGAGATGGAGAGTCGCGAGGAGGGAGGGTTGGGGAGGGAAAGGAGGGAGGGAAACGGGAGTGTGTGCCCTGTCTAGGCTACCCCACTTTGTGGGACACAGCCCTGGTATATAGAGATAGAACGCTGAGTTAAACTGGCTGCCCTATGCCCTGGTTCAGGTGCCTTCCTCTGTAATACCTTGGGTATTAACTGATTCTGTTGACATCTAAGGTTAAACCATAAGTTTAGGTCCAGGGTTCAATCCCCATTGAAAACTACCTTTTAATGTGTGTTGCAGTACACTATGTGGCATAGGTGTTTCTCCAGTTCATTCATGGACATGCACCATATACTTACTGTGTACATATAAGTTGCTACTAAGTCAAATTAGTAGTAGTAATTAGTCTTTCCTTTTGCTCGCATAAAGAGTGTAGCGCCTGAACAGGGACTTGAACCCTGGACCCTCAGATTAAAAGTCTGATGCTCTACCGACTGAGCTACCCAGGCCCTGATCAGTTAGAATTTAATGAAGAATCAATAAAAAAAAAAAAAAAGTGGTCCTACACTTTGACAATGCAGTTTTCAATGTTCTCCTTCAAGCTTTATCAAGCATAGTTGCATAAGTCTTTTCAAGGATTTTCAGATAATCAGGCTAACACTCTCCCAACTGACCTTTCTTGTCAATAAAAATGACTCTGTTCATGTCTTGCACACAGTTCAAACAATGCAAATAAAGTGTACAAGATTTGCTTGAGGCCAAATTTCATATGATTTAGCATGCCAGTTGTTGGCACTTTATTGAATAAATGTAAAGTGAGCAAAACCAGTGTTCACTGCATGTGTGGAGTTATACCAGAAAAGCAAATTGTCCAGGCCGTTTTCCAGTGAAAAAACACAGAGTAGGGATGTGATAAGCACTGTTCCCTCTAAGCTGCGCGCGTGCGCAATTGCGCACTGCTTCCACTGTCTCCGCGCACAGAAAATCTGCGCTGCGCACAAAAAATAAAATCAGTCCTTAATAAAATAAACGCATCATTTATTTTGTACCATTTTCCGCATTGACAGAGAGTGACGGGTTACTGGTGGTCAATGATGATTCACGTACGTATTCACGTATTCACGTAGCTCACTCACGTCATTGATACTGTTGGCCACCTGTGTTTATGTTGCAGAATGACTCATTCATTCTGAGCTCACTATAGACCAGTACAACTCACCTAGACTTTTATTATTTTTTATCCATAAAAATCATGTTAAAGTATCAGAATATACTGCATATTTTTACACAACTACCTCTATTTTACATGTCCATCCGTGTTTTTTCTTTGACGCATTGAATAAGAGAGTGGGAAAATCCCCGCGGCTCCTTCGCTCTTATTCGTCGTCTTCGAGGGACAGAGGCAGATTATTTTTATGACAGTAAAATATCTAAAGAGCCTCATGTCTCTGCTTTGAGACGCCGGTTGAATTTCCACGAAGCGCAGTTGGCTGCGGAGTTACGATAATGGAAAGTCCACAACCGCGAGTCTATCGGCGACGACAGGACGAATACACAGCACGAATGAGGCAAGACGCTGCTCGCTGACCCTTCAGAATAATGTCGAAGCGAACGGGCAGTGGCACTGACCAAGCCAGAACAAAAAAGAAATGCGGTTCATCAACTTGGATAAGGCGAACAACTACTGCAGAAGTGAGAAGGACAGAGGGGAAAAATAAGGTGACATTTAAATTCTCAGTTTGTGATTATTCTACTGTTGAGCTATTATTAATTTTAATTTATTAAGGATAATAACCATTAAATGCTTTTACTTTGAGTAGTAGAAATGCTAATTAAAACTATAATCATATATTTTACAAAGTTGATGTAATTTTCAGTGTATCACGTGGGCTACAGCACATGCCATTGTGCAGAATGTGTAGATTATATAATGTGAACAAAACTTTCTTTTAAAGATGTGCATGTCTCAATTCCTCCAGAGCAATTAAATATTGGTCATTAAATATTGTTTCTTGTTTGAGCAGTACAAATGCTAATAAAAACTGTCAAATTGTATATTTTGCAGACAGAGTTACAGGAGCAGGACTCTTTCAGACCCACAGCAGCAGGATTTCTCTCATTTACACCACAGTAGGATTCTCCCAGAAGAACAGGAGGATTCTCCCAGAAGAACAGGAGGATTCTCTCAAAAGAACAGGAGGATTCTCCAGAAGAACAGTAGGATCCTCCCAGAAGAACAGTAGGATTCTCCCAGAAGAACAGTAGGATTCTCCCAGAAGAACAGGAGGATTCTCCCAGAAGAACAATAGGATTCTCCCAGAAGAACAGTTAGACTCTCCTAGACTATAGTGAGACTCTCTTACCCAGTGCATAGCAGGATCTTCATATAAAAAAAATCTAAGCATGTTTTCAAAATAGTTTCAATTGAGTTTATTTTTTGACTTGGTTCGGTTGGCTGTTCATATTTTGTCACAGTTAAACTAAATATGCTTCTAATACTGTACTAGTACTAGTAGTAATACTAGTTATGGACAAGATCGTTGTCTATTTCATTGTAATTATACAAAATCTCGTATTAAAAGTAATTTGACAGTAATTACTGTTGTAATTTGATTCTTTTAATAGATTTTGTAAGTTGTTTGGATGTAATGCTCGCGTGTTCACAGTGTGCACGTCTGATGGTGCTCACGGTGGTGAAGAGAGCGCTCAGGGAGTTTGTGTGTTTGCTCAGATACATAAAAAATTAGAGGGAACATTGGTGATAAGTATATTAAAGCACTGTTGATTCCCTGACCTGGAATCAAATTGGGCTGCGGTGGTGAGAGCTCCACATCCTAGTCCAGTGGTTTTTAACCTTGTTGGAGGTACCGAACTCCACCAGTTTCATATGCACATTCACCGAACCCTTCTTTATTCATAAATAAAATATGATTTTTTTTCAAATTCAAGACATAGGTATGTTTAAATGGTTACAAAATGAACCGTGCATTAACATCACTGTGTTAAAATGCATGAACGCACAACAAATCACATACATCCTTTTCACAAAGACATGACCTTTTTTAGTACTACCACTGAAATTATTTTAATTTTTAACCTTATGTATTCCAATAATGAACTTATTGTATTTATGCTATTTATTATTTTTTACATTTTAACACACACCCATCACCTCATTTCCATCAGGTACAATAATAATGAATATTTACTGCAAATCAGTGACTTCTGCTCTTTCCTTTGAGACCAGTTCAGAAATGTGGCTTCAGCTTGTTCCACTCTCATGTCATTTTCACAGCAAAGTCTGTTCCGTGTTTCATGCCGTGTCTCATTTCACCAAAGTAAATGCGCCGAACGGAGCATTTAAGTCAGGCGGGTACTTCGACCCGCACTTCGAACAGTACATCGAACGTTGCATTTGGCGAAATGAGACACGGCGTCAACTTGACAAATGTATCCGACTTAAATGCACCGTTCAAACGGCTCATTTAAGTCCGGCGTCTGGAGACACTTGCAGTCCGCGAGTCTATTGGCGGTGACAGCATCTGACGCTATTGAGTTAAGAAAGAAATGACAGCGTGATCACCTGCAGCCAGTGATGGCCAAGTGGTTGTGTGTCTTGACCTCCGCCGAACCCCTGAGACTGACTCACCGAACCCCTCGGGTTCGATCGAACCCAGGTTAAGAACCACTGCCCTAAAGCCATATTGATAAAAACAGAATTTGACAAAAATAAATCAACCAGCTAGAAAGGAATGGAGTCAGTTTGGTTAAACATTAGTGAAATATCCTGTTGTAATGTGTGGAGTGGTTGATTGTGCACAGTTGTCCCCAGTAAAAGGCTTGGTCCCTGAGCTCGTCTCTGCCGCCGCCTCCCCGTTAGAGCCCCAGTGGGAGTAACAGTGTAAGTGTGGCTCATAACTGTGTTAATGGGGGGTTGTTAGTGTTTACTTTATGTCCTGGTTTGTTTGTGTGGGGGAAGAACATAAAACAATAGAGGGAGGGATTAGATTTGCTCAGTGCAATGCAAGGATGGGGTTGGAAATGGAATCAGATGGTCCTGGAACAAAAAAAAAACAAAGTAAAATGAAATAAAAAATGATGTGACTGACAATCACATTATATACATTTTATGAGAAATCCATCCATTTTCTTTGCAGGGGCACTGGGGGCAGTAATCTAAGCAGGGACTTCCAGGCTTCCCTCACCCCCGACACATCCTCCAGCTCCTCCAGTGGGACCCCAAGGCATTTCCTGACATAGTCCCTCATGCATGTCCTGGGTCTTTCCCGGGGCCTCCGCCCGGTGGGACATGCCCGAAACACCTCCCAAGAGAGGCGTCCAGGAGGCATCCTGAGCAGCTGCCCGAGCCACCTCAGCTGGCTTCTCGTGATATGTAGGAGCAGCAGCTCTACTCCAAGCTCCTCCCATGTGACCAAGCTCTTCACCCTATCCCTAAGGGTGATGATGAGAAATAACATACAAAAATTAGTGATCGAGCAAAAAAATATAAAACTACAAATTGTCGCATTCAAAAAAAGATACCAGGTAATAGGTTATTAAATAGATCTAGCTGAGAAGCAGCTCCTCTCTTGGTCTGGAGCAGCTCCTATCTCGCTCAGGAGTGAGGTGAATGTGGTGTGAACGCCAACCCACGCAGTCTACAATGCAAGTAACAGTAGACAATCAGACAATCTGGGGCTGTTATTTCAAAATTGTATTGCACATTTTAGCAACAGAGTACTAAATTCACTCATACTTGAGTGAAACTGGGTAGAGTGTCTTGCTCAAGGACACAATGACAGTATGCATCAATTGGTGTTGGGATTGCCGCTCCAACCTTTGCTCCAGCCATGGATCTTCTTTACTGTCAGACCATTCAAGCAACTAGGCTATATCTCTATGGACTCCATCTACTCACAGTCTGCCACACAGGACTGGATCTAGTCCAAGTCTACTATCCCTCCTCCACCTGCTCACCTATCTGCAACTTTCTCCTCTTCCTCTCCATCTCTTTGTCCCCCTCCTCTCCCTCCCTTCTCTCCTTCTCTCCTTACCTATGTTTGACAGCTACTCACTGGGGAATACATGTCTCCAGCTGCAGCTCCATTTGTCTGATATGTGCTTGGACAGACTCTGGTACACTGGCTCGTCCTCACTTGTCCTTCAGCAGTGAGACATGTCTATACTCAGAAGGGAATGTGAAGATAGAGATATAAACGTACTTCAGCTTATTTTAGCAGAAATACAGATTATGTTATATGTGCAGAACCTGGAGAGGGAAACGCTATGCGCATTTGTGGGGGAAAAGATATCTGTACCAATCGCTCAACTGGATATAAAAAAAAGTTAGATTTTTCAGCTTGTTCCACTGTTGTGACGCTTCACCCAATCCAATTCAAGTATACAGTACATCCTGATTGCTGTAAACAAGAGCCATCCCAGACTAGACAATCCACTAACCACTACATATTATACCTGCAACTCAATCACAAACTTTCAATTTCTTTCTGTTGAATTCTTAATTGCTATGGCAACGATCTGTAGCCTGTGTCATCCATGCTCTCACACGACAATTCTCCATAAATATACAAAGACATGACACCAAACTGTACACAGCAACTTCACAGACCTGAAGGGGGAGTGAAAGGAGAGGGGACTCAGTGAAAAAAAACGTGAAACTTCTAAAACATGTTAATATGCTGTTTCCGGTGAGTATAGTATTTTGAAAACAATAAAAGGTAACATGGTGATCTAAATATGTCACGTGTTAACCCATTGAAGTAAATAAATATCCCCTCTTTAAAGAAATAATGAGGTTGTGAACCCAGTAGGGGTATAAGGTCTGGTGCAGATGTTTGTCCCTGTAATGATCCCCATGTACTCTGCAGCAGGTGCGGTCTCCGTCTGCTCTGATCAGACACGGGACAGGAGCCATCTTGGATCCTTATCATTATGCATCCAAGGAAAACATGAGGAAATCAACATGCAAGATGCTGCTGCACTCCACACAGCAGGACAGGCTTAAAGAGAGGGTATTTTACTCCTGTGGGGTATTAACACATAACATATTTAGTTGTGGTGTATTGTTTTGTATTATATTTTAGTATATTTATGGTAAATGTATGTTTGCGGGTTGAGAATTGGAAAACACGTACAGCTAATTGTAAGGGGGGTTTGAATAGTGCAAAGGGGAGATTGCTAGATTACTCAAACATGCACTGATGACATCTAAAACCTTTTGAAGCATGCTTTTAATGACAACGTTATAACATGATAGAAAACTCCAAAAAGTCCATTTTGCTTAATAGTTTAAATTAGTTGAAGTATATCAGAAGTGTAATGTATCAAGACTGGCTTAGGGATGGTGTGTAAAACAAAAAATGTATATGTAGCCTAAACAAATTTTGGCTACAAATTTTACCCAAAAGACAGAGTTGTTTCCTCTTTTTCTATTATCTGGCTTAGGGCTGTCAGAAATAGCGAAAATCAGATACTAATACCACTACTACTACCACTACTACTACTAATACTAAAACTACTATTGAAAGTAGATACTCATTTGATCAAGTATCAATAGTAGACACAGACAAGTATTGATAGTAAAATAACACACACAATAACACTGTCACAATAACAATACCGATTTCATTACCACAATGATGAAAAAACACTTTTTCTTTAGAGAGTAGAATGTCATTTTCAATACTGACTCATAGTACTTTCTTTTACATTACCATGTGGCTTTATACCTGTCTAATCCCTCAGTCATGTAGGTAGGTTCCATAGTGGTCCATGGGCGTATGCTAGTCTATGTTATGCAGGAAACTAAAGGTATCTGGTAAAAACTAAAGCAGTTAGCATCTGACTTTGACTGGGATGAACTGTATAAAACCTTGAAGTTCCTTATTTTGATTCTTTTAGCTACTTTCAAATCTAGCTGAAGACATATATCTGCTCCGGCGTGGCTCCTTTAAACTCTCTCTTAGGCTGTAATATGTGAAAGATGAACCTTTGCTGGCCTGTGAGAAGGCTGATGCAGGGTTAAAGCAATCCATTTGTGCTGTATTTCACCAACTAGTTTGGTCAGTGCAAACAGCAGGCCTCAGGTGGGCTGTTTGAAGGCCAAGCAGATGAGCTGGACAAGTTTATTTCACTCCTTCTTATCAATGTTAGAATTATATAAATACAAAATCTAACTATTGGTTGATGTTATTAAAATATTCTGCAACATATTGTCTGTGTACTCACCCAGTCATCCAGGTAATCAATTCTGTCAAGGGGACAAAAAGTTTTTGAGTGAAGATTTTGCAGCTCATCCAAGCTGCTTCTTCAGTTTTGGTCAGATTGCTGGTGGACGCTGCCACATATCTATCTGAAGGAAGGAGCTAACACACATGTTTGTTTACAGTTTCTGTTTGTTGGCTAGGTCTGTTGAGCTGTACTAAGTGTGAACTGTGCCTGAGTCATATTTTGCATAATCATTTAGACCTTTTCACACCTATTAGCATACTTTTGTTTTCCTTGTTTGGATGTAGATCTGATGATGGAGTTATAAATAGGAGGTAAATGATGTCTAATGCCCCCATTCCTGTTCAAGGATGGATTGCCTTTCCTAAAAAAAAAAGCCTATTTAACTCCCCTCTCAAACTATTTGTAATCTTTGATAGCCACTCAAAGGAGTGGTTAGTGGCTTTGAGGTAAAGATGTATGGCAGAAGGGGGTCCCAAGAAGGGGGTCCCGAGAAGCTCTCGTGACAATGTTGGTTCGTTCTCTTATAGAGTGGCTGTTTTGTTTCTCCAATAGAATACATTGAATGCAGTAGAAAGCAATGTGGTCTATTCCATTCCTGGGATGAGCAGCAAAACATAATTTTTCACGATCTACAATATATTCTAAAATGTTTAGGAAGAGCCTTGAAAGAATACAACATTTGTATTTAAAAACATTTTAAAAAGGCATTTTTCTGTGTATAAAATAAAGAAATAGTTGCAATCGTAATTTTCACTTAATTACAACCAATCTCAGAAAGACTTACTTTGACCAACTACATTTACTTTTCTTGAGAGATTAATTAAGCTAAGTAGTGTAACCAGTTTAATTCAAACCAGTAACAGTAATGTAACCAGTTTAATTCAAATTCTTCCATATGTAGAATAATGTAACATATTCTAGCTGTGTATGGTTCATGGTTTGATTTTTTCCATTTTGAAAACAAACACAAAAAATAATTAAATAATAATAATAATAAATATTTGTGTGAGAGAGAGATTTTCAAAGGCGGACTACTGTGTGGCCACAAATCCATGCATGTTCCCAGCGCACTCAGATTCCTCTTTCTATGTGCACTCACACGCGTACCACCTCAAACTGACCAAGGTTACACATTCAGAAAGCCTTTGGACATGATCATACACTTGTAGTGTTAAACATAGGGAGGCAAGTCAATAAAGAGTCTTGCATGACATGAACAGGTGGCAAAAGGTGCAGAACGACCTTTCAGCTGACATGTTTTCCTTACCTGATACTGCACTCAGTCAGTCAAGCACTGACACATTGTAGGTCCAAAGCTGGGACAGTGCAAATGACCTCTGCATGTGTTCTGTGATGAGCGTAATGTGGAGAATGTGTGCAAGAGCGTGAAACCCATCTGCATGAGAGTGCAAGAAGACAAGGAGATGAATATACTGCACTCTGCTATGGTGATGATTGTAAATAAAAGAGGTACCCTTGCATTCCCTAAAGAGTCAGCTGAGATATTTTGAGGCATTCAAGTCTCTCTCAGTAAATACTGAAACTATGCTGGAACTATAATGGCCAATTTAAGTTTTACCAGACATCTTACCTTACCGGAAATAGTGAAACTTGCTCTAAAGCAAAACCAGTCAATTTCAATTGGCCTCAATAATGGGATATTTGTAGGGTAAAAGCAACAGGCTATTGCCATTATATTTCAACCTACATTTCAGCCTTGTACTGCATCAGTTTAAAGATTTCTCCTAAAACATATTTAGATGTTAATGTCACTTTCAGTAAATAGTGGACCTTACCCAAAGGTAAATGAATGGAGTAAAATTGCTTTTCGCTTTGTTTCTCTGAAAGTACTCCAGCATCAACTCTAATGAAAAACATTCCCACATGCAGTCACAAGTCCATGTCGCAAGGCTTCTTAAATATTAGCAGAAAATGTGAAGATGACTGTAAACTTGCTATCACATGGCCGGTTAGCTCAGCAGGTTAGAGCGAGGTGCTAATAACGCCAAGGGCGAGGGTTTGAGCCCCTTACTGGCCAGCTTGCATTTTGGAGGTACCCTTGCATTCCCCAAAGAGTCAACTGTGTACGAAAGCACAATCAGAATCAGAAGAAGTTTTATTGCCATTGTCCGTGAGCAGAGCTCACAGACTAGGAACTTACTTCGGTGATAAAATGCACATAGAACACACACAAAAAAACCCACACTGAATAAATACAAATAAGGGCATGCAGGTAGAAAATATATACAACAGCAGCATCAAAACAACAACAGTGCAAAATGGGTTATTTAGTGACCAGTGTTATAAAGTGTCCAGTTTGGTGCAGATATTATAAAGTGTTCATGAGACAAACAGCAGAGGGGAAGAAACTGTTCTTGTGACGAGCGGTTCTGGTCCTGATGGACCGTAGCCTCCTGCCAGAGGGAAGTGGCTGAAATAGTTCATGTGCAGGGTGAGAAGTGTCAGCTGCTATACGACCTGCTCGGCCCCGAGTCCTGGAGGCGTACAGGTCCTGGAGAGATGGAAGGCTGCAGCCAATCACCTTCTCAGCCAGAGAGCAAAATGTGCTGCAGTCTCTGTTTGTCCCTGGCAGTGGCCCCAGCAAACCACACAGTGATGGAGGAGGTGAGCATGGACTCAATGATGGCCGTGTAGAACTGCACCATCATCTGGACCGGCAGCTTGGCTTTCTTTAGCTGCCGCAGGAACTACATCCTCTGCTGGGCTTTCTTGATGGAGGGAGCTGATGGTCGGCTCCCACTTGAGGTCCTGGGTGATGCAGGTGCCCAGGAAGCGGAAGGAGTCCACTGTGGTGATGGGGGGTCGGTCAAGGCGAGGGGGGCAGGGGGGCTGTGACTTTCCTGAAGTCCACAATCATCTCCACTGCCTTCTGGGCATTGAGCTCCAGGTTGTTGCTGGTGCACCAGGAAACCCGCCGATCCACCTCCCTCCTGTGGACAGAGACTCATCCCCGTCAGAGATGAGCCCGATGAGGGTGGTGTCATCATCTGCAAACTTGACCAGTTTGACGGAGTCGTGGCTGGAGGTGCAGCACTTGGTGTACAGAGAGAAGAGCAGGGGGGAAAGTACACAGCCCTGTGGAGATCCTGTGCTGATTGTCCGAGACATTCTTCCCCAGCCGCACGCGCTGCCTCCGGTCCGTCAGGAAGTCAGTGATCCACCTGCAGGTGGAGTCAGGCACGTTGAGCTGAGCGAGCTTGTCCTGGAGCAGCAGAGCAGGGAGGATGGTGTTGAAAGCAGAGCTGAAGTCCACAAACAGGATCCTGGCGTAGGTTCCCGGGAGTCCATATGCTGGAGGATGAAGTGAAGGGCCAGGTTAATGGCGTCGTCCACAGGCCGACTGGCTCTGTAGGCGAACTGCAGAGGGTCCAGGAGGGGGGAGGTGAAGGATTTGAGGTGGTGCAGGACCAGGCACTTAAATGACTTCATGACTACAGACGTCAGCGCCACAGGTCTATAGTCATTTAGTCCAGTGATCCTGGGCTTCTTGGGGACATGAACAATGCCGCGCACACAAAATCACCAGGGCGACCATACGTGGCCATCTTGGCTATCTAATCTAACGTCGCTTTCAGTAAATAGTGGATCGTGCCCAAAGGTCAATGAATGGAGTCAAATTGCTTTTCCCTTTTTTTCCTTGAAAGTACTCCATCATCAACTCTAATGGAAAAAAAATTCCCACTTGCAGGCGCAAGTCTGTTTCACCAGACTTCTTAAAAAATAGCAGAAAAATTAAAGATGACTGTAAATGAGCTGAACATGGGCCGGTTAGCTCAGCTGGTAGAGCGTGGTGCTAATAACGCCAAGGTCAAGGGTTCGATCCCCTTACTGGCCAGTTTATACATTGGGGGAACCCCAGCATTCCCTAAAGAATCAACAGTGTACTAAAGCACAAGCTACCTTTTTTGTGCGACACATGCAACAGTTGCCAACAAATTGAGCCTTGAGCTGCATTCACCTAAGACATTTGGATGTGTTAACGTGTATTTCAGTAAACAGTGGAAATTGAGCTAAAGTAAATTCTTCGAATTGCAAATTCCCTCAGGACAGGATCTTTGTCGGTAATTTCAACTTTGTTGCCAACAAATGTATGCATTGTGCCGCATCAATTTAAATACTTCTCAGAAGATATTTTGAGGCATTCAAGTCTCTCTCAGTAAATACTCAAACTATGCTGGAACTATAATGGCCAGCTTAAGTTTTACCAGATACCTTACCTACAGGAAATAGTGAAACTTGCTCTAAAGCAAAACCAGTCAAATTTCAATTGGCCTCAATAATGGGATATTTGTAGGGTAAAAGCAACAGGGTATTGCCATTATATTTCAACCTACATTTCAGCCTTGTACTGCATCAGTTTAAAGATTTCTCCTAAAACATATTTAGATGTTAATGTCACTTTCAGTAAATAGTGGACCTTACCCAAAGGTAAATGAATGGAGTAAAATTGCTTTTCGCTTTGTTTCTCTGAAAGTTCTCCAGCATCAACTCTAATGAAAAACATTCCCACATGCAGTCACAAGTCCCATGTCGCAAGGCTTCTTAAATATTAGCAGAAAATGTGAAGATGACTGTAAAAATCGCTATCACATGGCCGGTTAGCTCAGCTGGTTAGAGCGTGGTGCTAATAACGCCAAGGCGAGGGTTCGAGCCCCTTACTGGCCAGCTTGCATTTTGGAGGTACCCTTGCATTCCCCAAGAGTCAACTGTGTACGAAAGCACAATCAGAATCAGAAGAAGTTTTATTGCCATTGTCCGTGAGCAGAGCTCACAGACTAGGAACTACTTTGGTGATAAAATGCACATAGAACACACACACAAAAAAAACACACACTGAATAAATACAAATAAGGGCATGCAGGTAGAAAATATATACAACAGCAGCATCAAAACAACAACAGTGCAAAATGGGTTATTTAGTGACCAGTGTTATAAAGTGTCCAGTTTGGTGCAGATATTATAAAGTGTTCATGAGACAAACAGCAGAGGGGAAGAAACTGTTCTTGTGACGAGCGGTTCTGGTCCTGATGGACCGTAGCCTCCTGCCAGAGGGAAGTGGCTGAAATAGTTCATGTGCAGGGTGAGAAGTGTCAGCTGCTATACGACCTGCTCGGCCCCCGAGTCCTGGAGGCGTACAGGTCCTGGAGAGATGGAAGGCTGCAGCCAATCACCTTCTCAGCAGAGAGCAAAATGTGTGCTGCAGTCTCTGTTTGTCCCTGGCAGTGGCCCCAGCAAACCACACAGTGATGGAGGAGGTGAGCATGGACTCAATGATGGCCGTGTAGAAACTGCACCATCATCTGGACCGGCAGCTTGGCTTTCTTTAGCTGCCGCAGGAACTACATCCTCTGCTGGGCTTTCTTGATGAGGGAGCTGATGGTCGGCTCCCACTTGAGGTCCTGGGTGATGCAGGTGCCCAGGAAGCGGAAGGAGTCCACTGTGGTGATGGGGGAGTCGGTCAAGGCGAGGGGGGCAGGGGGGCTGTGACTTTCCTGAAGTCCACAATCATCTCCACTGCCTTCTGGGCATTGAGCTCCAGGTTATTGCTGGTGCACCAGGAAACCCGCCGATCCACCTCCCTCCTGTGGACAGACTCATCCCCGTCAGAGATGAGCCCGATGAGGGTGGTGTCATCTGCAAACTTGACCAGTTTGACGGAGTCGTGGCTGGAGGTGCAGCACTTGGTGTACAGAGAGAAGAGCAGGGGGGAAAGTACACAGCCCTGTGGAGATCCTGTGCTGATTGTCCGAGTGTCCGAGACATTCTTCCCCAGCCGCACGCGCTGCCTCCGGTCCGTCAGGAAGTCAGTGATCCACCTGCAGGTGGAGTCAGGCACGTTGAGCTGAGCGAGCTTGTCCTGGAGCAGAGCAGGGAGGATGGTGTTGAAAGCAGAGCTGAAGTCCACAAACAGGATCCTGGCGTAGGTTCCCGGGGAGTCCATATGCTGGAGGATGAAGTGAAGGGCCAGGTTAATGGCGTCGTCCACAGGCCGACTGGCTCTGTAGGCGAACTGCAGAGGGTCCAGGAGGGGGGAGGTGAAGGATTTGCGGTGGTGCAGGACCAGGCACTTAAATGACTTCATGACTACAGACGTCAGCGCCACAGGTCTATAGTCATTTAGTCCAGTGATCCTGGCTTTGGGGACATGAACAATGCCGCGCACAAAAGGGCGACCATACGTGGCGCCATCTTGGCTATCTAATCTAACGTCGCTTTCAGTAAATAGTGGATCGTGCCCAAAGGTCAATGAATGGAGTCAAATTGCTTTTCCCTTTTTTTCCTTGAAAGTACTCCATCATCAACTCTAATGGAAAAAAAATTCCCACTTGCAGTCGCAAGTCCGTTTCACCAGACTTCTTAAAAAATAGCAGAAAAATTAAAGATGACTGTAAATGAGCTGAAACATGGCCGGTTAGCTCAGCTGGTTAGAGCGTGGTGCTAATAACGCCAAGGTCAAGGGTTCGATCCCCTTACTGGCCAGTTTATACATTGGGGGAACCCCAGCATTCCCTAAAGAATCAACAGTGTACTAAAGCACAAGCTACCTTGTTTGTGCGACACATGCAACAGTTGCCAACAAATTTGAGCCTTGAGCTGCATTCACCTAAGACATTTGGATGTGTTAACGTGTATTTCAGTAAACAGTGGAAATTGAGCTAAAGTAAATTCTTCGAATTGCAAATTCCCTCAGGACAGGATCTTTGTCGGTAATTTCAACTTTGTTGCCAACAAATGTATGCATTGTGCCGCATCAATTTAAATACTTCTCAGAAGATATTTTGAGGCATTCAAGTCTCTCTCAGTAAATACTCAAACTATGCTGGAACTATAATGGCCAGCTTAAGTTTTACCAGATACCTTACCTTACAGGAAATAGTGAAACTTGCTCTAAAGCAAAACCAGTCAATTTCAATTGGCCTCAATAATGGGATATTTGTAGGGTAAAAGCAACAGGGTATTGCCATTATATTTCAACCTACATTTCAGCCTTGTACTGCATCAGTTTAAAGATTTCTCCTAAAACATATTTAGATGTTAATGTCACTTTCAGTAAATAGTGGACCTTACCCAAAGGTAAATGAATGGAGTAAAATTGCTTTTCGCTTTGTTTCTCTGAAAGTTCTCCAGCATCAACTCTAATGAAAAACATTCCCACATGCAGTCACAAGTCCATGTCGCAAGGCTTCTTAAATATTAGCAGAAAATGTGAAGATGACTGTAAAATTGCTATCACATGGCCGGTTAGCTCAGCTGGTTAGAGCGTGGTGCTAATAACGCCAAGGGCGAGGGTTCGAGCCCCTTACTGGCCAGCTTGCATTTTGGAGGTACCCTTGCATTCCCCAAAGAGTCAACTGTGTACGAAAGGAAGTCAATGATCCACCTGCAGGTGGAGTCAGGCACGTTGAGCTGAGCGAGCTTGTCCTGGAGCAGAGCAGGGAGGATGGTGTTGAAAGCAGAGCTGAAGTCCACAAACAGGATCCTGGCGTAGGTTCCCGGGGAGTCCAGATGCTGGAGGATGAAGTGAAGGGCCAGGTTAATGGCGTCGTCCACAGACCGACTGGCTCTGTAGGCGAACTGCAGAGGGTCCAGGAGGGGGGAGGTGAAGGATTTGCGGTGGTGCAGGACCAGGCACTTAAATGACTTCATGACTACAGACGTCAGCGCCACAGGTCTATAGTCATTTAGTCCAGTGATCCTGGGCTTCTTGGGGACATGAACAATGCCGCGCACAAAATCACCAGGGCGACCATACGTGGCGCCATCTTGGCTATCTAATCTATTGTCGCTTTCAGTAAATAGTGGATCGTGCCCAAAGGTCAATGAATGGAGTCAAATTGCTTTTCCCTTTTTTTCCTTGAAAGTACTCCATCATCAACTCTAATGGAAAAAAAATTCCCACGTGCAGTCGCAAGTCAGTTTCACCAGACTTCTTAAAAATAGCAGAAAAATTAAGATGACTGTAAATGAGCTGAAACATGGCCGGTTAGCTCAGCTTAGTTAGAGCGTGGTGCTAATAACGCCAAGGTCAAGGGTTCGATCCCCTTACTGGCCAGTTTATACATTGGGGGAACCCCAGCATTCCCTAAAGAATCAACAGTGTACTAAAGCACAAGCTACCTTGTTTGTGCGACACATGCAACAGTTGCCAACAAATTTGAGCCTTGAGCTGCATTCACCTAAGACATTTGGATGTGTTAACGTGTATTTCAGTAAACAGTGGAAATTGAGCTTGAGCTAAAGTAATTCTTCGAATTGCAAATTCCCTCAGGACAGGATCTTTGTCGGTAATTTCACATTTG
This sequence comes from Periophthalmus modestus, assembly GCA_019594935.1. Lineage (NCBI taxonomy): Eukaryota > Metazoa > Chordata > Actinopteri > Gobiiformes > Gobiidae > Periophthalmus > Periophthalmus modestus. The sequence continues at coordinate 7,082,744 of JAIEZT010000107.1, forward strand.
TTGCCAACAAATGTATGCATTGTGCCGCATCAATTTAAATACTTCTCAGAAGATATTTTGAGGCATTCAAGTCTCTCTCAGTAAATACTCAAAACTATGCTGGAACTATAATGGCCAGCTTAAGTTTTTAAGTTTTACGATACCTTACCTTACAGGAAATGTAGTGAAACTTGCTCTAAAGCAAAAACAGTCAATTTCAATTGGCCTCAATAATGGGATATTGTAGGGTAAAAGCAACAGGGTATTGCCATTATATTTCAACCTACATTTCAGCCTTGTACTGCATCAGTTTAAAGATTTCTCCTAAAACATATTTAGATGTTAATGTCACTTTCAGTAAATAGTGGACCTTACCCAAAGGTAAATGAATGGAGTAAAAATTGCTTTTCGCTTTGTTTCTCTGAAAGTTCTCCAGCATCAACTCTAATGAAAAACATTCCCACATGCAGTCACAAGTCCATGTCGCAAGGCTTCTTAAATATTAGCAGAAAATGTGAAGATGACTGTAAAATCGCTATCACATGGCCGGTTAGCTCAGCTGGTTAGAGCGTGGTGCTAATAACGCCAAGGTCGAGGGTTCGAGCCCTTACTGGCCAGCTTGCATTTTGGAGGGGTTAACCCTTGCATTCCCCAAAGAGTCAACTGTGTGTACGAAAGCACAATCAGAATCAGAAGAAGTTTTATTGCCATTGTCCGTGAGCAGAGCTCACAGACTAGGAACTTACTTCGGTGTAAAAATGCACAGAGAACACACACCAAAAAAAACACACACTGAATAAATACAAATAAGGGCATGCAGGTAGAAAATCGTATATACAACAGCAGCATCAAAACAACAACAGTGCAAAATGGGTTATTTAGTGACCAGTGTTATAAAGTGTCCAGTTTGGTGCAGATATTATAAAGTGTTCATGAGACAAACAGCAGAGGGGAAGAAACTGTTCTTGTGACGAGGTTCTGGTCCTGATGGACCGTAGCCTCCTGCCAGAGGGAAGTGGCTGAAATAGTTCATGTCCAGGGTGAGAAGTGTCAGCAGCTGCTATACGACCCTGCTCGGCCCCGAGTCCTGGAGGCGTACTTCGAATGCAGGTCCTGGAGAGATGGAAGGCTGCAGCCAATCACCTTCTCAGCTCAGCAGAGAGCAAAATGTGCCGCAGTCTCTGTTTGTCCCTGGCAGTGGTGGCCCAGCAAACCACACAGTGATGGAGGAGGTGAGCATGGACTCAATGATGGCCGTGTAGAACTGCACCATCATCTGGACCGGCAGCTTGGCTTTCTTTAGCTGCCGCAGGAACTACATCCTCTGCTGGGCTTTTCTTGATGAGGGAGCTGATGGTCGGCTCCCACTTGAGGTCCTGGGTGATGCAGGTGCCCAGGAAGCGGAAGGAGTCCCACTGTGGTGATGGGGGGAGTCGGTCAAGGCGAGGGGGGCAGGGGGGGGCTGTGACTTTCCTGAAGTCCACAATCATCTCCACTGCCTTCTGGCATTGAGCTCCAGGTGATTTTGCTGGTGCACCAGGAAACCCGCCGATCCACCTCCCTCCTGTGGACAGACTCATCCCCGTCAGAGATGAGCCCCGATGAGGGTGGTGTCATCTGCAAACTTGACCAGTTTGACGGAGTCGTGGCTGGAGGTGCAGCACTTGGTGTACAGAGAGAGAGCAGGGGGGAAGTACACAGCCCTGTGGAGATCTGTGTGCTGATTGTCCGAGTGTCCGAGACATTCTTCCCCAGCCGCACGCGCTGCCTCCGGTCCGTCAGGAAGTCAGTGATCCACCTGCAGGTGGAGTCAGGCACGTTGAGCTGAGCGAGCTTGTCCTGGAGCAGAGCAGGGAGGATGGTGTTGAAAGCAGAGCTGAAGTCCACAAACAGGATCCTGGCGTAGGTTCCCGGGGAGTCCATATGCTGGAGGATGAAGTGAAGGGCCAGGTTAATGGCGTCGTCCACAGGCCGACTGGCTCTGTAGGCGAACTGCAGAGGGTCCAGGAGGGGGGGAGGTGAAGGATTTGCGGTGGTGCAGGACCAGGCACTTAAATGACTTCATGACTACAGACGTCAGCGCCACAGGTCTATAGTCATTTAGTCCAGTGATCCTGGGCTTCTTGGGGACATGAACAATCACAAAGGGCGACCATACGTGGCGCCATCTTGGCTATCTAATCTAACGTCGCTTTCAGTAAATAGTGGATCGTGCCCAAAGGTCAATGAATGGAGTCAAATTGCTTTTCCCTTTTTTTCCTTGAAAGTACTCCATCATCAACTCTAATGGAAAAAAAATTCCCACTTGCAGTCGCAAGTCCGTTTCACAGACTTCTTAAAAAATAGCAGAAAAATTAAAGATGACTGTAAATGAGCTGAAACATGGCCGGTTAGCTCAGCTGGTTAGAGCGTGGTGCTAATAACGCCAAGGTCAAGGGTTCGATCCCCTTACTGGCCAGTTTATACATTGGGGGAACCCCAGCATTCCCTAAAGAATCAACAGTGTACTAAAGCACAAGCTACCTTGTTTGTGTGACACATGCAACAGTTGCCAACAAATTTGAGCCTTGAGCTGCATTCACCTAAGACATTTGGATGTGTTAACGTGTATTTCAGTAAACAGTGGAAATTGAGCTAAAGTAAATTCTTCGAATTGCAAATTCCCTCAGGACAGGATCTTTGTCGGTAATTTCAACTTTGTTGCCAACAAATGTATGCATTGTGCCGCATCAATTTAAATACTTCTCAGAAGATATTTTGAGGCATTCAAGTCTCTCTCAGTAAATACTCAAACTATGCTGGAACTATAATGGCCAGCTTAAGTTTTACCAGATACCTTACCTTACAGGAAATAGTGAAACTTGCTCTAAAGCAAAACCAGTCAATTTCAATTGGCCTCAATAATGGGATATTTGTAGGGTAAAAGCAACAGGGTATTGCCATTATATTTCAACTACATTTCAGCCTTGTACTGCATCAGTTTAAAGATTTCTCCTAAAACATATTTAGATGTTAATGTCACTTTCAGTAAATAGTGGACCTTACCCAAAGGTAAATGAATGGAGTAAAATTGCTTTTCGCTTTGTTTCTCTGAAAGTACTCCAGCATCAACTCTAATGAAAAACATTCCCACATGCAGTCACAAGTCCATGTCGCAAGGCTTCTTAAATATTAGCAGAAAATGTGAAGATGACTGTAAAATAGCTATCACATGGCCGGTTTAGCTCAGCTGGTTAGAGCGTGGTGCTAATAACGCCAAGGTCGAGGGTTCGAGCCCCTTACTGGCCAGCTTGCATTTTGGAGGTACCCTTGCATTCCCCAAAGAGTCAACTGTGTACGAAAGGAAGTCAGTGATCCACCTGCAGGTGGAGTCAGGCACGTTGAGCTGAGCGAGCTTGTCCTGGAGCAGAGCAGGGAGGATGGTGTTTGAAAGCAGAGCTGAAGTCCACAAACAGGATCCTGGCGTAGGTTCCCGGGGAGTCCATATGCTGGAGGATGAAGTGAAGGGCCAGGTTAATGGCGTCGTCCACAGACCGACTGGCTCTCTGTAGGCGAACTGCAGAGGGTCCAGGAGGGGGGAGGTGAAGGATTTGCGGTGGTGCAGGACCAGGCACTTAAATGACTTCATGACTACAGATGTCAGCGCCACAGGTCTATAGTCATTTAGTCCAGTGATCCTGGGCTTCTTGGGGACATGAACAATGCCGCGCACAAAATCACCAGGGCGACCATACGTGGCGCCATCTTGGCTATCTAATCTAACGTCGCTTTCAGTAAATAGTGGATCGTGCCCAAAGGTCAATGAATGGAGTCAAATTGCTTTTCCCTTTTTTTTCCTTGAAAGTACTCCATCATCAACTCTAATGGAAAAAAAATTCCCACTTGCAGTCGCAAGTCCGTTTCACCAGACTTCTTAAAAATAGCAGAAAAATTAAAGATGACTGTAAATGAGCTGAAACATGGCCGGTTAGCTCAGCTGGTTAGAGCGTGGTGCTAATAACGCCAAGGTCGAGGGTTCGAGCCCCTTACTGGCCAGCTTGCATTTTGGAGGTACCCTTGCATTCCCCAAAGAGTCAACTGTGTACGAAAGCACAATCAGAATCAGAAGAAGTTTTATTGCCATTGTCCGTGAGCAGAGCTCACAGACTAGGAACTTACTTCGGTGATAAAATGCACATAGAACACACACAAAAAAACCCACACTGAATAAATACAAATAAGGGCATGCAGGTAGAAAATATATACAACAGCAGCATCAAAACAACAACAGTGCAAAATGGGTTATTTAGTGACCAGTGTTAAAAGTGTCCAGTTTGGTGCAGATATTATAAAGTGTTCATGAGACAAAACAGCAGAGGGGAAGAAACTGTTCTTGTGACGAGCGGTTCTGGTCCTGATGGACCGTAGCCTCCTGCCAGAGGGAAGTGGCTGAAATAGTTCATGTGCAGGGTGAGAAGTGTCAGCTGCTATACGACCTGCTCGGCCCCGAGTCCTGGAGGCGTACAGGTCCTGGAGAGATGGAAGGCTGCAGCCAATCACCTTCTCAGCAGAGAGCAAAATGTGCTGCAGTCTCTGTTTGTCCCTGGCAGTGGCCCCAGCAAACCACACAGTGATGGAGGAGGTGAGCATGGACTCAATGATGGCCGTGTAGAACTGCACCATCATCTGGACCGGCAGCTTGGCTTTCTTTAGCTGCCGCAGGAACTACATCCTCTGCTGGGCTTTCTTGATGAGGGAGCTGATGGTCGGCTCCCACTTGAGGTCCTGGGTGATGCAGGTGCCCAGGAAGCGGAAGGAGTCCACTGTGGTGATGGGGGAGTCGGTCAAGGCGAGGGGGGCAGGGGGGCTGTGACTTTCCTGAAGTCCACAATCATCTCCACTGCCTTCTGGGCATTGAGCTCCAGGTTATTGCTGGTGCACCAGGAAACCCGCCGATCCACCTCCCTCCTGTGGACAGACTCATCCCCGTCAGAGATGAGCCCGATGAGGGTGGTGTCATCTGCAAACTTGACCAGTTTGACGGAGTCGTGGCTGGAGGTGCAGCACTTGGTGTACAGAGAGAAGAGCAGGGGGGAAAGTACACAGCCCTGTGGAGATCCTGTGCTGATTGTCCGAGTGTCCGAGACATTCTTCCCCAGCCGCACGCGCTGCCTCCGGTCCGTCAGGAAGTCAGTGATCCACCTGCAGGTGGAGTCAGGCACGTTGAGCTGAGCGAGCTTGTCCTGGAGCAGAGCAGGGAGGATGGTGTTGAAAGCAGAGCTGAAGTCCACAAACAGGATCCTGGCGTAGGTTCCCGGGGAGTCCATATGCTGGAGGATGAAGTGAAGGGCCAGGTTAATGGCGTCGTCCACAGGCCGACTGGCTCTGTAGGCGAACTGCAGAGGGTCCAGGAGGGGGGAGGTGAAGGATTTGAGGTGGTGCAGGACCAGGCACTTAAATGACTTCATGACTACAGACGTCAGCGCCACAGGTCTATAGTCATTTAGTCCAGTGATCCTGGGCTTCTTGGGGACATGAACAATGCCGCGCACAAAATCACCAGGGCGACCATACGTGGCGCCATCTTGGCTATCTAATCTAACGTCGCTTTCAGTAAATAGTGGATCGTGCCCAAAGGTCAATGAATGGAGTCAAATTGCTTTTCCCTTTTTTTCCTTGAAAGTACTCCATCATCAACTTTAATGGAAAAAAAATTCCCACTTGCAGTCGCAAGTCCGTTTCACCAGACTTCTTAAAAAATAGCAGAAAAATTAAAGATGACTGTAAATGAGCTGAAACATGGCCGGTTAGCTCAGCTGGTTAGAGCGTGGTGCTAATAACGCCAAGGTCAAGGGTTCGATCCCCTTACTGGCCAGTTTATACATTGGGGGAACCCCAGCATTCCCTAAAGAATCAACAGTGTACTAAAGCTCAAGCTACCTTGTTTGTGCGACACATACAACAGTTGCCAACAAATTTGAGCCTTGAGCTGCATTCACCTAAGACATTTGGATGTGTTAATGTGTAATTCAGTAAACAGTGGAAATTGAGCTAAAATAAATTCTTTGAATTGCAAATTCCCTCAGGACAGGATCTTTGTCGGTAATTTCAACTTTGTTGCCAACAAATGTATGCATTGTGCCGCATCAATTTAAATACTTCTCAGAAGATATTTTGAGGCATTCAAGTCTCTCTCAGTAAATACTCAAACTATGCTGGAACTATAATGGCCAGCTTAAGTTTTACCAGATACCTTACCTTACAGGAAATAGTGAAACTTGCTCTAAAGCAAAACCAGTCAATTTCAATTGGCCTCAATAATGGGATATTTGTAGGGTAAAAGCAACAGGGTATTGCCATTATATTTCAACCTACATTTCAGCCTTGTACTGCATCAGTTTAAAGATTTCTCCTAAAACATATTTAGATGTTAATGTCACTTTCAGTAAATAGTGGACCTTACCCAAAGGTAAATGAATGGAGTAAAATTGCTTTTCGCTTTGTTTCTCTGAAAGTACTCCAGCATCAACTCTAATGAAAAACATTCCCACATGCAGTCACAAGTCCATGTCGCAAGGCTTCTTAAATATTAGCAGAAAATGTGAAGATGACTGTAAAATAGCTATCACATGGCCGGTTAGCTCAGCTGGTTAGAGCGTGGTGCTAATAACGCCAAGGTCGAGGGTTCGAGCCCCTTACTGGCCAGCTTGCATTTTGGAGGTACCCTTGCATTCCCCAAAGAGTCAACTGTGTACGAAAGCACAATCAGAATCAGAAGAAGTTTTATTGCCATTGTCCGTGAGCAGAGCTCACAGACTAGGAACTTACTTCGGTGATAAAATGCACATAGAACACACACCAAAAAAAACACACTGAATAAATACAAATAAGGGCATGCAGGTAGAAAATATATACAACAGCAGCATCAAAACAACAACAGTGCAAAATGGGTTATTTAGTGACCAGTGTTATAAAGTGTCCAGTTTGGTGCAGATATTATAAAGTGTTCATGAGACAAACAGCAGCAGAGGGGAAGAAACTGTTCTTGTTGTGACGAGCGGTTCTGGTCCTGATGGACCGTAGCCTCCTGCCAGAGGGAAGTGGCTGAAATAGTTCATGTGCAGGGTGAGAAGTGTCAGCTGCTATACGACCTGCTCGGCCCCGAGTCCTGGAGGCGTACAGGTCCTGGAGAGATGGAAGGCTGCAGCCAATCACCTTCTCAGCAGAGAGCAAAATGTGCTGCAGTCTCTGTTTGTCCCTGGCAGTGGCCCCAGCAAACCACACAGTGATGGAGGAGGTGAGCATGGACTCAATGATGGCCGTGTAGAACTGCACCATCATCTGGACCGGCAGCTTGGCTTTCTTTAGCTGCCGCAGGAACTACATCCTCTGCTGGGCTTTCTTGATGAGGGAGCTGATGGTCGGCTCCCACTTGAGGACCCTGGGTGATGCAGGTGCCCAGGAAGCGGAAGGAGTCCACTGTGGTGATGGGGGAGTCGGTCAAGGCGAGGGGGGCAGGGGGGCTGTGACTTTCCTGAAGTCCACAATCATCTCCACTGCCTTCTGGGCATTGAGCTCCAGGTTGTTTCTGGTGCACCAGGAAACCCGCCGATCCACCTCCCTCCTGTGGACAGACTCATCCCCGTCAGAGATGAGCCCGATGAGGGTGGTGTCATCTGCAAACTTGACCAGTTTGACGGAGTCGTGGCTGGAGGTGCAGCACTTGGTGTACAGAGAGAAGAGCAGGGGGGGGGGAAAGTACACAGCCCTGTGGAGATCCTGTGCTGATTGTCCGAGTGTCCGAGACATTCTTCCCCAGCCGCACGCGCTGCCTCCGGTCCGTCAGGAGTCAGTGATCCACCTGCAGGTGGAGTCAGGCACGTTGAGCTGAGCGAGCTTGTCCTGGGCAGAGCAGGGAGGATGGTGTTGAAAGCAGAGCTGAAGTCCACAAACAGGATCCTGGCGTAGGTTCCCGGGGAGTCCAGATGCTGGAGGATGAAGTGAAGGGCCAGGTTAATGGCGTCGTCCACAGACCGACTGGCTCTGTAGGCGAACTGCAGAGGGTCCAGGAGGGGGAGGTGAAGGATTTGAGGTGGTGCAGGACCAGGCACTTAAATGACTTCATGACTACAGACGTCAGCGCCACAGGTCTATAGTCATTTAGTCCAGTGATCCTGGGCTTCTTGGGGACATGAACAATGCCGCGCACAAAATCACCAGGGCGACCATACGTGGCGCCATCTTGGCTATCTAATCTAACGTCGCTTTCAGTAAATAGTGGATCGTGCCCAAAGGTCAATGAATGGAGTCAAATTGCTTTTCCCTTTTTTCCTTGAAAGTACTCCATCATCAACTCTAATGGAAAAAAAATTCCCACTTGCAGTCGCAAGTCCGTTTCACCAGACTTCTTAAAAATAGCAGAAAAATTAAAGATGACTGTAAATGAGCTGAAACATGGCCGGTTAGCTCAGCTGGTTAGAGCGTGGTGCTAATAACGCCAAGGTCAAGGGTTCGATCCCCTTACTGGCCAGTTTATACATTGGGGGAACCCCAGCATTCCCTAAAGAATCAACAGTGTACTAAAGCACAAGCTACCTTGTTTGTGTGACACATGCAACAGTTGCCAACAAATTTGAGCCTTGAGCTGCATTCACCTAAGACATTTGGATGTGTTAATGTGTATTTCAGTAAAACAGTGGAAATTGAGCTAAAGTAAATTCTTCAATTGCAAATTCCCTCAGGACAGGATCTTTGTCGGTATTTTCAACTTTGTTGCCAACAAATGTATGCATTGTGCCGCATCAATTTAAATACTTCTCAGAAGATATTTTGAGGCATTCAAGTCTCTCTCAGTAAATACTCAAACTATGCTGGAACTATAATGGCCACCTTAAGTTTTACCAGATACCTTACCTTACAGGAAATAGTGAAACTTGCTCTAAAGCAAAACCAGTCAATTTCAATAGGCCTCAATAATGGGATATTTGTAGGGTAAAAGCAACAGGGTATTGCCATTATATTTCAACCTACATTTCAGCCTTGTACTGCATCAGTTTAAAGATTTCTCCTAAAAAATATATTTAGATGTTAATGTCACTTTCAGTAAATAGTGGATCTTACCCAAAGGTAAATGAATGGAGTAAAATAGCTTTTCGCTTTTGTTTCTCTGAAAGTACTCCAGCATCAACTCTAATGAAAAACATTCCCACATGCAGTCACAAAGTCCATGTCGCAAGGCTTCTTAATATTAGCAGAAAAAATGTGAAGATGACTGTAAAATCGCTATCACATGGCCGGTTTAGCTCAGCTGGTTAGAGCGTGGTGCTAATAACGCCAAGGTCGAGGGTTCGAGCCCCTACTGGCCAGCTTGCATTTTGGAGAGTACCCTTGCATTCCCCAAAGAGTCAACTGTGTACGAAAGCACAATCAGAATAAGAAGAAGTTTTATTGCCATTGTCCGTGAGCAGAGCTCACAGACTAGGAACTTACTTCGGTGATAAAATGCACATAGAACACACACAAAAAAAAACACACTGAATAAATACAAATAAGGGCATGCAGGTAGAAAATATATACAACAGCAGCATCAAAACAACAACAGTGCAAAATGGGTTATTTAGTGACCAGTGTTATAAAGTGTCCAGTTTGGTGCAGATATTATAAAGTGTTCATGAGACAAACAGCAGAGGGGAAGAAACTGTTCTTGTGACGAGCGGTTCTGGTCCTGATGGACCGTAGCCTCCTGCCAGAGGGAAGTGGCTGAAATAGTTCATGTGCAGGGTGAGAAGTGTCAGCTGCTATACGACCTGCTCGGCCCCGAGTCCTGGAGGCGTACAGGTCCTGGAGAGATGGAAGGCTGCAGCCAATCACCTTCTCAGCAGAGAGCAAAATGTGCTGCAGTCTCTGTTTGTCCCTGGCAGTGGCCCCAGCAAACCACACAGTGATGGAGGAGGTGAGCATGGACTCAATGATGGCCGTGTAGAACTGCACCATCATCTGGACCGGCAGCTTGGCTTTCTTTAGCTGCCGCAGGAACTACATCCTCTGCTGGGCTTTCTTGATGAGGGAGCTGATGGTCGGCTCCCACTTGAGGACCTGGGTGATGCAGGTGCCCAGGAAGCGGAAGGTGTCCACTGTGGTGATGGGGGAGTCGGTCAAGGCGAGGGGGGCAGGGGGGCTGTGACTTTCCTGAAGTCCACAATCATCTCCACTGCCTTCTGGGCATTGAGCTCCAGGTTGTTGCTGGTGCACCAGGACACCAGCCGATCCACCTCCCTCCTGTGGACAGACTCATCCCCGTCAGAGATGAGCCCGATGAGGGTGGTGTCATCTGCAAACTTGACCAGTTTGACGGAGTCGTGGCTGGAGGTGCAGCACTTGGTGTACAGAGAGAAGAGCAGGGGGGAAAGTACACAGCCCTGTGGAGATCCTGTGCTGATTGTCCGAGTGTCCGAGACATTCTTCCCCAGCCGCACGCGCTGCCTCCGGTCCGTCAGGAAGTCAGTGATCTACCTGCAGTTGGAGTCAGGCACGTTGAGCTGAGCGAGCTTGTCCTGGAGCAGAGCAGGGAGGATGGTGTTGAAAGCAGAGCTGAAGTCCACAAACAGGATCCTGGCGTAGGTTCCCGGGGAGTCCAGATGCTGGAGGATGAAGTGAAGGGCCAGGTTAATGGCGTCGTCCACAGGCCGACTGGCTCTGTAGGCGAACTGCAGAGGGTCCAGGAGGGGGGAGGTGAAGGATTTGAGGTGGTGCAGGACCAGGCACTTAAATGACTTCATGACTACAAACGTCAGCGCCACAGGTCTATAGTCATTTAGTCCAGTGATCCTGGGCTTCTTGGGGACAGGAACAATGCCGCGCACAAAATCACCAGGGCGACCATACGTGGCGCCATCTTGGCTATCTAATCTAACGTCGCTTTCAGTAAATAGTGGATCGTGCCCAAAGGTCAATGAATGGAGTCAAATTGCTTTTCCCTTTTTTTCCTTGAAAGTACTCCATCATCAACTCTAATGGAAAAAAAATTCCCACTTGCAGGCGCAAGTCCGTTTCACCAGACTTCTTAAAAAATAGCAGAAAAATTAAAGATAACTGTAAATGAGCTGAAACATGGCCGGTTAGCTCAGCTGGTTAGAGCGTGGTGCTAATAACGCCAAGGTCGAGGGTTCGAGCCCCTTACTGGCCAGCTTGCATTTTGGAGGTACCCTTGCATTCCCCAAAGAGTCAACTGTGTACGAAAGCACAATCAGAATAAGAAGAAGTTTTATTGCCATTGTCCGTGAGCAGAGCTCACAGACTAGGAACTTACTTCGGTGATAAAATGCACATAGAACACACACAAAAAAAAACACACTGAATAAATACAAATAAGGGCATGCAGGTAGAAGATATATACAACAGCAGCATCAAAACAACAACAGTGCAAAATGGGTTATTTAGTGACCAGTGTTATAAAGTGTCCAGTTTGGTGCAGATATTATAAAGTGTTCATGAGACAAACAGCAGAGGGGAAGAAACTGTTCTTGTGACGAGCGGTTCTGGTCCTGATGGACCGTAGCCTCCTGCCAGAGGGAAGTGGCTGAAATAGTTCATGTGCAGGGTGAGAAGTGTCAGCTGCTATACGACCTGCTCGGCCCCGAGTCCTGGAGGCGTACAGGTCCTGGAGAGATGGAAGGCTGCAGCCAATCACCTTCTCAGCAGAGAGCAAAATGTGCTGCAGTCTCTGTTTGTCCCTGGCAGTGGACCCAGCAAACCACACAGTGATGGAGGAGGTGAGCATGGACTCAATGATGGCCGTGTAGAACTGCACCATCATCTGGACCGGCAGCTTGGCTTTCTTTAGCTGCCGCAGGAACTACATCTCTGCTGGGCTTTCTTGATGAGGGAGCTGATGGTCGGCTCCCACTTGAGGACCTGGGTGATGCAGGTGCCCAGGAAGCGGAAGGTGTCCACTGTGGTGATGGGGGAGTCGGTCAAGGCGAGGGGGGCAGGGGGGCTGTGACTTTCCTGAAGTCCACAATCATCTCCACTGCCTTCTGGGCATTGAGCTCCAGGTTGTTGCTGGTGCACCAGGACACCAGCCGATCCACCTCCCTCCTGTGGACAGACTCATCCCCGTCAGAGATGAGCCCGATGAGGGTGGTGTCATCTGCAAACTTGACCAGTTTGACGGAGTCGTGGCTGGAGGTGCAGCACTTGGTGTACAGAGAGAAGAGCAGGGGGGAAAGTACACAGCCCTGTGGAGATCCTGTGCTGATTGTCCGAGTGTCCGAGACATTCTTCCCCAGCCGCACGCGCTGCCTCCGGTCCGTCAGGAAGTCAGTGATCCACCTGCAGGTGGAGTCAGGCACGTTGAGCTGAGCGAGCTTGTCCTGGAGCAGAGCAGGGAGGATGGTGTTGAAAGCAGAGCTGAAGTCCACAAACAGGATCCTGGCGTAGGTTCCCGGGGAGTCCAGATGCTGGAGGATGAAGTGAAGGGCCAGGTTAATGGCGTCGTCCACAGACCGACTGGCTCTGTAGGCGAACTGCAGAGGGTCCAGGAGGGGGGAGGTGAAGGATTTGAGGTGGTGCAGGACCAGGCACTTAAATGACTTCATGACTACAGACGTCAGCGCCACAGGTCTATAGTCATTTAGTCCAGTGATCCTGGGCTTCTTGGGGACATGAACAATGCCGCGCACAAAATCACCAGGGCGACCATACGTGGCGCCATCTTGGCTATCTAATCTAACGTCGCTTTCAGTAAATAGTGGATCGTGCCCAAAGGTCAATGAATGGAGTCAAATTGCTTTTCCCTTTTTTTCCTTGAAAGTACTCCATCATCAACTCTAATGGAAAAAAATTCCCACTTGCAGTCGCAAGTCCGTTTCACCAGACTTCTTAAAAAATAGCAGAAAAATTAAAGATGACTGTAAATGAGCTGAAACATGGCCGGTTAGCTCAGCTGGTTAGAGCGTGGTGCTAATAACGCCAAGGTCAAGGGTTCGATCCCCTTACTGGCCAGTTTATACATTGGGGGAACCCCAGCATTCCCTAAAGAATCAACAGTGTACTAAAGCACAAGCTACCTTGTTTGTGCGACACATGCAACAGTTGCCAACAATTTGAGCCTTGAGCTGCATTCACCTAAGACATTTGGATGTGTTAATGTGTATTTCAGTAAACAGTGGAAATTGAGCTAAAGTAAATTCTTTGAATTGCAAATTCCCTCAGGACAGGATCTTTGTCGGTAATTTCAACTTTGTTGCCAACAAATGTATGCATTGTGCCGCATCAATTTAAATACTTCTCAGAAGATATTTTGAGGCATTCAAGTCTCTCTCAGTAAATACTCAAACTATGCTGGAACTATAATGGCCAGCTTAAGTTTTACCAGATACCTTACCTTACAGGAAATAGTGAAACTTGCTCTAAAGCAAAACCAGTCAATTTCAATTGGCCTCAATAATGGGATATTTGTAGGGCAAAAGCAACAGGGTATTGCCATTATATTTCAACCTACATTTCAGCCTTGTACTGCATCAGTTTAAAGATTTCTCCTAAAACATATTTATGTTAATGTCACTTTCAGTAAATAGTGGACCTTACCCAAAGGTAAATGAATGAGTAAAATTGCTTTTCGCTTTGTTTCTCTGAAAGTTCTCCAGCATCAACTCTAATGAAAAACATTCCCACATGCAGTCACAAGTCCATGTCGCAAGGCTTCTTAAATATTAGCAGAAAATGTGAAGATGACTGTAAAATCGCTATCACATGGCCGGTTAGCTCAGCTGGTTAGAGCGTGGTGCTAATAACGCCAAGGTCGAGGGTTCGAGCCCCTTACTGGCCAGCTTGCATTTTGGAGGTACCCTTGCATTCCCCAAAGAGTCAACTGTGTACGAAAGCACAATCAGAATAAGAAGAAGTTTTATTGCCATTGTCCGTGAGCAGAGCTCACAGACTAGGAACTTACTTCGGTGATAAAATGCACATAGAACACACACACAAAAAAAACCACACTGAATAAATACAAATAAGGGCATGCAGGTAGAAATATATACAACAGCAGCATCAAAACAACAACAGTGCAAAATGGGTTATTTAGTGACCAGTGTTATAAAGTGTCCAGTTTGGTGCAGATATTATAAAGTGTTCATGAGACAAACAGCAGAGGGGAAGAAACTGTTCTTGTGACGAGCGGTTCTGGTCCTGATGGACCGTAGCCTCCTGCCAGAGGGAAGTGGCTGAAATAGTTCATGTCCAGGGTGAGAAGTGTCAGCTGCTATACGACCTGCTCGGCCCCGAGTCCTGGAGGCGTACAGGTCCTGGAGAGATGGAAGGCTGCAGCCAATCACCTTCTCAGCAGAGCGCACAATGCGCTGCAGTCTCTGTTTGTCCCTGGCAGTGGCCCCAGCAAACCACACAGTGATGGAGGAGGTGAGCATGGACTCAATGATGGCCGTGTAGAACTGCACCATCATCTGGACCGGCAGCTTGGCTTGCTTTAGCTGCCGCAGGAAGTACATCCTCTGCTGGGCTTATATAGTGGCCTATATAGTGGATAGTAAATAGTGGATCTTACCCAAAGGTCAATGAATGGAGTCAAATTGCTTTTCCCTATGTTTCCCTGAAAGTACTCCAGCATCAACTCTAATGGAAAAAAAATTCCCACGTGCAGTCGGAAGTCCGTTTCACCAGCCCTTTATAAATTTAGCAGAAAAATTGAAAATGACTGTAAAGTTGCACACATGGCCGGTTAGCTCAGCTGGTTAGAGTGTGGTGCTAAAAACGGCAAGGTCAAGGGGTCGATCCTCTTACTGGCCAGGTTACATATTGGCGGTATCCTAGCATTCCCTAAAGAGTCAGATGTGCACTAAAGTATAAGCTGCTCTGTTTATATGTGTGACACATGCAATAGTTGCCAACAAATTTGAGCCTTTTGCTGCATTCACCTAAGACCTTTGAATGTGTTAACGTGTATTTCAGTAAACAGTGGGACTTGATCTAAAGGAAATCTTACGATTTGCAATTGCCTTCAGGAACAGGATCTTTGTTGGTAATTTCAACTGTGTTGCCACCAAATCTACGCCTTGTGCCCCATCAATTTAAACACTTCTCAGAAGACATTTTTAGGCATTTTAGTCTCTCTCAGTAAATACTGAAACTATGGTGGAACTTTACTGGCGGTATACTGGAACTATACTGGCGATATAATGGAAACCATATTGGCCAGCTTAAGTTTTACCAGATACCTTAGCTTTCAGGAAATAGTGAAACTTGCTCTAAAGGAAAACCAGTCAATTTCAATTGGCCTCATTAACCGGATATATGTAGGGTAAAAGAAACAGGGTATTGCCATTATATTTCAACCTACATTTGAGTAGTCGGCCAAACAGCAGTGCAGAGTGCCTTCTTGGAGTCCCTGGGGGGGTACTGGACAGTGCACCCACCAGGGACCCTGTTATTCTCCTGGGGGACTTCAGTGCCCATGTGCGTGACGATAGTGACACCTTGAGCGACGTGATTGGGAAGCACAGCCTCCCTGATGTGACCCCGAGAGGTTTCTTGTCATTGGACTTCTGTGCTAGTCACAGTTTGTCCATAACGAACACCATGTTCAAACACAAGGGTGTCCATCAGTGCATGTGGCACCAGGACTTTGTAGTCGTGTCATCTGACCTCCAACTGCGTGTGTTAGACACTCGGGTGAAGAGAGGGGCAGAGCTGTCAACTGATCACCACCTGGTTGTGAGTTGGATCCGCTGGCAGAGGAGGAAGCCGGATAGACCTGGCAGGCCCAAGCGTATCGTGAGGGTCTGTTGGGAACGTCTGCCGGAGCCTTCTGTTAGGGGGCTCTTCAATTCGCACCTCCGGAAGAGCTTCTCCCTGATCCCGGGGGAGGCTGGGGACATGGACTCAGAGTGGGCCATGTTCTCCACTTCTATTGTCGATGCGGCTGCTCGTAGCTGTGGTATAAGGTCTGCGGGGCTTTTCGCCCCCGAACGCCGTTGTGGACACCGGAAGTAAGGGATGCCTTCAGGCTGAAGAAGGAGTCCTACCGAGCCTTGTTGGCTTGTGGGACTCCTGAGGCAGCTGACAAGTATCAGCGGGCCAAGCGGGCCGCGGCTCGTGCTGTTGTGGAGGCAAAACCTCGGGGTTGGGAGGAGTTCGGGGAGGCCATGGAGGAGGACTACTGGCCAGCCTCAAAGAAATTCTGGCAAACCGTCCGGCGCCTCAGGAGGGGCAAGCAGTGCTTCACCAACACTGTTTACAGTGCAGGTGGAGAGCTGCTGACCTCAACTGGGGATGTTGTCGGACGGTGGAAGGAATACTTTGAGGATCTCCTCAATCCCACTGTCACGTCTTCCGAGGAGGAAGCAGAGACTGGGGACCCGGAGGCGGACTCAGCTGGTTAGAGTGTGGTGCTAATAACACCAAGATTGAGGGTTCGATCCCCTTACTGGCCAGCTCACATATTTCAGGTACAATAGCATTCCCTAAAAAGTCAAATGTGTACTAAAGCAAACCCTGCCAAACTAAGCTGCCCTGTTTATTTGTATCTTTGTCCCTGAAAGTACTTCAGCATCAACTCTAATGGAAAATATTCCCATTTGCAGTCGCAAGTCCAGTCTACTCGAACATTATTAGAAAAAATAAAGTTGACTATGCAAGAGAAAATACATGTAGGGAGGGCAGCCAAACATTATCTCCTCGTAGGTCGACCCCTCTTCCTTCCCTCTTCCTAGACTGCAAAACTTTTAAACCAACCTGTGCACTGACTGTGTTGTTTACGAGAAAGCCTACAACTTAATGCCACACACATGGATCACTGAATGCCTGGAGCTGTACAATATCCACAGGATTCTAAGGCCGTGGCCCTATTCTCTAAATGCACCAGTGGCTTTGAGGGCTTTTATAATTTCCGGCACAACAAGTGCCATCCCATTTCATGCACCCTGATGAATGTGGCCAAAAATGTACCTTATGTTTCTATGGAGATCAACCGTAGCTGAAGTGTGCATCCGAGCACACTTCGCACACATCATGCGCCGTGCCTATGCAAAAAAGAGACGAATGTGGGGTATGCTACACAATACATGTTCAAATGGAAGTACTGCTTTATGTCACCCACAACAGCGCTACATGAAACTATTAAACTTTGAGTAATGATATTTATGAGGGGACTCAACCTTAGTGAAATCCTGATCATTTCGGTTTACAGTAATTGCTGTGTAACTGACCAAAAGGTTAGCAGAATTATCCCTTAAACTTGAATATTAGTGTAGCTATCGTAATGTTTAATATTAGTCCTTATTCAAGAATATTATTTTGTCTTTAGGGAGTGACGACCAGACGGCGGAATTTATCCACCCGAGGGGGGAGAATGGACAGTTATTCACGGGTGACAAATTCTCCTCATGCGCACAGACAGCAGTTGAATAACGCTCCATGTCCCATTTCATCACGAAGGGGGCTACACGGAGGAGTGCCCTTCTTTGGGCAGGTACTTTGAATGATACATCAAAGGGTACTTTGAACGGTACTTCAGGAGCAGGCCTTGAGCACTAGAGCAATAGAGGTCTGCCACTCCCAGACAAGACCTAAGGTGTAAGCTGTGCAAAGAGGCGAATCCAGGACATAACTGCAGGGTGTAAAATGCGTTACGTAACTTACTATAATTCCCCTGTTTGTCTTGTGTTTCTGTTTTGTGTATAGAACAGGCGGTCAGGTAGAGTAGTCAAAAATTTTACTCAATGTTACTTCCAATGTGTTACTGAAGTAGAATAATTACATATTGATCCAAGGAATTAGGTAAGTGTAAAAAAGTATTTGGGGAAAACTTCAACATCCCAAATGAGAATACCTTAAACAGTAACTGTAGGGGCGTAACATCTGATTTATGTAAATGTAATTTTCAAAGAGCAAAACTTGAAATAATACACACAATCTGGGATTTTCAAAAGTGACATACTGTCAACATAAAGGTATGGCCACTTGCAGACTTACTCACAGTGAAAAGACTAACCAAAACATTTTACTCAAGTATGAGTACTGTTACTTCAGTAAAAAATATTATAGACATAAGGTATTCTGAAAAAAAAAAAAAAAAAAAAAAAAAGATCTATAAAAACTCAAATACATGTGACCAGTGTTGGGAATAACGGTGTTAAACAATAACGCCGTTACTAACGTGTTGTTTTTTCACTTACAGAGTAATTTAACTAATTACTTTTCCCAGCGTCCCAACGCCGTTACCGTTACTGACAGTAAAATGTGGCGCGTTACTATTAATTCAGTTCACTCTGCTCTTCATCAGAGAAGTCTCTCATAGAAGGGAGCTGCAGCGCTGTTGTTTCTTTGGTGAAAAAGGCTCGGGGTGAGAGGCTTGTTTGAGATGAGCGAGGCGGGTGCAGATAATCTCGTGAGAGCAAGCCCGACGCAGGCCGTGTCTCAGTTAACCAAAGTGCCCTTAAATGCGCCGCTTGAACAGGGCATTTAACAGATTGTAATTATATTATATTTGTTTAAAGTGATCCATATGTGACACCAGCCGGGACACTTTCAGTCACATTTAAAACATATGTCCATATCAAATATGTGGCAGTAGTTTGTGTAAAGTTGGAGGAGGAGGCAGCTGTGCGTCAGGACGTCGCGTTTCTGATCAAAACACAACTCAGATCCAATCAGCTGTCAATGCACGTGTGACAGGACATCATTTCCTATCATGCTTTAAGCGTCTGTAGTCCATGCAGGCGGCCGCAGTCGGTGGAGAGCTGCTGCGCTCTCCTTGCTCAAAAATTGCGGCCGTGTCCCAATTCGCCAAATGCACTGTTCCATGTACTGTTCAAAGTGCGGGTCGAAGTACCCGCCCTGCTTAAAGTGAAATAAATGTTAAAGGTTCACACCTGTTGTGTTTTTATTGTTTTAACATAGTAAGTAACGGCATAGTTACTTTGCCTAGTAACTAGTTACTTCTCCCAAAAAGTAACTGAGATGGTAACTCAGTTACTTTTTGGGAGAAGTAACTTGTAACTATAACTAATTACATTTTTGAAGTAAGATTCCCAACACTGCATGTGACTGAGTAAATGTTACTACCCATAAACCAAAATCAAAAAATTTCAACTAAGAAGAGAGAGTGTCACACCCATTCCCCCCACAATTTGTTTGCAATTTGTTTGTCTTGCGTTCGTGGTTTGTGTACAGAACAGGTGGTGGGTAGAGTAGCCATAAAATAATAATAAATGCGTTATATTAATCATTTCAAGACACTATGCCTTTTTTGTTTGTGTCTGTCTTTGCCCCTGATTTATCGTTCCTATAACCTGTGCATATACAGTATAACACATGAGCATATTTGATTTGAAGAATAAGCAGGTAGGGTTGTCAAAAGTGTCAACAATCAGATACTAACATTAGAACAAGTATCAAAACTAGATGCTAATTTCAGTAATTATCCCTCATCTATTTTCTTCTACATATCTGGGCCGAGTTTAGGGCAGCAGATTAAGCAGGTACTGCCAGACTCCCCCACGACAGAAACTCCTCCTGTTCCTCCTGCTTACTGGCTGGCCCGGAAATACAGAGGCATAGTCCAGGGCTACCTCCTGGTGGGACATGCCTGGACATCTCTTTAGGGATGCATCTATGGGGCATCCGAAACAGATTCCCGAGCCACCTCAGCTGGCTCCTATTAATTTAAAAAAAGTCACATCCACAGGACAGAAACGAACTTTTCCTGCAACGATATGCACAGACATTTTGAAGGGCAGGTGCTCAACCAAGAGAAAAGGGCACTTTTCCACATCGCTTAAAATGAACTTATCCACAGTTTTGAGGTTTAGCAGCTTTGTGCATAGGTGTATGAGCTGAGAATACATGAATATTTTAAAAATGAAAGAGACAGGGCAAAAATGAATATGTGAAGAGGGTCCCTCCTCCTGGACCTTTTGATAAAAATAAATGTAATTTCCCATAATCTGCAGTGTTTTAGGTGAAGACATATTTTTTTAGCAGTCTGATACAGAAGATTGGGATACAAACTTGTTGTTGTAGCTACTTCTTTCCAACATTCAAAATATGCAACTTTTTAATACACTGTAACAACTGGCCTGCTTTTATGCCACTCTAGTCATTAGAAACCTGATCACTTGATTCCCTGTGGAGCCCCAGCCCTCTGCTCCTTCCCTGAGCTCCGCCCCTGCTCTCCAGCTACTGTCTGAGCAGCAGCCTCACACTGTGGGGCTCTGGACAAACACTCCAGAGAACAGTCACAGTCCACATACTTAAATTTAAGTGTTATATTGCTTTTATGAGAATTCAACTGATCTTTTCTGGTCTTTTTATACTTGCTATAGTGGCATTATTTTTGAGTGTTTAAAATAACTTTTACCCATCTAATTTCTTCATGGGGTAAATATTAAAATGCATTGACCATAAGGACACTTAAGTCAAAGGGGCAGGTTCTGGAGCACCACCTGGGCTCTATCTGTGCACATCCCAGCGTGCTGGACACCTTTAGAATGAGCTTGAGCTGTATCAGAACAAGTATAAGACACATAGACTGGTATACACCCATGGACCACTATGGAACCCACCTGGATGACTAATGGATTACAATAGATATGGGCAAACTGCTGCTGAACGTGACCAAATTATATTAAAATAGGTAAGGGTAAACCTTGTTCAAAGTTTTTCTGCTGTGTTTATTTAACTGAAATTTAATACATGAATTATTAATTTAATTAATGGATTTGGAAAACAATCTGTACAATGGAGCCTTGTATATTCATGCTTTGCTACATGTTACAGGCCAAATCTCTAATGTTATATATATATATGTGTATGTATGTGTATGAATGCGTATGTATATATGTGTACATATGTGTACATATGTGTACATATGTATATATATATATATATATATATATATATATATATATACATACAAATTTTAGAACCCATTGTGGCTCATGTATCAAAAACTGTGCCCACCTCTGGATTACAAAGATATAAGCCCAGATCCATACAATTTTTAATTGTCACTGTTGTATCAGAATTGCTATTGAGTATTAAGTCTATTCCTTAGTATCCAAATTTTAGTATCGTAACAATGCAATAAAGACAGAAAACATTTGGTCAATATAATGTGTAATCTAAAAAAAAAAAAAAAAAAAAAAAAAGATTTAATGAGTAGCAACATTTGCAGGTAAAAAAAAATATATATATATGCACAGTCTGTGTGGAAGTAGTTCCTATGTTAAGGCTGTTCATATATTTAGACATTTGTTGTGCAAATAAATTTATAAGTTTAGTTCTTGCATATAGTTAAGTTGTTGCTTTGTAAAAAAAACAAAAAAAAACAAAGGCTACTTCAAGTAGTGGCACTTGTTTAGGCCCTATTGTCAATGTATTATTTATTTAATATTTGTATTATAGCCTAATACTGATTACTGATGAAACTGATGAAAATAAACTCTGCAACCAGCCTATATATGTTTTTTTTTTTTTGGCTGATTTATTTGTGCTGACTGATATAAGCAGGGTATGTTGCGTTGTGTCTCTTTAAAGCCCTGTGACGTCATGCTGATGCAGGTCAGGCTGGATGCGAGAGGCAGAGAGAGATGCCGACAGTCCAAGTTCTCCTCTCCGCTTACTTACACACAAATCTTTTTCACACACAAAAATATCACGCGTCAAAGCCAAATTGGCACAGTTAGGCTATTTTCACCCACCCCAAAGCGTAAACAATAACACCGCGCCACGCATTTTTACAGAAAAGCATCATATTGAGGTCAGGGAGAGACTGCGGTTGCCAGGACGACCAGCTCGCTCGGCGTATAAGCGGAGGGAGGACAGGTGTATAATAAAGGCTAGAGGGATATTGGATTCTGTGGTCGAGGCAAATGCGGCGGCCATTTTGTGATGGTCAGAGCAGCACAAATTCAAATAGGAAAATAATAATAATAATAATAATAATAATAATAATAATAATAATAATAATAATAATAATAATAATAATAATAAATAAAATAAAATAAAATAAAATAAAATAAAATAAAACAACAAAAAACAAACAAACATCTATCTCTGTCAGAACATCTTTCTTACTCTCTTCTATTTTATGCTGAATTAAAATGTATTTGCACATCACTACACCATATGGACACAACCATAGATACTTATTCTGTTTACTTAACGCTTATTACGAACCTATTCAATACAATTCATTTCAGTTTATTTTTGTAAAGCCCCAAATCATAACAGCAGTTGCTCTTCAGCTGAACATGATGATTGATTTAACCAAAAGAAAGTTAGAAAATCAACAGTGAAACAGACATTGATCAATAACAGACAAGCAGATTAATCAACAGAAAACAAACAAATGGATAACTGTCCCAGAACATCCACTGCATTTAGACCATCCTTCTCAGCAAGGAAAAAGAGTGGGTAAAAGAGAAACCTCGAGGAGAACCACAATGAAGGAGAGATCCACTCCCATGGACGGGCATCCTGCAGATGTGTCCAGGACTAATGCACATCCATTTGCAGATAGAGTTCAAATAGGTAGGGCCACATTTGATTGGTTAAAATAATAATAATATGGCCTATAGAAACGTCCAGTTATGTTAAAATGCAAAATGCAAAATCCTATCCCGTGGTCACCAAGAATCTATGGTCTCCTAAATCTGCTATTCCGATTATTTAAGAGACTAAGTTTGCATGAGTTCTTGAGTAGGCTATAATTTTACAGTGACAACATGGCTGCCAGCACTGCACGTTGACTACTACAGGTTGCCATGGAGATAATCTCTCTAGCCTTTCTTACACGCTATTGGAGGACACTGCGGAGCGCGCCACGACGCATCACCACCACCACCAACACCACCACCACTGCACGGAGACAGACGCACACACACACACACACACACGCACACACACACACAGAGAGAGACGCACGCACGCACTCACGGTAGGCTACTGGTGGTGCGCGCGCTCCCGACAGCAGCTCTGCGCACATGACCGCGCGCGAGGGGCAGTCCGGTAGTCGCGCCGAGGACGGGAGGCAACGCGCATCCAGCGGCATCCAGACGGCTTTACGCGTACATCCTCCAGCCGGTTTTACCCGAGGACTAACGCCTGTTTCCCCCGCGCTCTCCACCCCGACCCACAGCCTCTACTCTCTCCTCCCGCGGTGCTTTAGTTTCGGATCACTATGATGCATTCCCCGGTAGGATTAACCGACCGCAATCTCTTCTTCTAGACGCGCTTGGAACTGTGCGGAAAGCGAGCGAGCGTCGGGCTTTTAAAACAGGTGACATTTTATTTATTTATTTATGTATTTTTGCCCGGAATACGCTGAGTCGCCAAGGCAAAGCGAGCACGTATTCAGGGTTATCCGAGGTAATTTTTTTTTTTTTTTTTTTTAAGCAAAGGGCTCGGTCACAAAACGGCTATTCCATCTTCAAACGGAGCCAACTGACACTGACATCGCGTTAAAATATTAAATAAATCCGTTCTGGGCTCTGTGTGATGCAGTGAGGCAGGCTACAACGATTTGAATTAACAACAAAAAAAGATATATTAGTATTTTTTTTAGTGGTCCGATTTGGAGTCTTGAAGGATTGATCAAAGTACAGCCAGCCACGAGGGACATTCTTCGTTCGGTTTGAGGTTTTGGGGCACTTTTTCCGGAGCGAGAGAGCGTTTTTTTTTTTTTTTTTTTTGTATGAAAGAGGACACAGAGAGGAGACGGATGGAGAGATTTGGGTTTTGACGGACGAAGAGGAGAGGAGAAGACTGCATCAGGTAAGGGAATAGTTGTGAGGAATTAAAAAAAAAAAAAAAAAAAAAAAAAAAATAACGTAATATATTTTGCACTAGGTTTTCAATGATAGAGCTGCTTGTCAACTTCACTTTTGGGACAAAGCTTAGATTGGCTTGTATATATTGTGTGTTACATGCATATTAGTGGGTAAAATGTAAAAAAAAAGTCCTTTTCTCAAGTCTAACCTCATTTTTTATAAGCTTGTTTGCTTTTATAAGGTTGTATTGGCTACTTAATAATAGCATTTTGTAGAGTTTACCTATTACATGCATATTAAAGGTCTAACATTACACAAAATTGACTCTTGTGAGCTTTAAGCCATGTTAGAACATTGTTACCTCCTCAAAAACACACCCAGAGTTGTGTTTTGTTTCATTCGCACATGTTTGAGTAATCCTGCATTATTAGTCTGTCTAGGTTTCCAAAGCTCAAAATGCTCTGTTGCACCTTGTGACATCACAAAGTGGTAGTTTTCAAGTTAACAGCCACCTTTTATCTTTAGTTCAGCAAAGATTGTCAATTCCAGGGGTGAAATGATCTAAATGTTTGTAATGAAGGTGTGTGCAGTTTAGAAACACAGTGGAGCACTTCCTGTATTACCGCATGACATCACAAAGTGGAGGAGGGTGTTTTCAGTTTGAGAGAAGATCTCCGCCTAAATATGCAGGATTTGTGTGTTAAACATGTGTGAACAAAACAAAATACAACTCTAGGTATGTTTGTGATGAGGAAACAGCATTAGAAAAAAAAATAAAAATTAGACTTTATTTACTGGAACATCATTGGCCAGTGGTTGTGCTTGTTCGCTGTGCATTTCTACTGAAAACATTATTACATTAACCACTTTTGTTGGAACGGAAATGGCACATTACAACTCGAATTTGTTGCAAGTTTGTACAGATTTCCTTGGACATAACTTTGGCTACATCTAAGCTTATTGCATTTCACTTTGGAACGTTCGTGCTATAGATAGAGGGACCCCCACCTGCTTGTCGCCATGGAGATGTAATTTCTTTGCCTAAAATGTTCAATGCCCAAATCCTGTCTGATCTCAGAAGCTAAGCAGTACCAGGCCTGGTTAGTACTTGAAAGGGAGACTGCTGCAAATACCACGTCCCACAGTGGGACAGCAGTGTCTCTAGTGAGAACTGTTGTTGTGACACTTTACCTACATAGCCTAGTATAAATTTGGCATGTTTTGAGTGATAGACGGCTCAGATAGGCAGCATCGCTTCTGTCAGTCTACCCCAGGGCAGCTATGGCTACAATAGTAGAACGTGGACCGAATGAATAATGCAATGTAAAGCACTTTGGATGTCTTGAAAGGTGCTATATAAATCCAGTGTATTCTGAATTCTTTATGTGAGTGGGATCACCTCTCCGCAGATCTGACCTGTGACCTTGTCTGGTTACACAGTGCACCTTTAATGACTATTTTATCATCTGTTATTCTATCATGAAATCTTTATTACTCCAGCCAAAACCTCTTTTAACCTAAATACTAAATGTGCAAAGATCCATCCTTTATCCTATCATATATATGGGCTTTCAGTGCTTCTCTATAGTGGACTGGTGCGAGACAGAGGCACCCTTTGACTGACTTTCCTCTGCTTCCTTGTACACACCGAATATCTTGATTATAAAATCGTCTGAAAAATGCTTTGGATTGCGTGCATTGTGAATGATTTGAAGTAAATGGCTTTGCGGGCGACTAATGCAACACTTTGAAGTTTAAGTGGGAATAATGCATTGACCGGAAATGCTAGTGGAATGAGAACATGTCCTCTCCCTCACTCCTGTCTGTCTCTCTGTCTCTCCTTCCTCCTTTTCTTCTCTCGTTCCTTTCCTCAGTCTCCTCTCTCTCGTTCTTCCCCCATCTCTCTCATTCTACCTCTCTCTCCCCCGCTCTCTCTTTCCTTTTATCTCTTGCTCTCTCTCCCTGTCTTTCTCTGTCTTTCCTTCTCCTTCCTTCTCTCTCTCCCTTTCCACCCCCTTCTCTCTCTCTTTCCTGCACTCTCTCTCCTTCTCCCTCTCTCTCTTGTGGAGCTATAAGGCAGAATGGGGGGCATTTATATTCCGGTGCGGTGAGGGGCAGCGGGGCGAGTGAGATGACAGGATTCCGAGGAGACAAGAAGGCCACTGTTCCTGTGTGTGTGGTGGTCACTGCAGCTTTTCCCACTGTATCCATGGCTCCAGAATGCCCCCCAAAAATGAGCACTGTTGCCATAGCAATTAAGTATTTAAAACAAAATCTGATATCTTTTGGATGGGAAAAAGTCATCAAAATTTTGCATGGAACAGGAAATTGAAACACATGAATAGTCCGGGGGGAGATGGTGGGGAATGGTTACAGGTTTTTTAAGACGAGACGTTAAAGTCAAAGCATCTATTTTGGAGTTGGTAAGATTTAATTAGGGTTGTCAGAAGTATCAATAATCAGATACTAATTGATTTTAAAACTTGTATCGAAACTAAATATGCATCTGAGCAGGTATTGTCACTAAAAAGTCACATTCACAGGACAGAAATGAACGTGTCCTCTTTTTCAATACTTTATGAAGATGTGAGTGTGGTCACCGGTGAATCTCCCTGTTTTCAAAAGGGCATGATTGACACGTGGATTAGCCAATCAGGGACACGCATTGTCCATTCGTATTGGAGATTATAAAGGAAAAAAATAAAAAATCACAGAGGGCTGAAAAACTTAGAGAAATTTGATTTTATTTGTAAATCATAGGTGACCAACGAGCTACTTCATTTCACATGTGTCACTGAAAAAAAAAAGCATCTGATTGCCTGATCACGTTTGACCGGGCTTGAGACACAGCAGGGGACATGGGGACCAGACTGAAATCAATCCGTATAAAAAACACAGAGAGATATCATTCTGGATTTGCCAGGCAACTTGAGCTGTATCAGAACAAGTATAGACCACATAGACTAGTATACACCCATGGACCACTAGGAAACCTACCTGGACGACTGAGGGATTACACAGATAAAAGGCCACATGGTAATACAAAAGAAAGTACTATTATTTAAAGGTAAGTCCTTAGTATCGAAGCTGAGTTTGACATTTTAGTGCAATACATGTGCCCTAAATCACTGTGATTCACAATAGCCCTGCTTATGTGACCAACTTAACAAATTGTACGTTAACTAATTTTAAAGGTGCACAGTGTAACTTTTCTTGGCTTGTCTCCATGGAGATGTTATTGCTTTTCCTGGAATGCTCCACGATATAGCATTAAACATCTCTATCTGGTATTTATTCAATTACAGGTGTGTTTTATTACTTTTATATATTGCCTTCGTTCTTACTGTGCATGGAGTCTCCTCTTCACAGCTCTGACTTGTGACTTTACTTGGTGGCTTGTATAGGTTTGCAGTGAGATTTCAGATGAATGCTGTCATTGTGTCCTTGGGCAAGGTACTTAGCCCACCTCGTTCCCAGTGTCTGAGTATGCTGGTGTATGAATGTGTGTGAATGGGTGAGTGGTTCCTTGATGTAAAGCGCTTTGAGAGCCTTGAAGATGGTAAAGTACTATATAAAAATGTGACCATGAACATTTACCTTTCATGGCATGTAATGTAATCATCTTTTTTTTTTTTTTTTATGACAAAGCTGTGTCATACAAAATATATACCCAAACACAGAAAAATAAATCATTGCATTCAGATAATAAGGATTCATATGGGACAACAGCAGAAAGGAGAAGTGAGTGAGTGAAGATTTGGTATTTCTTTTGTATTTATCGATAAAAGGGCACATTAAACTCACGATTCACAAACTTAATCTGTGTTTATATATAAATACACAGTTTCTTAGTTGTTTTTTCTGCATTAATAGCTGTTTTTGCAGAAACTCGTGTGTCTTGTGAGTGCGATTTGGGTCAGATACATGATACAAGAATTTGTTTAGTCAACTACAGGCCTACTAATACTTATTTTCACATCTTTACTCAACAGCTACAGGTTTTTAAGTCGATTTCTCAGTCACTAATTGGAATTTAGGAGTTCATATGGGCCACAGCAGAAATGATAATTCATGGGTGATTTAGCTGGAGTTTTGAGGTGACTGGACAGTTTAATCTGGCTGTTTTACTAGTACTTCAAGTAAGGGAATTCTGGTGGACTGAACACATGTCCCACCGTTGGTTGACTAAAAAAGGCGCATGGCAAAAGCTCTCAAAACTATTGCGTGTCTCTATGTATCTGACTCAAACTGCAGTCACAAGACTACACATGCAAAACAAGTATTTACTATTTTAAAAAGTGCGAAAAAACATAAAGAACATGAAGATTAAAACTTGTGAATCATGACTTCAATCTGCCTTTTTACATATAAATACCAAAAAATCCCAAATCTTCAGCTAACTCTCTCACTCACGTCTCCTTTCTGCTGATGTCACATATAAATCCTTATAATCTAAATAAAATGATTAGTCAGCTATTACAAATTTTGGTTGACTAAGACTCCATTGATCGATTTTGGCCTACAGTTTATGGGGACAGGACTGGGCGAGTTTTGGGGGCGAACTGGACTTTCTGCTTTTTGTGGGACTCCCTAAATTCTTGGCATTTCATCCAGGGGCGAGGATTAGTGTTCCACGTCAATCAAAGCTAACTAACTGCTGCGTGCTGTGTTTTCCGTGGTGGAGTGAGTTCATTTCATAGGCAGCTTATGTAATTACAAATGCAAATATTAAGTTTATATATTTATATTTTTGTATTGTCTAAAAAAAATGACAGCTCAGTTCACTACAGAGGCCTGCACTCTTTACTGGACCCTACAGAGCTTCATTCACAGAGCGATTCGGACACACAGCTCTCTATGGGTCATGTGACTTTGGCGTCTGGGTGAAAAAATGTCCAAAAAGGCTAAACTCAGAGAAAAGCTGATTTATGTCATAAATAATGATCAGATTAGACTGTATTTATGGACTATTAATTATCTGTTTAAATCAAGCTTGATCTCATGTTACCAGACTAGATTTTTAACTTTTTGTCTGAGAAATTCTTGCTCTTTTAACAGCTCAAGCTAAGGTAAGCAGCTAACGCTAGCAACTTTATACAGTGGTGGTTTATTTAAGTGTTTTAGTCATAATCAGAGCTCAACAGTGTGATAAACCGGCGCTTCTGTCTGCTTCATTCAGTCGTGTGTCCAGTTAAAGACTTGTCACTGTCTCCTGCTGTTTTACTGACTCTTGCAATGCATCGTGGTCTATATACAGACCACCATGCCCACTACTTTTCAAGGTGCATTGCGGCAAATTTTGAGTGTACTACTTTTTCGTGACCCCTAAATAGTGCCCTAACTAGGGAAAAGTGTGGACATTCGGACATTCAGTTAGCGAACCTATCCCGGGGCCCTACATTTACCTGTTCCTGAACCTAACCTTGATCCTAACATTTACCTGACTGTGATAAAACATTTGCAAACATAACCACTAACACAAAGTGGTTGTTGTTTTGTATACCTAAGTTTTGGCGAAAATGGTGCATCAACGGAAAGTAAAAGAAAATAGATGTGTTTTTGGTACAATTTTAGGTCTAAATTTTCTTTGTCTTGTCAAAAAAAAATGGTTGGTTGCTATAGAATCTTGAGTCCCGCTTTCAGATGACATGCCGATCTTTTAGGGAGTCCTTTCTCATTGCTGAATACATCCAATAGTTTACTAGTACTTCTATCTGTTTAGTCAACCAAGACAGTCTTTAGTCTACAAACAGCCCTGACAAGCCTTAGCGCTGTATGAAACCACAGAATGAACCCAATACCTTCCCTCATCCCATCACCTTGTATCTGTAAGTTAAAAACCCCCTCCCCGTTCTCCGTCTCGCCTTTAGAGCCCGCCTGTCCTTGCTCTAAATGGGATGTTGTCACTCGGGTCATTTGTCTCCGTGACGACCGGAGCGGGCTGATGCCGTGATGGTTTATAAGCAGCAGAGAGATTACACAGGATAGAAATATTCCATCATACGTCTTTTTATTTACGATATGTGCTGTTGTTTTAGCTAGCTGTCTTCAATAGCGCTAATGATGAATGTTGCAGCCAGTTTCATCATTTGCACTGTTTTGACAAATAAGGGCTCTACACCTGCAATGTTGATTATATTTTTTTTTTTTTTATTTTTTGTAGTTATTATTTATTTATTTTTTTTGGCTTGGAATAAAAAACCCCAAAACAAAACAGTGTATTAAAATGCTTACATTATAATTTCAAAAAGTTATGCAATATGAGGCAATAGTTGTAGTGAATGATGGTGGTGTAGTGGGTTAAGCGCTGCCCATGAACCGGAGGGGAGCTGGTTTGATTCACACTATCTTTATAAAGCAATAAATACATAGAAATAAGTTGGACAAGACACTTTTTAGTTCATGAGAATGAGTAAGGATGAGATTTTGACAAGAATAAATGCTTATAAATGCATTTTGTTTGTATTATGTTGAAGGTGCAACGCATTTCTGTCAAATTCGTGGCAAAAGAATAAAAATGTGATGCAGAAACTTTAGTCCAATTAAAACTAAATGTAAATATTGTTTATCCATCCATTCTCTTACACTTATCCAGAGCCCCAGACACGTCCTTCAGCTCCTCCCGTGGGACCCCAAGGCGTTCCCATGCCAGCCGAGAGACATAGTCCCTCCAGCGTGTTCTGGGTCTTCCTCGGTGCCTCCTCCCGGTGGGAACGTAAATGTTGTTTATATCTGCAAAATTTGAAGGGGCACCATGTCACTTTTCTGAAGTCGGATCTTCCAAATGCACATTTCCATGGAGATGTTATTGCGTTACCTTGAATGTTCCACAGTATGACATTAGACTAATTTATCTTGATGGAGACAAGCAAGTTACACCTCAAGCCAAATTACAGAGAGTCAGTCTGTGGAGCGGCGAGCCCAGTCACAATAAGAATGTATATTTTTCAGTCATAAAAACAACAGCAATTAAATAGATGCAATATATATAGAGTTTAATGCCATACTGTGGAACATTCCAGATAAAGCAACAGTACCTCTATGGAGACAAGCAGGTAGCAGACCAAACCAGGTCATATAATGCACCACGGATATATTAAATGTGCTGTCTTAAAAATGTGATAAACACAAATAGTTCTTTTTAAACAATTTGCAGTGTTATTCTGCACTTACCTTAAGCATTCTGAGCATCCTAATTATTCACAGCGATGAGCTTATAAGCGCTTTTCACAACGTTCAGAGACCAGAGCGGAGTTTTCGAATAGACTCGATGCTCAATACCAATTCCAATACAGCAATGATGATAAAAGCATTCTTTCTTTACACAACAGAATGTGATTTTCAACATTAAATCGTAGTACTTTCTTTTGTATTACCTTGTCGCCTTATATATGTGTATCCCTCAGTCGTCGAGGTTGGTTCCATAGTGGTCCATGGGTGTATACTAGTCTAAGTCGTCTTATACTTATACTGACACAGCTCTAGATGTGTCTCTAAAGCTATTCAGGAAAAGTTCATTTCTGTCCTGTAAATGTGACTTTTTTAGTATCAATATCTGTTCAAATGAGTGTCTAATTTTAGTTTTAGATACTAGCGTTAGTATGGATTAGTATCTGATTTTGAATACTTTTGACAACTCTAACAGTTAGCATGTTAACGCACACTTCCTGATTATCAGACAATAAAACGCTTTAGAATTTGATGCAGACGACACACAGTTGACTTATTTTGACCTCAAGAGCTGCTTATACATTAGATCTGTACTAGGGCAAGACACATTTTGCTCAAATACATGGGAAAAATATGTCTTTACGTACCTTTAAAACCTCACTAAAACTCCTTGGAGATTGCTATTCCATTATATTCATTATGTAAGAATGCTAGCAGGTTTTGAGGCACACCATCCAAACACATTAACTAGCAGATTGATAGCTCTACATTCACACATCCCTCATTTTTACAAGCTATTCCATCTGTGTACCGCCGCTACTCAATTCGAGCAAGGCTATTTCTGCAATCCTGTCGAGAATTCCCAGAAGGCATGAGATGTTTTGTTCACATAAAGCGGACATCTTTTGGTGCTAAATTTGGTACTTAGCTTTCAAGTGTTTTTTAGCTTGTTTTTTAGCTAAAGAGGACATATGATGAGTTTTGATAATGGCTATTTTGGAGCATTTTGTAATGATGTTTTGGGAAAAAAAAAGGAAGAAATGAACGCTGGGAGCAATCTGCGCTGTTATTGTGTTCTTGGGCAATACACCACAGGCTCCATCGGCTCCGCTGCTGCCCCACTTCCAGCTCCAGCTCCACGGCGTGCTTTCGGGACAAGCTCGGCGGAGGGTGGTGCAGGATGCAGTTATTCAACCTCAACTAAAACCAAACAAAAATTACAGAAAAAAAATACTACTACGCTACTTTGAAACCTTTAGATCCACTCTTTCACTCAGCTCTTCGTTTCATAACAGGTGAACAGTGAATTAAAAACCCATCACTGTATGAAAAAGTAGGTTGGCCATCGCTATCTGTCAGAAGAGAACAACACTGCATAAAATGTATTTATAGGGGGCTACGACGATAGACCGCCTCAGTATCTCACTTGTTTGCTGAACTTTGATACGGGAACTTCTAATACAAGATCTCATGATTCTCTATGCCTGAAAAGTGGCTGCACTAGAACTGAAATGGGAACAAGAAAGCTTTTGGTTATTTTGCTTTCCCCAGGATATGTAAAACTGAATACATTAGTGCCACAAATTCACTTTAATAATCTGGTGCTAAACATTTATAATCACACCTGCTCCTGTTTTAATGTTTTAAATGGACCCGTGTAGTTGCTTTCGTGTGTAATTTCTCATGAAAACGCGAGTCTCATTGGGTTCTCCCTGTATAAATAAGTTGTCTATATTGCACAGACTTCCTTTCAAATTAAAACAATGACATTTTATATTTTAAGTGGCAAAAATGGCATACTTATTACTGTACTTAAACCATTTTCTGAGGTCCACTGTCCGCTTATCACCTTGGATATGTTATTGCTTTGCCTTTAATGTTCCACAATATGGCCTTAGGTGTCTGTCTTTTATCTATATACTTAATTACACACGTTTTTATTGCTCTGTTTCTATTGCCTCTCCACAGATCTAACCTGAACTTGACTTCGTTGTTATCGCCTGTTTGCCTTCATGGAGATTAGGTTACGACAATATTCTGTGGAACCGGCAACTCCCTTTCCCCGCCCACATCTCTGCACTTTTCACTTATCTTAAAATTTAAGAGGTTCTAAAATATCACATAGCCATATTTCAATAATAAAAGCGTAAATGAAAATCTGCTGTTTGCTACTATAAAATGTCACTATGAAGAGTGATGTTTTTGTGACTTTTGGACCCATTTCAAATTTTAAGTCATTTTACATCAGTATTGCAGTGAACCAAATAGAAAATTACAGTCTACACTAAGTACCTGAAAAAAGCTAAACAAAAAGAGGACAAACAGGACAAAATCGACTTTTTGGAGCTACCATGTCATAACGTTCCCTCATCAAAAACATGCTTTATCATATCTCATACCTCATTTAAAAGAGGATTTCAATTTCATCCATGCATGGTTGAGTATTTTAGCAATATTCAACCTCTCTTTACGACATATTCAAACCTTCCTTGCGGCCTATTCAAACCCTCGTTACAGTTAGCTGTCCAATGCTAACCCCACAAGCCTACATCACCCATTCTCCGACATGACAATTACAAAATATACAAAATACAAAAGCAAGATACAAATCTGTACACAACAACTTGACAAAGCTAATAGAATGTAGTAGTAGTGCAGTAGTTTCAGTGTTTCAATATTAATACATTGTTTTTGGCAAATATAGCACTTTCAAATTAATAAAAGGTAACACAGCAATAAATAGCCCCTAGAAGTGTAATACTCCATCTTTAAAATAAATACTAGGCTTTTCATGCTGTGAGTTTTGTTTGTAAATTTTTATTTTTTTCCTTGTCTGTTCTGCTGTCACCAAAGTAAATAAGTATGTTTTAAATGACTCAACTGTTCTAAGATCAAGGGGGGTGCTTTCCATAATTTATGTCCAACAGATTTGAATGCTCGGTCACCCCTCGTGTTGGACCTAGTCTGTGGAACATTTAACAGCTGCCGGTCAGCAGACCTGAGACTACGACCTGTCACATATCTGTGGAGAAGGTCGGACAGGTGACTTGGGGCCCGCCAATGCAGAGCTCTGTAGACTATGACCAGGATTTTGGAATTAATTTTGTGCTGAACAGACAACCAATGAAGAGTGGCAAGAACAGGAGGGATGTGGAAGTATCAGGGGGTTTTAGTCAGGAGCCTTTCTGCAGCACTCTGTATTAATTGAAGACGATCTGATAGTGTATTTGTGAGACTGAAGAAGAGCGAGTTACCCGAGTCGAGGCGTCACGAAACAAAAGCATGTATGATGATTTTGAGTTCTGAATGGGACAGTGTAGGTCTAAGTTTGGATATGTTTTTGAAGTGGAAGAAGCATGTGCGGGACAAAGCTTGGATACGCTGCTCCAAGATATCTTTGGGAGGAGTGAATGTTAGAATTTAAGGTTCCAGTGCTTTTGGAGGTCTTGGTGAGACTGTTGTCATGGTTACCGTGACTAACTATGAGAATCTCTGTTTTATTTACATTGAGTTGAAGGAAGTTGTTTGTGAGCCACGTCTCTATAGATACCAGATGGTCAAGCAAGATGTTGAGATTTTCAGTGTTTTCAGGGTCAAAGGAGTAGTACAATTGAATGTCGTCTGTGTACATATGGTAAGACACTCCCGCACATTTGCCTATTATTTCACCAGGTGGAAACAAGTACAGGGCAAACTAAACCGGTCCTAGCACTGACTTTTGGGGATCTCCACAGGGCAGTGGAGCAGATTTTGGATGTTAAAGGACCTGACGCAACAGGAAAAAAGATCTCCCTTACAAATAGGAGGAGAACCAACCCAAGGCACTACCAGAGATTCCCACAAGTTTTTTTCTAACCTGTCTACCGTGGTTTACAGTCTCGAAAGCCATGCTGAGGTCTAACAACACAAGGACTGTACTTAGACCACTGACAGAGGTAGTTTGCATGTCGTCGTGCACTCTGGCAGGTTTACCCAAAACAAGCATCACATTTTCAGCCAATTTCCTTGTTTAAAAAATGACTCAATTATTGACAAATTTTGGAAAGTATCTGTTTGGCAAAGGTGTTTTATGCAAATTAATGGAATAATTTCATAAAATAACACTCTGCTAATCGCCAGTGAGGTATTTCAACATGTTAATGATGTTTACTCAAAACTTAAAATTTAAACCTGCGAGGCTAATTAAACACAAAACTACTGGAGACGGTGGGGCGATTTTTGGAAAGCATCACATTTTAATTAAAAGCTAAAATGTTATAATTAGGTGCATTAACATTTAAGAGAATACTGGAAGCTGGATTACTAAACTAATACGAGAATTCCATGCATATAGAGAGGGCATCTGACAAACACGGGCATTTCAAAACATGTTTGTAGAGGTCTAAACTATGGGGTTAGCAGCTTTTACACAGAATAAAGCCCCGTGGAGACAGAGGGAGGACATCTGACACACAGAGACATTGCAGAACATGTTTGCAGAGGTCTAAACTATAGGGTTAGCAGCTTTTACACAGAATAAAACCCCATAATAATGATAATAATAATAATAATAATGATGATAATAATAATAATAATAATCTACTGACAAAACAATTTTAAATATCTAGAAATATCTTGAAATGTAACAAGAAATATCATAAATAGTATATTTAGTCACAGTTGAATTAATAGCCTTATTTACAGTTTTGTTTCAAGAAAACAAAATTTCCTATGAGAAAGCTGTAGTGAAACATTATATTTTTTTCTCTTTATTGTTGTAGCAATATATATTCAAATATTTATGAAGTATAATCTCATCCTGCCTAGGGACTAAAGGTGGAAATTAGCACTAGGTCTTCGACTTGGTGCAATGCATATCTGCTGTTAAGGTTAATGAATTTGTACACTCTCCCGGTCATTAAATAGACAAACTAAACTAGCCTTAAGGCACACTGTATAAGTTCTCTGGTAGAATGCCCCAGCCTTCCCAGTTACCAGCCTTGCCATAATAATGATAATAATAACATCTCCAGAGACAAGGAGGTGGCACATCCTCCACCAGAAAAGTTACATTGTGCCTCTTTAAGTTGAATTACATCTGTATTACATTTCTCCACGGCTGTTCTGAATGCCACCACTCTACTCATTCTCTCGTAGACTTAGAAAAGAATCCATTCTAGTCTAGCAGGATTGCTCTGTAAGACAAGGAGCTCCATCTTCTCCTCTTCTATTCTCCGCTCTCTCCCAGAGTCCCTGCACAGAGGACCCTCTTTGTCTTGGCCTGCTGAATGCTCCATTACTGATCCTCTCCTCCATCAGTCCTCTTAGTAGAACCGCACTTTTTATTCATTCTTCATCTCCTTTTATTGTCCTGTACTTTTACATGGTTCTATGTAAGACACGTTTGAACATATGTCACATGAAAAAAACAAAAAAAAAAAACATTAACTGACAGAACAGTTTCGTGTCCCGTAGTTGTTTTATATGCGAGGAAGAAAATGATCCAGTTGTGTTTACTTAAAGGGGGTATTGTGCAAAATCTACTTTTTAGAGCATTCTAACATGTTGTAACAGTGTTCCCTCGTCAGAAGATTTAGATGTCATCCATGCATGTTCGAGTGATCTTTAGATCTGTCCTGTGCCTTATTCAAAGCCTCCTGTCGAATGCTAAGCCCACAAGCCTAGGTCATCATGTTCTCGTGCATCAATTTCCCATGAATATACAAAAGCAGGGCACAAAAAATATACTACAGCTTCACAAACCTGATTCGATGTGCAGTCCTTTCATTAGCGGGATGCACGCTAATTGTGTTGTGATAGTGCTCTGAAGGGGGAGTGATGTAGACAGCATCAGAGAGGGGAGACTCAGAGCGGCAAAACAAAGCTGAAAACGATTTAAACATGTTAATACGATGTTTTCGGTGAATATAGCATTTTTCTACAGCAGATATAAAAAGGTAACACGGTGATCTGAATATGTTATATGTTAGCAATTAATACCTCATAGATGTAAAATACTCACTCTTTAAACTATACCAAATGATATAAATAGTGTAATTGTGTAATTAACTTGTTGGATTTGATGCTGAAGAACTGTCTTTTATTGTACATGTAATTAACTACATAAACGCAACGAACAGAGTACTCTGAATAGGGGACAGTTTGTAAAAAAGTCATGTGGCTTTACTGAAAATAATTACCGTGAATAAAATGAATAGCGTAAGAATTCAATGCTAATATAATTTAATTTGAAAAGGTGCACCACATAAGCTATCTTGCATTTATATAATGATGTGTGGTTTAATGAAAAATAACTCTGAAAACATGCATTTGTACTGTGAGTGGGTCTGACATGATCATGAGCTCTTTTCATTACATTCAATAGGTGTGTTAGTTTCAGTGCAGTTCGCTCCATCAGAACTGAAGAAGCGATGAGTAGCAAAACATCTTCACTACTACAACCTTTTTGCATAGTTGACAGATTAGCATTTTTATTTTACTATTACATTCACCAGTATCTGCAAATTTCACATCACTTTTCACCAATGCAAACTGTAAGTTATAAATATTTAATGACCATGTTAAACAGACACCATTTGCATATGAACTATGCAAATGACTCATCAATATACTAGCAGGATGAAACCATGTTTGGAATAATTAAATCCATAATTAAAACACAGTCAAAAAGTGGGATGGATTTGAGATAACTCGAGAATTAAAGATGAGATCGAATTTACAGGTTATATGTTGAAATTGAAGTTGAGGTAAAGATCTTTATACAAATCTGTGAGACATACGGCACATACGACTGGAGAGCAGAAATATTAATAAACACATAATATCAACTAATACACATACTTAATTATATTAACCTTTTTACCTTATCTGTGCATACATGTCATTTGTAGATAGACCTGTCACAATAATTACTATATCTTTTAATATACAGGGTGTTCATAAAGTCTCTTCACAAAAACTCCCGTGGAAGAAAAAATTACCAATAATTCGATTGCACATGTGATTGAAAACTTTTATAACTACCGAGTACAATAGAACAAATCTAATTCTAATATATCCTATCAATTGCCTTTGTAATGAAATTTTAAAACTTGTAAAGATA
Organism: Periophthalmus modestus; assembly: GCA_019594935.1. NCBI lineage: Eukaryota > Metazoa > Chordata > Actinopteri > Gobiiformes > Gobiidae > Periophthalmus > Periophthalmus modestus. The sequence goes on from JAIEZT010000107.1 coordinate 7,120,757, forward strand.
TTTTATGGACACCCTGCATTATAAAAAAACAGTATTTTTTTTTAGGGGGGTCAAGATTTATCGTGTGCACGTTTTGTTTGTAATAGTGCGAAATTTTTTATTATTTTTTCTGCAGTATGATGAGATTTTACCTGTAGAAGGTTTATGAACAAAAAGTGTTGCATTCTGCTATTAATTATACAGCAATGTTTAACAGTATTGTACTTTTATAGTACTTTTTTGTGTATAATTTTATTTGATGGTTTGATTTCAATATTGTCATTTATGGTCTATATTGACTTCAGCAATATATCACGATCAAATCAACTGTGTTATCGTGACAGGACTATTTGTAGATGACTTTAAGCAGGGGTGAAACAAAGATAATAATAGCGTCTTTATACAGAATGAGTTTTTAATACAAAATGCATTGCTATCAGTATCGATATTGAAATTCATGCTGTAGTATCACTTAGTATCAGAAAGAATCAAAAATCTTTCGTATCGTTCATTACTAGACAGAGCATAATCCACGCAGCAAGGTTGTCCATCTTCTCCTCTCTTATTCTCTTCTTTCTCCTGTAATCCCCACCCTGCGCTACATCTTTTGTCTTGTCCTGTTGAACGCCCATCTCCAGGGTCCCCTCTGAGGCCCTCTCTCACCTCCATCTGTCCTCTCTCCGCAACCATCCCTGTTTCTTGTCATCTCGTCCCATCCGGCTTTATTGTTTCGGCCTTTGCTGTCATTCTCTCGCTCCATCCCTCCTCCCCTCCTCCTCTTTTTGTCTTTTATTCGGTTCATCTCGGGGCTTCTGTGGACGTGCGTTTGAGGTGCAGCCTGTCCCCTGTGGGCTCATTAAGGTTAGATCAAGGTCGCTCTGACACGTTTGGAAGGAAACAATCTTAACAAAGCAGTTCAACCTTCACTCGGACCAATCGAGCGCTAAAAGAGAAGTGATTTTGGGTTAAAAACAAAAAAGCGAGCTGCCAATGTAGATACAAAAGTTCAATTTAATTCGACCTTTTGACTATTTTCAAATTAATTAGAGTCCCACTGTGTAACTTTTTATCCAAACATAAGGCATAAAAAAAACATAAAACATATTTTTTTTTTTCTTTTTGGATGATTTTGCTGTGAGCGCCTGTGGTTTGCCTCTCCACAAACCTGACTCTTATTTGGTTTTGAGAGGGGGTTGGATGATGGATGATTGATGGATTTTGAGGATGTATCATATGGTGGAGCGATCGCTTTATAACGTGGAAGTTGATGGTTAGGTTCCTGCTTGGATAGTCGATATTGTTATCGTGTTCTTGAGCAAGATGTTGCAGCCACCTTTCCACTACTTGTGTACAGAATATTCTAGTAGTGATGTCAAAATCTTCAAACAAAAGTAGTTATCATGGCCATATAAGAACATCACCCAATGCTTTTCAGACAAGTGTTAAGGTACAATTTATTGGCCCTGTAGGGAAACTTGTCCTCTGCATTTGACCCATCCTTCAATGCCGCTTGTTGCCAGGTTTGGTCAGGATTGCCTTAGCTGCAGGACTAGTTCAACTTTCTGATAAGGGGCTCTGTTACCTCCTAGTCGCTATGGTTAATGTTTTGTCTTGGACGTTCCATCATGTAGGATTAAACTTGTCTATTTAGCAGTTACTCAATTGCACATGTTTTTATTCTTCATAATAGCTTAACTGTGAGTGGGGCTGCCTTTCCACAGATGTAACATGTAACTTGGTCTAGTGATGTAATGCATTTTCTCTAAGGATTTAGATAAATTTGATGACATACTGTGGAAAGTAATAACATATATACAGAGACAAGCAGGTGACAGGACCTCCTCCCGTGGCTGAACTTTATTTTATTTAAATGTATGTGGATATGATCTTATTTTTCTTTATGAATTTATTTTACAATGACAAACGCATTTTCCCAGCTGAGTCATTTCGAATCTCCTCATATATACTATTTGAAGCCGAGGTAGACGGCGTGCATCACGATCCGTTGGGAGCCAATGGTTGTGGAAGTGAGTACAGAGACACACACTCGATAGATGTACAAGAGTGGAGTCAGCAGCCGCTAGGATTAAATACATCCTTTTTCCCAGCCAATCAGAGTGACTGACAGTCCCAATGCACACCGCTCCGAGCAGTATACCCCTCGCCCCTCCACCACAGTAAACCCCTATACGGCTGGTTTAGCTCTCCTCCGCACACACCAGAGTTGTCAGAAGTATCGAACATCTGATACCAACTGCTATTTAAACTAGTATCGAAACTAGATATTCATCTGAACATGTATCGATACTAAAGCCATATTCACAGGACAGAAATGAACCTTCACAGAATATCTTTAGAATGATCTTGAGCTGTGTCAGAACAAGTATATGACACATAGACTAGTATACACCCATGGACCACTGTGGAACCTACCTGGATGACTGAGGGATTACACAGATATAAGGCCACATAGCTGAAAAACAGATTCAATGGTCTGAAACAGGCATGCCCAAACTGTGGCCCGGGGGCCAAATGCGGCCCTCTGACGATTTTTTCTTGGCCCTCAAGCTTCCAGGTGAATTTGCCCATATTACCTTAAACAGTACATTTACTGTACATTTCTGGAAAATCTACTTTAACAATCCCATATCAAATAGTTAATGTGTCCCACTAAGGATGTAAGCATGAATAAAGGTCTAGTGGTTCAGTCTAACTTGTAATAATAATGCAGATTTGAAGTATTCACTGTATTCGCGGCCAGTCTATGGCCCTGAATCGGCCCTCAGCTTTGTCTGTGTTTCTATATGTGGCCCTTAATGAGAAAAGTTTGGACACCCTTGGTCTAAATAAAGAGTGTTTTTTTTTTTTTTTTTTTTTTTTTTTAATCATCGTGGTATCGGAATCAGTATTGAGAATCACGTCTATGTCTTAGTATTGAAATTAAGTTTACATATTAGTATGGTGGCAACACTAGTGCACGTTTCTTCCAACAGCAGTATTTTTGAGATATAATTGCTGTATTGATTGTTTTAGCTTTTAAGCCTTGTTGGAACGTTTACTCATCAAAAATGTACCTGGTGGTGTTAGGGCTGAGTGATATAGACAAAAATGAAACTTGATATCTTATTGGATTGTCTTGAAAATAAAAATCAATGCAATCTAAGAGAAGTTTGTCAAAGGTGACAATGGAGTTTTCTGAGATTTGAACCATGTTATTGTGCTCCCTCATTGTTAGCTCACTCAAAGTTACATTTTCATTTGATTCAGACACGTTTGGAGTAAGATTATACTTGAAGTTTTTTTTGTTTTTGTTTTGTTTCTCTCGCCATTGGTCAAAACGTGCTGCCACCTTCTGACATTATTAAGAATTACACCTGTATATCCTTAAAGTCCATACAACTTTGATAACGTCAGGTCCATAGACTGTGAATACATATAAATGGATGTACTTGAACAACTGTCGCCCATCTCGCCGTAACTGTTACCAGAGTGGAGTTTTGCTGTCCTGGTAAAGCAAAAACTACTAGCATGCTAACAGTCCACTTACTGGTTCTCAAGCAACAAAACACTTTATAATTAGATGCAGGCAGTACTCTGTGGTCCCCTAAGAGCTGCTTATACAATACTGTACAGTAATGGGACAATGTGCTTACAACCTTTTAATTGACTAAGTCTGAAAACGTAATTTTGCGTTACTTTTTCTTGGTTAGTGCATATGACAGGTTTTCCCGTTTTTTGTTTTTTTGTGTAATTTTGACTTGGTATGGTTGGATAGTACCTGTTGTGAATATTTATCATAGGTTTACATCAGTTAAGTGGCAGTTTATGGGGAAAATAATTTAAATGAAGTAGGAAAATACAGGAAGTAGTGCTGAGTTATTAAAGAGAACCCCTCCACCTAAGTGATCAACATGAAAAATTCCATCCAAAATGCAGAGACAATTTACGCACAAGGAAGGTAGTAGTAATGAGTAGTAATATGCACTTTAAGCTGAATAAAATGGAACACCAATGCTAATGCTAAGTCATAGTAAAACTGCCTGAACAACATTTAGCATTTATTTTAGTATTAAACTATTCATAGATCATCATTTAGCATTTTGTATTTTGAAAACTGCCGTATTAGTTTATAACAGAGAGAGAGAGGGCGACGATAGGGCGTAGGTGAAAACAGGATTTTTCTGAGCACTCGAATACATTTACTGAAACGTGCATGAATCAATCACAAACTGTGCATCTAAACCACTGCTTTTGCACAAATGAAAAAAAATCTGCTGCTTGCTAGCGTGATCTGCAGCTATTCATCGGATGTAATGACAGCTTAGTGTATATTGGTTGTGATGATGTCTTACAGCGATGTCAGCTCCCATTGGCATTTTCTAATGTAGAAGTCAGCAGACTTGTTTCTTTTGTTAAGTTGTTTTAGATCAATATTGCAATTTAAAATGTGCAAATTATAACATAATGATCCTCGGGTGTCATTGATTATAACTATATAGCAAACACAAGCACAATATGACTTCTTTAACTTGTAAAAGATGAAATACCAGTGCTAAGCTAGTCACAGAAACCCCCTGGACAACGTTTAGTATAGCTCTTTTAATGCATTTTCTCGCTAATTCAACAACACCCCCCATGTTTGGCTAATTCGTCCTTATTGCATTTTTGAATCCCAAGCACAGCCTCTCTCCACGCGCCGCTCTCTCCTATCGATTGGGCGAGCGGGGAAACGAATTACGCTACACCGACTACATCTCAAGGTCATCCTCTGCAGGTAGGCTGACAGTAAACCCACCGCATCGCAAACAAGCCTCGGGTCAAGGGGTCTCGAGGGTAGACAGGTGGGGAGGTGGCAGTACCCGACGCAGAGAGAGGAGAGAGGGGTGTGCTCGGAAAGATAAAAAGCAGGACGCAATAGCGGATGGAGGGAAGCGAAGACGGAGAATGAGAGACCAAAGCGGTATGTAGTAATAGTGCTATATATAGTGTCTTTTCAGATGCTCGGAGTGGCTATGCTATGTATTATTCACATACTCAATGGTGGTAAGCGCTAGCCACAGCTGCCCTGGGGTAGACTGACAGATGCAAAGCAGCGTTCATTTTGTTGACTAAAAAGGTTCATGTATTTTACTCACTATGGGGTCAAAGCATAGTGTACACTAAAAACTAGACTAAAATATAATAATCAGTTGACTAAATCTCGACTCAAATTAAAAAGCATTATTATCAACTAACCACCAGTCACTCCCACGCACTACAGTCGTGCAAGACGAGTCAGTGGTCTTGCCCAAGGATACAACAGCATTCAAAATTGAGTCAGTGCTTTTAAACACAACCGGATCTCCAAACCAAATGGCACCATAATGTTTTCTTTCAGCTATTGCTCAAATCAACAATTGTAACTACTCTCTACACTCCAAGTGACCTCGGATTTAAGGCAGAAATTCCAAAAGGCAGATGGACTACAATTCCAGCAGCTCTATGCCTGCAGTATGCACTTCTTTCTCACCGGCGTTTGTGTATTCTAACACTTTGAATCACATTAGCATGAGCTGTCAGGCCCGGACAACAGGGAGAGAACCTCCAGAATGGTAATGGTGGAAGGAACAGGGCTACAGGACTGGTGCTATCCTACGTTTGTGCGTTTATTCTACATCTTGACAGAATAGTACATTTTAATGCACCAGCATTTGTAATAATTTGTCTTATCAATCATGTAAGGACAGTCATCGATTGTATGTCTGTTTGAAGGGAGACACATTTTCACAATTTGTTAATTTCTCGTTCACTTTTGTATTTATTTTAAGAAGCCATTTGGGATTTAATCTAACAGTGATGTTGATTGGTAGCCACCAAATCTATGATAGGAATGACAAAATTCGTAACAATGTAATAATGTGTGCGCTAACAGACTAATATTGCATTGCTAATTACATTTACAATACATTGTGTGTGCAAATGTATAAACAATTGGAAAAACAGTGTCACTACAGACTAGAGTTGTCAAAAGGTGATACTCACTGGCCCAGGGGTCCTTAGACCAATTTTTCTTGGCCCTCAAGCTTCCTGGTGAATTGGCCCATATTACCTTAAACAGCACTTTTTTGAGGACCATTGAGGATGTAAGCATGAATAAAGGTCTAGTGCAGGGGTATCAAACTCATTTTCACCAAGGGCCACCTCAGCAAAATGGTCACTCTCAAAACTATTTTTGTAACTTGTTAATTAACTGTTTCTGTATTTATTAATTATTCAAGTTAAATATTGCATATGCATTTGTACAGATATAAAAATATGGCTGTGTAACTGCATATCTCTTGATAAATTTACATTTTAAGACCATTATACCTTTTAATTTACCCTGTCGGGGCCACATAAAATGATGTGGAGGGCCACAATTGGCCCGCGGGCCTCAAGTTTGACACATGTGGTCTAGTGGTTCAGTCTAACTTGTAATAATAACACAGATTTGAAGTATTCACTGTGTTGGTGACCAGTCTATAGCCCTCAATCGGCCCTCAGTTTTCTCTGTGTTTTTATATGTGGCCCTTAATGAGAAAAGTTTGGACACCCCCCACATTCAATAGTAGGATCGAATCAAGATAGATTTGAATGAATACTGATAAAAATGCAAAAATAGGGGGGTATTACACTTCTATGGGGTATCGATTGCTAACATAACATATTTAGATCACAATGTTACCTTTTATTGGTTTGAAAATGCTATATTCGCCGAAAACAACATATTAGAATGTGTATTATTTTCAGTTTTGTAACTTTTCGTTCAGAGTCCACCTTCCCTTTGCTCTCCACGCTAAATTATAACACGGTAGAAATCTCGAAAAAAAAACCAAAATTTTTGCATCTTTAAATAAATGGCTCTTATTTTGTGTTGACAGTTACATTCTGTCGTATGAAAAATTAGTGATTTCGTTACGACTGCACATGAAGCTTTTTCCTCATTATCAAAAGTGAGTGCTACATTTTTGTATGATGAAAACGCTACTACTGAAACTATCATCCAAATATTCAACTCAGAACAGATTTAGCTCAGGGCAGAAATGTGAAAATGAGGATTACCAGTACGTTTGAACATGTCCTCCATTTTGAACTGCTAACATATGTGTTTTCACTTTTACCAGGAAAGAAGGATACTAATGAGTCACCCTTAAAAAAAAAAACTTTTTCCCTCTCAAACCTGCAAGCATCGCCAGCAGTCGACTATAATGAGCCTCTATACACTGCACTGCCTGTAGCTGTCCGGTAGCGCTAGTTATAACGTTAGCTACTTGAATCCCCATCTGCTGACATACTATACGCTTTAGTGAGGTACTTATTTCCAGGTTTGGGAGTCCGCTTATGCCCAAACTAGCTAGCAGCCGGGGTCGTTAACAAGGTTGCCCGATTGCCCCTGGGAACTTTACTGACATATTCCAACCTCACCTCCGGACTAATACGCGAAGGCGCCAGTACATTACCTTTCACAGTCTTTTTTCGCACCATTTTTCCGAGCAAATGGAGCGTTTCAAGTACTTCCGCTCGCTCTCTGGCTACACTTGATGCATTGTGGGGCTGCCGGGTGTTAGCTGTCTGAAACGGAGGCAGGGGCTAATGAAAGGAATAAGACTCTGTGGTGTTATGCGGTGAATTAGGCGGCGGCCATCTTGACAGGTTCGGGTTGTGTTTGTTTAGGCGCACGCTCAGAGGCGCGGCGGTGATGAATGAGCAGGGTTGCGGGGGGTTGTCGCAGACATTGTTGGTACAAGGAAATAATCAACGCAGTGTGAAAATTGTCAGCCTTTCAGCGTTTGTTTTTTTTTTCTAATTTGGATTTTTCTCAAAGGTATCAGTAAATCAGAAAACTCGTTACATTTTGAAATGACAAAATCCCCGTTGCTAAGGTTTTGATACTACATCTAAAAGCAAAGAAAGGTAGGTAGGTAGATACTCTAGTTCAGTAGTGGAAGAAGTACTCGATTCTGTAGCTTAAGTACAAGTCCAAGGGCAACAAAAATGCTCAAGTAAAAGTACATAAAAAATGTACTTAAGTAAAAGTATTAAAGTACTTAAAAAATGCATGGAAAGAGGAAAATGTAAAAGTATTTTGCACAGATTTAGAGACGTAATAAAGCTTCAAATGTAATGATTTTGATAAAGATTTTTGTTTGCTCAAGGCATAAATGTGTTAAAGATAAACCTTTCAGCCTTTTCAGCATGTCTCAAACAATAATAAAAAATACTTACTTTTTAGTCCTGTTCAAAAATGTAGTGGAGTAGAAAGTACAGATACCTGCTCTCAAAAGTAGTTAAGTAAAAGTAAAAAGAATCCAAGTACATAGACCTCAAATTTTGTCTTAAATGCAGTACTTTCCTACTTTGTTACATTACACCACTGTTCTAAATTCACCTTAATTTAAACAACATGATATTAAGTTTGTCATTTTAAGTTAAATTAAGAGTTGTTCTTTCTTATCTTAAGTGTAACAAGATGTATTTTCTGATTTTAAATTCAAGTCTTGTTCCATTGATATGTCATTTTACTTGTCAAGAAAAAAATACTTCAAAATTACTCAAGATGCATTTTTTTTTCATTTAAGCAATAGCAACTTGGCTAGTTTCGACTCTTTGCAGTGTATATCAAGGCTTCTTTTTTTTTTTTTTTTTTTTTTTATTTAACAACTGCAGGATGGATAAGATAATACCTGTGGAATATTCTAGGAGGCAAAGCAATAATGTGTGCTCACAAAGTTACATCCTACTTAAAGTAGCTGGGTACCTGAGTCTTAATTGCAAATAACAGAACTAGTTTGCAGCTGTCCAAACTTATTCCTCACTTTCTTAACACATTCGTAGCATCCTATTCACCAAGATAAGCTGATAATCACTTTCTGCAGCTTTCATCACTGTTATACTAGCATGCTAACAGCTCACCAGCCTTACTTCCTGGTTTGTGAATGATAAAAACGCGTAATAATTAAATGCAGACAGTACAAAGCGGTTTCATTTTGACACTAAGAGGCTATTTTTTATTTATTACATGCAAATAATTCAGTACAGCCTCTTTGACGCGCTGATGCTATTACGCTCATCAGGCTAATGAAATATAAATTGATATATACGTTCTCTTTGCATTCAAACTCCAGCTGTAATCTAGCATGTTAGCATGGCATTTTCAATTTTGTTTCACATTAACATCCTTATCATTATTCCACACACTATTCTGCCCAGGTTCAAATATCTTACTTGAATCACTTTGGGGCTCCTGCCTGGCTAGCTCAGGGCATTAGCAGCCTGAATGTCACTATCCAGACTTGTAGCTAACTTCATTGAGTGTGCTTATCTGGTACCCCGAGGCCATAGTATCTCTCTGGAACTGTCTCCTCCCCACTGTGAGGCCCCCTAACATAAATCCACTCTAACTACTGGAATTTACCCAATGTATAAAGGAATGGTGAAAGGAACAAGGGCGCTGATTTGATTTGAGGCAAGACATAAACCTTTTTATTTTGGGGGTGAGATTTTGCGGCTGAGCTATAACATGGGGAAAGAAATGGTCAGATCTTCACATAAAGGTGAGTTATTTTAATGCATCTGACTTCATGCATAGATTTACAATTGTGTAAATAAGATTCAAATGATTCAGCATTCCCCTCCCACAATAAAATGAAAAAAAAAAAACATAAAAATGGTCACATTTTGAGAATGTGTTAAGCATCTCTACTTAAGAAGATAATTTGATGATCTGATTCCAAGAGAGTAAAGAAGGAGCTGAGTCGAAAGGCAAATCTCTCGATTTAGCGGCCGGAATAAGTTTCCTCCGCAAGGTGGCTGGGCGCTCCCTTAGAGATAGAGTGAGGAGCTCAATCACACGTGAGGAGCTCGGAGTAGACCCGCTGCTCCTCCACGTCGAGAGAAGCCAGCTGATGTGGCTCGGGCTTCTGTTCCGGATGCCACCTGGACATCTCCCTAGGGAGATGTTCCAGGCATGTCCCACCGGGAGGAGGCCCCAGGGAAGAACCAGGACACACTGGGGGGACTATGTCTCTCGGCTGGCCTGAGAATGCCTTGGGGTCCAACTGGAAGAGATTTGCAGAAGAAATTGATTTTGTGAATGTAAGTGTACCATTGCTGGGTTTCAAATGACATCACAGTATTCTATAGGCCCATAATATTTAATATAGACGTGGGCAGCTAAAATATATATTGTTGCAGGTTTTTGTTGTAATATAGTGAGTTGTAGGGTCTAGTCATTAATAGAAATGATCAGGTTCAACATTCATGAATTAACCTTTTAGATATGTCATCGTAAAAACTACAATATAATCAATAGAGAAAACTGGCTCTTGCCCCCATCTGGTAGTATGACATCATCACACTATAGAGTCTGAAAACCACCATTTGTTTAATCCTAGGACACTTCACATACAAATTTAAAACCAATACCTTTACAATTCATGTATATAAATCACGTGTAAACTAGGGGTGGTCCAAGCGACAGGGGGCTACTCTGCAAGGCCGTGCGTGCAGGGGGACCCCATTAGAGCTGCAAAAGAATGGTCTTGTCACCTTAATTAGCCAGCGGGCGACAGGCTAACCTTCAAGCTAACTGCTAATGAACGGAGGGTACGCTTTGAGTAGCAAAATGTATCCTAGCCCTGAGATGTTAAAGAGAAGGGTGGTGAGAGGGAAGAGAAAGACGAGGACATGAAACGATCGCACTCCGCTTGAGGTTAGCCTCGTGGGAGTTAGCAAAGAAAGCTAAGACAAGTGGGCGGGTTTACAAGGATTGGAGTCAGCAAGATTCGCTGGCCTCTAGCGGTTTTATTGTATGTGTTTTCCCACTTCTATTCTTCCTTTGGTTGGTAAGTGGGGATCTACGCAGTCTTTACATTTAATAACTAATAGTGATAGACATACTTTAGGGTATACTGTTTAATATTGAGATGAAAGACATGTCTATTGCTATTTTATTTCCCAATTATTTATAAGGGTGTTCATCTAAAATATCCACAGTAAGTCCAGAAATGTTGAACCGAATAGGACTGCATAATTTTTAGGGAAAAAAATCTAAAAACATATTGTAAATAACTGTAGGAATATTAACATTTGACAGAAATTTTAACTAATAAACCAATTTTTTCAATGAAAATATGGATGTTTTTTTTTGTTTTTTTTTTGGGGGGGCCTTACCCAAATAATTGCAACCTGTATAATTTGAACTGAACTGTGCCTACCCTACCCTTTAATAACATTTTTGTGCGTGTCGTCCAGGTCTGATCCATAGCAAAAGATGAAGTTTAAATCTGTCAACTAGACAAATTGTTGTAGGAGTGAAGACAATTTGTTGCTCATTCAAGCCACTTCTTCAGTCCATGTTTAGTTCAGACCTGAAGAAGTGGCGTGGATCAGCAGCAAAATGTCTTCACTCCTACAACGATTTGTCCAGTTGACAGATTTAAACTTCGTCTTTTGCTATTTTTTGTGTGTGTGCAAAAGATTTGGTTAATTTACATTAGTTTTTATATAGTGCTTTTCTACTTTCAAGGCGCTTTACACCAAGGAACCAATCGCCCATTAATACACGCACTGATACATAAGTGTACGCAGACACTGGGAGTGAGGTGAAGTGTCTTGCCCCAAGGATACAAGGACTGGAATTGCACCATAAACTTGTTTTGTGTCTTTATGTTAAAGAGCAGTATTCAAACCGCCGACCTTCGGATCAGTAGAGTCACTTATAATTGTGCCAACTCAAAATTGCAGTTTTAGTTAAATTTTTTCTGTTTGCAATAGTATCTGATCATTTATGTTAGTGACCATTAAATCCATTATCCCGCTATATTATTTTACCCAACCACTCCATAAAACAGCATTGTCCTATACTCGTATGTTACAATGCCATATAAACATATCCATGGGTTTCCGACTGATGAAAAATGAGCACAGTTACCATAGAGATAACCAACTGAAAAAAAAAATATATTGGTAGTGATTGTCCCATACTATCTCATATTATGCTTTAATTTTTAAAGAAGACATATCATGCTTGTGTCTGCTACATAGTTAATACATAATCTGTGACACCCGTGGATCATGATGTTGTAATTTAGAAAACGACGGTGCTCAATGGGAGTTGACGTCGCCGTGAATATCATCACAACAAAGAGCTGTGAAGTTGTCGGCAGCTCCGAATGAATAACTACACATCAGTTGATTTTTTTGTTCATTTGTACCAAAATGATTACACAACGCTGCAGAATCCTACACGGATCACCGATTAAGAAAATAAAACTGGAAAAGTAAGTAAGTGCAGAGAAGTGCTTGTATGTCGGTGGCGGTGAAAATAGAGGTTGACTGACTAATACAACGTCGGGTGAATAAATGATGTGTAAAGTAAATTAAGCTAAATTTATTTTAATTTTAACATATTCTGTTTTTTGACACTAAATAACAATTTCATAACACAACTGGATCCTCTTTTTCAATCCAGCATTTCTAACTTGCCTATTTGACCAATTATTTTGCAAAAAAAGATGCCGCCTTTCCCATATATAGTCCCACTGGCCCTTGACGTCCATCTAAAATTTCAACAACGTGAAATTCTGCCATTTGAATTGAACATAATCGGAGGCGAACATTCCATCCATAGAGGTTTTCTTGACAGGTAAATATGGCCATTGATTTTCCAAAGGTCTCTTGCCTATAGATTGCCATGTTGACATCTCCTTCTACAAGACGCATCTGAGTAGGTGGGCCGCTATTGACTTTCCCAGATGAGACTATGGTTCATAATAATCACTGACACGTAGAGAGGCCCTAACAGAATTATAGGGAGGGACCGGGCAATTTATCCTGAGGAATGAATAGAATGTGGAAGGAGCAATGAGATGACGAAATATAGCGGTGTGAATATTTCGGTTTTGTTTTCATGAACATTTTGGTATCGCGGTTTCAAGTAGGGCGGCACAATAGCGAATGTATCGATAGGCTGACGCAGTAATTGATATAAACTAAATAAAAAACATTGCAAGAACACCAAGATATGACAAAAATGCATTGGAACGTTATGGAAAAACTCCGCTCTGGTCTGTGAAACCTGTTTAGAAACTCATCGCAATGAATAATTAGGATGTCATGAATATATTATAAGCATTTTACAAACATGTTCTGAGACGTCCCTCTGTGTCAGATGCCCTCCCTGTGTCTCCATGGGGCTTTATTCTGTGTAAAAGCTTCTAACTCTTTAGTTTAGACCTCTACAAACATGCTCTGAGACGTTCCTATGTGTCTGATGCCCTCCCTGCGTCTCCATGAAGTTTTATTCTAACTAAAAGCTGCTATAACACTGTAGTTTAGACAAAGACGAACATGTTATGAAATGTTCCTGTGTGTCAGATGCCCTCCCTCTGTCTCCATTGGACCTTACTCTGTGTAAAAGCTGTTAACCCTATAGTTTAGATCTATATGGATATATTCTGAAATACATGGGATTCTTGTACTGGGTTAGCAGTTCAGATTTCAGTATTTCATTGCTTTTATCACTTACATGTGAACTGTAGCTCATATTTGACATTAATTCCAAATCTTTTAGGCCCGATTCCATTCGCTTCAATTTGGAATGGATTTATTTCAGCAGTTTTACGATACTATGCTATACCAACCACGCTCATAACATCCTCCCATCACCATGGTAATCCCCCCCTCCCTCCTCCTCTTCCCTGACCCCCCGCCCTGCCCTCCCAATTGGCTCCTCTCTTCACTTAATTAGCCCATTGATCAGCACACAGAAATGAGCGCTCTGGAGCCGCGTTCACACAGCGCTCCTCCATATCTCCTTCACATTTCCTCTCACTGGCCCTTACGAATCCACAACCTCCGCTGGGCCACGCTCTCTATACTCTCTCCAACCACAAATCTAGCTGATTTTACTGTCTTAAAAATGTGAAAAACAGAACTAGAGTCGAGTTTTGCCGTGACAGTAAACCTAACAACGTGCCTGATTATCCGACAAAAAAACACTTTATAATTAGATGCAGACAGTACACAGCAGTCTTATCTTGACATCAAGAGCTGCTTATACAATATATATGTACTGGGCAAGGTAAATTTTGCTCAAATACATGAACAATCGGGTCCAGGCCCTTTAAGTATCTGTGTAAACCCTCAGTCGTCCAGGTCTGATCCATAGCAAAAGACGAAATTCAAATCTGTCAACTAGAGAAATCGTTGTAGGAGTGAAGACGTTTCGCTGCTCATCCAAGCCGCTTCTTCAGTTCTGATTAACATGTTAATGAAAAATAACTTTGAAACATGTATTTGTACTGTGAGCAGGTCTGACATGTCCTTGAGCTCTTTTCATTACATTCAATAGGTGTGTTAGTTTCAGTGTAGTTTGCTCCATCAGAACTGAAGAAGCGGCTTGGATGAGCAGCGAAACGTCTTCACTCCTACAACGATTTGTCCAGTTGACAGATTTGAACTTCGTCTTTTGCCCTTTAAGTAGTTAAGACAGTTTAAAGCAGACCTATTATGGAAAATCGACTTTTCAGAGATTTTAACCATGTTATAGTCACCTTTCGGAGTTTTTAACCATGTTACAGCCACTTTTCAGAGATTTTAACCACGTTATAGTCATTTACCCGTCTCATTTACTCTCTCAAAGTTGTATTTGGAGTGATTGATGCATGTTTGAGCAATCTTTAATCACTTGCGCCTGTTTTCACTGCCACCAGCATACACCCACTGCTCTGTCCTTACTTTACTCTCCAGTTTTACTCTCTTAATCAGTGACATATGTAGGATTCGGCAGCGTTGCATAGTCATTTTGGTAGAAATGTAAAAAAGAAAAACATCTGCTACTCGCTCACGTGATGAGTAGTGATCCATAGGAGGGACCTACAGCAGCACTGCAGTTTTCTAAAGTGGACGCAGACCTATTTCTTTTATTAAGTCATTTTAGATCAATATTGGGATTTAAAATGTGCAAATTATAACATAATGATCCACGGGTGTCATAGATCATAACTATATAGCAGAAACAAGCACAACTGTGACTGTATAGGAAGGATTCTCACCTCAAAGCGAAAAGGTCTGGAGATAATTTCCTGGAACCTGTAGGACATGACCAGTCCAATCACAGCACAGAGTTTGGGCTGAAGCCAACACAACACAAAGCAAGTACAGGCCATTTTGTGTGTTAATTGGCCGATGGAGTCTTATTCGTCCAAAATTTGTATTAGTTGACCAATCATTTTATTTAGATTATAAAGATTTATATGGGACAACAGCAAAAAGGAGAAGTTAGTGAGTGAGAGAGCTAGCTGAAGGTTTGGTATTTTTTGGTATTTATATGTAAAGGCAGATTCACAAGTTAAATCTGTCTTATATAAATACATTGTTTCCTAGTACTTTTTTTCTGCATAAATAGTTGTTTTTGCATAAACTCATGCAGGTGTAGAATTGTGAGTGCAGTTTAGCTCAGAGATACATCGATACACATAGATATATAGTAGTTTTGAGAGCTTTTGCCATACCCTCTTTTTTAAACCTAGAATTTCTTTAGTCGCCTGCAGGCCTACTATTTTGTTTTTGAACCAAGTGAAGAGGGAGGTGCTTTGTGCATTTGTGGAATGTCTGTGCTTTTCTCTGGGTTTAACCAGAGTTTGATTTCTCGGCTTGCTCATTGTAAAATCAATCAGCATAAAGTATTTGTCTGAGCGTTTGCGTTTTCCCAATCTCATTCAGCAAGCGCTGTTCCAGATTGATAAATGTGTGGAATGTAATATGCTACACAAATCAATCAGCTGTTAGCCAGGTGAACATTCATGGATGAATTCTCACATGCCACAATAAAACTGGGACAAAGCTTGGACCAAAACTACACCAAATATGGCAGAAGACTTTCTAGGGGAAACACTCATCATCAACCGAACAACAGAGCGGAGAGAGGGGCTTAAAAGAGGCTTTCCTGGAGGAGGCACACTTTTGTCCTGTGGGCTGTTACACTCCTCATACTGCCCTAATACTGGATCTGATGAAACTGTCTGTTGAGCTGCACTGAGGCATTTATTTGAGATTTTCTGTTATTGTTGCATTTTACTGCTCTGTGGATAAAATAAAGTGATTTTGGTTGACCGATTGATTTCTAACAGAGATCCTACCTCAATATGCACAGATGGGTCTTCACTCACTGCTCCTGACTAGTTGTCCTGCACTGGCACTGGTTGAAGGATGTGTCAAATAATATAGACTTGTACCATATGTCAGAAACATGATTATGACTACACAAAATGCAGGATTGATACCTTTAGTGCCCTACTGTGGGACATTCTAGGACATTCAAAGCATTAACACCTCTGTGCCAAGCTGGTGAATCTTTAAAAAGGGGGTATTACACGTCTACGGGAATATTAACTGCTACCACATCCCTCCTTCCTTTCCTCTCCATGCTTCCCGTTCAGAGCTCTATCACCACACAATCAGTGCGTGTCAGGATTGACAAGTTGTGTATAGTTTTGTTTCCTGCTTTTGTATATTTATGGAGAATTGTCATGTGGGAGCCTGGATGACATAGACTTGTGGGCTGAGCATTGCACAGAAGGACAGTTAACGAATAGGGCCCGACGAGAGTTTACTAAATTACTCAAATATGCATAGATGGCATATAAAACCTCTTCTGACATGTTTTTGATGAGGAACAAAGTTATAACATGGTAGAGAGCTCCAAAAAGTTGATTTCGCTTTAAGGATGTTGGAACTTGCTCTTATTGAAAATGTTAAAAGATTTATTGATAACATATTCAGTTTTACATATATTGTAATTCATATTGTGCATTTCGATCTATTCCTCTACAGGGAATACTTCTTATAGATGTGAATGTTTAGCAAAGTGTCGAGGGAGCGAGCAAATTGAGCCAAGTGGAGAGCCGGGAGTTGAGACTCGAAGGTCAACAGTTCTTGTACCATTCCCCAAGTCATTAAGCGCACACAGTTAAACCTTTTCAGGCTTCATCCCTCCTCCCCATAGGTGCTGGGTCAATGTGTCCTACTGCCTGCCTCAGGTCTCGTCTGACCTGGGTAAAGTGATTGGTGTGAGAGGCCTGCTTAGAACTGTGTCCAATTAGGAGGGTCTCAGGGGCTAGTATTAAGAAGACCATGTATGAAAATGACAAGGCTGCAAAGACATGGAAAATACATGTAGGTTAGCACACCAAAAACAGCAAAAGTGTTACACTATTCATTTTGGTACAAAGATGTGTAAACTTAAAGCCCCACTACATAATTTTATATAGAGAAATAGAGAAAAGTAAAAACATGTTGTTTTGGGGTTTTTTTGGTTGTGTTTATTGCACTGAAAACTTTACTTTTCTGCCTTAGGCCTTATTCCCACAAGATTCATCTGGCCATCTAGTCCTGTGCAAATAATCCATGTGAAAAATTAGAAACTGCTAAAAAACAACCTAACAACAACCATTTAAATTTAACAACTTAAAGCTATATTTGCACTGGATTGGTTTTACCTAGTGACAGGTCTAAAATTGAAATTACCCCACAATGTCTGTTTTTTTGTGTGCATTCAGCAGAATAAGTAACATTAGTAATCTGCCTTTTTTTTTTACACCATTTAGTCCAGAAAAAACAGATTGACTGACCACAGTGTCTCTCCATCCATTCAGTCCATTCACCCAGATACAGCCCCTCAATCCAAACTTTGCAAACTTTGCATCAAAAGCACCCGAACTTTTCAAAAAAGGCTTCATGCTTTCTGGGTCATGCTTTTA
This sequence comes from Periophthalmus modestus, assembly GCA_019594935.1. Taxonomy (NCBI): domain Eukaryota; kingdom Metazoa; phylum Chordata; class Actinopteri; order Gobiiformes; family Gobiidae; genus Periophthalmus; species Periophthalmus modestus. The sequence goes on from JAIEZT010000107.1 coordinate 7,138,516, forward strand.
GCACAGTTTTATATTTACTTTTTATTTGCAAAAATAACAATAACTAGATCACAGTATGGTCCCTGGCAAAATAATATTATTAATTTAGTTCATATCTGGACGATATACTATACAGTCTATGGATCTAAAATGGACTTGTCTCACCCAATCATAACCACTCTTGAACAGAATAACAGAGCCATGACTCTCAATCTGCCCCTCCGACCATTACCTATCACTCTATCACTCCTACACATTCTCTCTTAAGCTAACACACCTCCTTCCTGTTTACACACGCGCCCAATTACAACCATCTCAGGGCCATTATGGCAGAGCCTCTCGCACTCCCCTCTTTACTGTAGGTGCTTTTCCATTTCCACCATCGTGCTTTCACCTTTCTGTAAAAACACTGTTGATTATTTCAGTGTTGTGACTTCCTCTTTTCCTGATTGCACTCTGCCTCTCGGCCGTGTTCTTCTCCGAGGCTAATGCATGTTTGTATAAATGTACAAAAACAGCGTGTTATGGTAACTCACCCACCGGCTTATTCAGGGTATGAGCAAAATAAAAAAGCTTTTAAGAAAAAAATGTAGGGTTAATAATCAAGAGGGTGTAAATTACTTTTGGTGGGATTGATTTATATTGGTTGAATAAGAGCTCATTATATAACTTTTCTGGTGAATTATTTTCTTGTCTCCACAAAAATGTTATTGCTTTGCCAGAATCTTTATTTATTTATTTTTGATTATAACAAGGACAGTGCATATTGACCCACAGTACAACTGTATAATATGCCATAGATAGTTTCCAGTATGGCATTAAACACCGGTAACACCACAAGGCCAAGTTACAGATCAGATCTGTGGAGAGACAAGCCCATTCACAGCAAGAATGGATGTTCTTAATAGGGCCCCACCGATATAGATTTTTGGAGGCTGAAACGATATACCGATATAAGGGGCTTTGGCAGTGCCTCTAGGTGATATTAACAGTCGATATATATGCAGTGATGTAATCATATATGTACTCCTGTAAAGAAAACGAGATAGATGTTGATGTTATATTGACATGTATAAGTACGTTTTGTATATTCTGCCTTGTCATTTGAGTAAGTATTTGATATATTTGTTAATACAATTTTTTCCTAGTTTAAGTAGTCTGTAATTCCTTCCAAATTTTGTTTAGATCATTTTGTTTATAAAGTATTCTTCTTCTACCAAAGTACATTACCATTTAAAATGTAGGTATCTTTATGAAGGAAATTCAAGTCACAATGACAAAAAAAAAAAAAATATAAGGAGAATTACCAGGTGATCTTCGCCTCAAACAGACAATAGATACAGAAAAGTATATTTAAGATTGTAAAACAGAGGGAGGATCTTCACAAACTCTTCATATTGATCTTAACTGACGATACGCACATCTTAAATTAATTCCTTATCCCATACAAAAATGTAGCTAACAGCTTTTCTTCACATAGTCTGGCTCACTACTCATTTATAATTTAGTCCTTATTTTATTATTCATTTTAAGAATGATCCAAATTGATATTATATTACTTTTCCTGGTTTCCTGGCTACAGTCCGAGCTTAAAATATCTCACATCATGATTTGTAGTTATTAAACACAACTAATACAGCTATTACAGTGTACTACTTTTTATCACCGTATGGAGGAAGTTTTTCATGTACACTGAAGACAAAACTAACACAAAAAATAAAGATGAACGATACGAAGCCTATTGTCAATCAAAGAAAAATCAATCTAATATTTGGTCTAACATTCGATCATGGGGGCACTGGCCTTGAGCTGGCTACATAACACAACTTTCCACTCTCTCTGACCAAATGCTTGTATGATTCATGTACAGAGACACTTTAATGTAGCATACGTCAAGTGGTTACTGATCCAGCCTTTACTGTGCACCTCAGTCATGTGAGAATATGACAATGACTAAAATGGCACCACGCTTATCCCTCTTGTTCTAGTTGCCAACCTGTTCCTAGATGATGGGACCATTTCAACCTTTGAGTGTAATCCCTCCCTTCACGGTAGGTAGGAAGGGAGGGTTGTGAGTTTCTGTATAAGAAAAGAGATAAGGACCAAATAATAGTTTTCTGAAGGTTAAATACACACACACAGAGCTCTGGTTGAGTCTCTGATAGACAGTTTTAATACACTGGTGGTTCACAACAGGTGTAAAGCTTGCGTCAGACAAAATGATCAATACAAGGTCAAGAACAACTGGTGTCAAAAAAAAAAAGAAAAAAGACCAACACAACTGGTCTGTTTTAGTCCAGAAACATGCTTGAACATAATTTCAAGAAATAACATATTCCTTACATGAAGCTTATTTGCCCTCACTATGGAACAGCCTCCCTCTGCCTGTGAGGTCCTCTCAATCTATTAGCGCAGTTTAAGACCAGACTAAAACCCACCTCTCCTCCCTGGCATTTAATTCTAGCTAGGTAGGATATCTTGGTGTTTTATTATTACTTGCCTATTTGCCTAACATGGCATTGGACTTTTTTAATATCAACTATTCCAACTGATTTGACATTACCGGAAAACATTGTATCGCGTCCTTGGTGTAGCAAACTGTACTGTACTGTAATTTAACAATGACTCTGCACATTTGATTTAGTTTGCGCAGAATATATTTCATGACTGAAAAATGCCATAGAGAGGTCAAACTATTGCACTCTTCAAGGCCAAACGCAGTGCAAACAGTCACGTTGCTAACACCACAACATAAAGCACAATTATTGCCTCGACATTCACTTGTATTAGTCATGTAGTCAACAAGTACTGTGCAAGAATGTCTTTGGTGGTAAGTTAATCTTGCTTTGAGTTGTGTCCATGGAGAAGTTTTTGTTGTAATTGGAATGTTCCGCACTATGACCTTAAATGGTAAACCATCAATTTTTTTATAGTGCTTTTGTACATTCAAGGCACTCGAAGCGATTGACATAAAGGATCCACTCACCCATTCACACACCAGTGTACGCAGACACTGGGGGCAACGGAATTAAGTGTCTTGCTCAAGGACACAATGACAGCATTCATCTGTGGGAGATGGAATCACACCGCCAACCTGTGGGTCAGGCCGGATCTGACTGCCAAAGCACTGATGTTTATGTGGAGAGTGGGATTTGAACCGGCGACTTTCAGCTCTACCAACTGAGCTGCTGTTCGTATCGAAATCAGCCTGAAAACCACACAGTGTAATGGGAAAAATTTGCTGTCAACACAAAAGCATGATAAATATCGGATATCAGTATCGGCTGAACAAGTCTACAGCAAACCAGCTCTGAAATACTAACACGTGCACACCGCCACACGTGCACACTCAGGTTCACTAACCACAGGCGTATCTCCCTTTAGCTGTCAGCGTGGCAGAAGAGTAAATATGTTTTAGGGAATAGTCCTCGTTGCTCCCCTCCCCTCTTCTCTGCTGCACTTTTAATGGTATTACCACCTCTCTCTCTCCACCGTCAGCGCAGACTCAAGGTCATTTGCGATGGATGGGGCCGCACTAGTACAAGTATAAGTTAAACACAGGAGTTTTATGGCTCAAGAGAGATGTTCATACAGGGATGGAACTTCAAGGTTAGATATGCAAAGACCGTAGGGTACTTCACCTATAGATGAATACGTCAAGCATTCACCGGAATGTTTTAGTAATGTTTTAGCTGCATTATGCTGCTTATTTCCTTGAAACATGCGAGAGAACCCAATTTGTGTGACAGAATGACTGAGAGACGATGTTACATTTATAGAGGACGTATTATGCAGAATTCATTATTAAACATAATGATTGCTAACATGCAGCAGTAGCTCAGTTGGTAGAGAGCTCATCCTCCATTCCCAAAGTTGGCACTTTGGGAATGGAGGATGACTCTACCAATGATGCTTTCAACATAAGCATCATTGGTAGAGTGGTCAGATCCAGTAGCCCACAGATTGGCGACGCAATTTCAGCTCCCACAGATAAATGCTGTTGTTGTGTCCTTGGGCAAGACACCCCTCGCCTCCAGTGTATGCATACACTGGTGTGTGAATGGGTGAGTGGTTCCTTGAGCCTTGAAGGCATAAAAGCGCTATATAAATGTGACCATTTGCATTTGAATAATCTTTGCCTTCCCTATTCCCATCCTCTTTGGAGGGGGATCATGTACCACCAGCTTCCTCCACAGTGGCCAGTTTTGGATGTCATCTCTCCATTGTCTCCTGCTCTGTCTCCCTCTTGTCCTTTTGCCGTCTATATATACCCTTCCAGAATATGAGGAGATTTTGTGCCCTGGTGATATGGTGCTGCGGTTTCCTTTTTTCTGCTGTTGATCTATTCCCATTTCCTTAAAGAGTGACTCATTTGTTCTGTGGATAATCCATGGGACCTGGGACATGGGTTTCGAACACTGCCAGTCTGTTGATGTTTGTCCAAACATCGCATCTGTGCAGTGTAATCTTTGGTCCTCAGTATCCCACCTACATGCCCACTGTTTTGTACTTATTTCTTAGAATGTGATGCAGGTAGACTGCACCTGTCTTCTTTTAATGGAAACTGAAATTACATTGGCCACAACGATACATTTTTGTCAACATGATGATGGGAATCCTACTAATGTGGCTTTAATTGACTTTAATCAATTCTAAATCTACACTGTTATTTATTTTGTTTTCATTTCAAACTGTATCTGGAATTAAAACATCCTCCAAAAAGATTTCCGTTTGAAGTGTGTGTAGTAGACCTTCCAGCACTGCGCACTTAAGCCCCGCCCCCTGCGCCTACTGTACTTTAATCCTCCATTAGCCTATCCTGTGTTTGACAGGATACCGCTCTCCTCTACATCAGCACAAAGCTCTATTCTGTTCCACCGGAATCCACTTACATTCTTAACCCATCTACACTAATCACACGAGCAGCCAGTACTGCATTATTACAACAATCATTTATACACTACCTCTGTCCACTATCTTGATTTTTTTGCTGCCCATAAAAATTGGTATATTTTTTTAACAAAGTGATAAAAAGTCAGTGTAGTCAAATATATTGTTCTGTAACGGTTTTGGTTAGTTTTCTTACTGCAAATAAGTTTAAAAGTGACAAAAGCTTTATGTTGACAATATTAAATTATTTGAACATTTGTGTTTACACGTACAGTATCTTCATCTAAATTAGATTCTCGGGCTACTACTTTGTACTTCCACTTGAGTAATACTGTATTATTTTAGAGTAACAGCACTTTTATTTAAGTAAAATTAAAAATGTTCACTACTCCACCTCTGATTGTATTTCTTTCCTATTTCCATCTCCTCCTCTTCCCCTCCTGCTCTTTAACGTTAGCTAACAGCCATTTTCACTGGCTTTGTTTACACGTCCGTGCTCAGGTCTGTGGATGCCACCTTGAAAAACGCCACACTAAATCATGAACGCTACACCCTCCGCTAACCATGCACGGAAGGATTATCACTCAACCACGTTCCCTGGCTTTGTGATAGAGTAACATATCCTGTAGGCCCCTGTACCGCATTTGTACCACATATTTGAGCAAAATTTGTCTTGCCCCTGTACAGACATATTGTATAAGCAGCTCTTGAGATCCAAATAAATCTCCTGTGTGCCTTTTGCATCTAATTAGAAAATGTTTTACGGCCTGATAATCTGGAAGTGCACACTTAGCATGCTAGTTGTTTTTGTCCACTGTGGTTTCTGAAAGTAATGAAAGCTGGTAAAGTCATTGCGGTGACTGATTAGGATGCTCTGAATACTAAAGGTAAGTCAGGAATAACTTTGGACTGCTGCAAATCGTTTAAAATGAACTAGTAGACTTATATAATCTGGTACAGCACCTTTAACTTCAAATTACCAATCAGATTTTATGTCCAGACACTTAAAATTTCTCTTACTTCAATTATATTTTCCCCAATTACTTTTTTGTCACCTATTTGAGAATCTTTTTCATCACTACATTGTACTTCTACTTGAGTAATATCATTTTGAAGTACTTTTTACTTGAGTATACAATTGTCAGCTGCTCCATTTTGAGCATTACATACAAGGAAAATAGCGTACACACAGCTGTAAATCCCCGTGGTAGAAAATTGTAGCAAGAATGGTTTAATTTTAAAGGCTTGAAAGATCTGCGGACACCCACGCTATAATGTAAGTAACAATTACAAGAGCTGGATGTCTAGCTGTAAAGCATGCTACATTTAGACCGTGTAATGCTGTTTCATTCATTGTAAATATACATGGTGGCACAATGGTTGCGTGATATAACAGATATAATGGAAAAAGCATCAAATTATACAGCGTTTTTATCATTCACGAAGTAATGCTGGTGCACAGTTAGCATGCGAGTTGGTTTTAGAGTTGCACAAAGCCGCTCTCTGACCTCTGGAAGTTGCGAAATTAGGAAGCTAGGAATGTTAAGGATGAGGTATTTAAATATACCCTACATTTGACCCATCCCATGCTGCTGGGACAACCTGTCAAGAGCAGGGAGCGGAGGACCCATCTCCAGATCTTGAGTTAGGGTTGGTCAAGACTACCTTAGCTGGAGGATTTTGATTACGATGCGTGTTTTGGCTTGATGGAGGAAACCGGAGCAAACTCGACACAGAAAGGCCTGGGCGACTTGGGGATTGAACTTGGAATCTCAATTTCAATACTAATAGACTCAATATTGAATACCGATTTTGTTACCACGATGATTATAAAAAATACTCATTCTTTAGACAGTTTCAACATGAAGTAATAGCATTTTCTTTTATTTTACCATGTTGTCTTATATCTCATCTGTGTAATCCCTCAGTCGTCCAGGTAGGTTCCATATTAATCCATGGGCGTATACTAGTCTATGTGTCTTATACTTGTTCTGATGCAGTGGGAAAGGCTCATTTCTGTTCTGTGAATGTGACTTTTTTAGTGGTAGATTTTCCATACTTTTGATAACCCTAATGGGGAGTGTGTGAATGTAAAGCTGAAGATAATGCATATTGAAATCACCCACACTGACAACCACACTACAAACTTATACCGCCGTTCCTCCTCGTTGCTTTGCTAGTTCTTAAAAAGCCTGCTGCTAATTTGAATGCACTCTCCATTGAGCATACACCGTCTTACATAATGCAACAGAATTTGTCATCCTTTCACGGTAAATATGTATGCGCACTCCCAAGGCTCGGGGCATACCGTGCAGTCAGGCATGCCGACTGTGACTATATGATCAAATTAAGCCGCATGCCCCGCCGCTGTCCCGCTCGGGTGCTCTTAGAGTTGGGACACGTATGCATTCTGTAACACAGCTACCAGTGATTTCTGTGTACGTGAGAGCTAAGACAGTGTGTCAAATATTTCACGTCCTCCAATGCGCCGCTAAATTCTTGTCATGTTTCTTTTGCCTCACTGGGTTTAACATTATCCTGGAGAGTATGGAGGTTCCTTAAAAGCCTTAAAGGTGTACTATGTAACTTTTTGCTTGCTTGTCATCATGGAGATATTATGCATTGCCCTGAATATTACACAGTATGGCATTAAATGAAACATTTCAGCTCAAACAATGGAGACAAGAAGGCGGCAGACCCTTCAATAAAAGTTACATAGTGTACCTTTAAATAGCTGTTGTATTCTGATCATGTTTTGTTGATTGGTGAAATAATCAAAATCCAGAAATATAAGGTATTTTGAAATATATTTTTGATAAAAAATGGACTTAGTTAAATAAATATTTACACAACATAGGTAACAATACAATTTAACGATCATTCACAATTATTAAAATCAATACCGAACAACTATGAAGTTGTTAATCTTGTAATTGTGACCATCTTTTTAAAATCCAACCTTCTGAATAATAAGCTAAAGTTAACCCATGTAGTACTCCATTTAGAAGGGCTGTTATTCAAATTTGGATAATGTGCATTTGTACTCCCCAAACCACTTACCCTCCCGTTAGTGAGCGCACACTTAACCCGCTACACCACTATCGCCTTGCTCTCCATAGTCCAGGTTGGACTTTAAAATGAAATATTCAGTGCTGCTGAATTATACCTATCCCGTTATAGCCACTCAATGCTCTTTCCATGTGTAGCACCTCTTCCAATGCTCTCAGCCACCTCTATCAGAATAACAATAGCTTTCAATGGCCGTATCCATCCTCCTCCTCCTCCTCCTCTTCTTCTTCTGCCTGCTGTGAAGACCCCACTGCCTGCTCCAGCAAGTACAGCACAGGTGTAGCTAAAATATTGTGTTAGCGTTGGTCTATTTTGGTATCCAGGTGGAGTTGGGACTTGGGAGGTCCCTAGACAGTTCTCCACTATTTGTGAACGTAGGTGTTTGGTCCTGCTGTAAACATATATGTAGAATCCACCAGTCCAAGAATAAGATAAGATAGATATGTCGGTAACACTTTATAATAACTATAGCCTCTTTAGCCTTAATAAAGCATGAACAGACACTTAATTAATAATGAACAAACACTTAATTAACAATGAGTCATGCTTAGTAACTATTTAATTACGGCCTTAATTAACACTTCATTAACAAGTGTTTGAGTTAATACTTAACTAACCATTTGTAAATGCTTATTTAAGGAGTAACTAAGTGTGAAATAAGTATGAGTAACTGTACACAACACAGGCCAATTAATTGCTAATTCAGTGTTAATTAAGGTTGTAATTGAGTAGTTATTAAGCGTGAATCATTAATTAAGTGTTTCTTCATTATTGATTAAGTGTTTCTTCATTATTAATTCAGTGTTTGTTCATTATTAATTAAGTGTTTGTTCATGCTTTATTAAGGCTAAATAGTCTATAGTTATTATAAAGTGTTACCGATATGTCTTTATTAGTCCCACAGTGGGGAAATTCCAGGATTGCACCGCACAGTAAAAGAAAAAGAAGGAAAATGGTATGTGTGATAAAACAACAAAACAAGAATGTTAAAACTGAATAGTCAAGTCCAATTTATTTATAAAGCACATTTAAAAACAACCACAGCTTCCCAAAGTGCTGTACAAAATAAAGTTCAATCTAATAAAACTAAATATGAAACAATACAATACAACGCAACAAATACAATATAGTACAAAGGTCCCGCTCAGCCTGTGTTAAAAGCCAGTGCAAACAAATGAGTTTTAAACAAAGATGTAAAAATATTTAAAGACTGAGCTGTTCCAGAGTCTGGGACCCGCTACAGCAAAAGCCCTACCTCGAGTTTTTAAACACCTTAGGATAAAAGGTAAAATTGGCAGATTACAAAAAGCATGTTATATGTATCTCCAGCAATTAATACCAGGTATATTTAGCTTGCAACATACAAGAGGTATACAGACATTAGACAGGACAATATGATCATAAGTACACGATACATAAATACATTAATGATAAAAAACTGTACGCAACAAATATATAGTAATTAGGACATAGCTAACTTGCTAGCCAATATGCAGAAATACATTACATTGACCATGACCACGCTTCCGCCTCCATCAACTCGTCAGCCTCGCCATTTTTGGTCTTTAAATGTTTGCATTAACCCACTCTACATGATCCTGGTATTTTTATTTCACCATTGTGTTCGCAAATCAAGATATGAAAATTAATAACAGACTAATTAGGCGTCTTTTTTCCCTGAGCGTTAGCAACAAGTTTGATTGACAGCGTTGCTAAGCGCCCGTCCCCTGCCAAACTAGAGGTGTGTGTGGCAAGGGGCGTTACCTTCAACAGCCTTGCTCCGGATTGGCTCTTTAGTTGTTATGGAACTCGCCTCCAAATTCGCCCCCATAGCCGTTAGCCTCGATGAGTTTCATCTGAGCAGAGCCGCACACTATGGGTGACGTCACACTCACTTAATCCACTTCTTTTTACAGTCTATGGCTACAACTGCAGTGTGAAGTGTGTGTGTGTGTGAGAGAGAGAGAGTAGGGTTACAGCGTCAGCAAATGCAGATTAATATTTTATAATACAATAGTAATGCAGAGGCTGGATTTAACTAAAGTTCAGCTGTTATGACGCTTCGACCGCTGTCAATGCTACACATAGCTAACGTTAGCCAGATTATCTCCATGGGTTCTTATCCTGTCTAAAACCTGCTAACCCTGTAGTTTTCAATCTTCGCTTTGTTAATGCTCCTAAATATGTGTAAAACTTCCTCACTGGTTTTATCCATCGGATGCTTAAAACTACCCTATCTCTGCTAGTACAATCCTTTCCATCACAACATACACGGCACATTTTTTAAACCACGTCCCTGCCAAGATAACGTCCAACTAGCATAGCATGTTTATCTGTCACCCAGTGTAGCCTAGGTGTATGCAGCCCCATTTTCCACGATGGCACCACATGTCTGATAAGGAAAAGACTGTAATGGTGAAAGAGGAGAGGCAGGAAGACATTCGGTCGATTTGTACGAATGTGTGCGCGGTTTGGCTAATGTTCCCGGCGTAGATTGTAGCTCTGTTTGAAAGATAAGTGCTAGCTAAAGGCGGGTGTTGAGATTGAGTAATGGTAGCGTGTGTGGTGTAGGACTAGCACTGCCATTGACTCCTGAGAATGGAGATGTAATGTGGAATTGGATGTATTTATTTTTTAACCATGCTACTGGTGCTAATCAATGTGCATCCACGATTTTCCCCATTACATTTCATTTCAATATTTAAATTTCTAGTTAAGGACCATGGTCTATGTCGTTCTCTATGCTTTTCAATCATGCTGCTGCAACAGTATCACAATAAATAGCAAAAATCCCCGTGATCACGTTGAGGATTATTCGAAAACGTGTCTGCAGGGGATGAAATTAGCTTATTTAATAGAGGTGTTCACCCACTTAGCGTAAGGTTAGGTTTTAATATTTGCTGGGTTTCAGATGACATCGCAACATTCTATAGGTCAGTAATATTTAATGCAGATTGGGGGCAGCTGAAATGAATATTATAAGATGCTAGGTCTAGTTACTTATAGAATTCATTAGGTTCAATCTTTGTGCTTTCACATTTTGGATATTTCATGGCACAATACAATGTACTTGATAAGAAAAACGGTTATTTGCCACCCATCTGGAAGTATGACATCATCATATCCTAGAGTGTGAATGCCACTTAGAGTAATGCCTTGATATTGAACAGTTCCTATCAAGACACTTACCAAGGTGGGTGACGTGTCTTGCCCAAGGACACAACAGCATTATAGCCACTGCCACCCTATTACTATAACTAGTGCTAACTAGGCCCAACCCTGCTTAGCTTCTGGGATGAGACAAAATCAGGCATTCTCAAGAGGGTATGGCCATTTTGTCAACATTTCTATGAGTACAATAAATACATATCTCTATTGCCCACTTTTGAATTCCATTTTGGCTCTATAAACTGAAATGCTTTAACTCAGAACAGCAGTATATTCACCCATACTGTTTAGTCCTTTAAACATTACTCAATTAAATTACGTCTATGGCTGTGAAAACAAGGCCAACTCTAAACTGCCTCATCAACTTTAATATTTAACCACAATCGCTAACACCGTCTCCACGCTCTGCACCATCTGTCAATTAGCACAATTTCTCTTTGTTTTCGCTGCCAGCTGAACCAAAATGGCCAACCCTTGATTTCCTTTATTTGATGCTTGTTCCGGTCGTTAGGATGCCAGTTGAAACCGGGGTGATGATTAACAGCGTTAGCTTTGACCACCAGTAAAATGTAAGCACCCAAACAATGATTTTCCGGCTCATTTCCATTTGACTGTATGTCGTTAGCATGTTTTATGGAGATGTGACAGCGCCGTAGCACGCGCCGCTAACACTGTGGGTATCTAAAGCTGTTTGGAGCTCTCTTATGAGTAAATGAGCTAGATTGGAAATGTGGTCACAGAGTATGTAAACAGTGAGTGTAATATTACCTTAAAGGCGCCCAAAAGTTGGCTCAAAAGTTAGCCCAAAGTTGGCGCAAAAGTTGGCCTAAAAGTTATTCCTCTCTTACCTTATACATTAAGAGCATCCTAATTATTCATTGCAATGAGTCATAAGCATGTTTCACAACCTTGAGAGACCAAAATGGAGTTTGCGTCACGATAATGCTATCATGCTAACAGCTGGCATGCTAATCGCGCACTTCCTGATACTCAAGAGTAAAACGATGTATAGTTAGGTGTGAACAATACAAAGCAGCAGACAGTTTATTTACTTTCGTGTCATAATTAAACTCTGTCTCATCCCATTGGTTAATGTGACATGGTTGCTGAGTCTATCTGCCTCGCAACTACCATGTGAGGCCTGTGAGTATTGAAGGTGCATAGAAATCTGAGTACAATTGTCTTAGTGGTAGAGCTTTTGCCCATTAAACTGAAGATTGGTGGTTGAATCCCAGCTCCAATCAGTGCAAACAGTTAACGTGCCCTTGGGAAAGACATTTTTACATGTACTGTAGATATTCTGCATGTTAATGACAGCCACACCTCCATCTCTCTGCTCTTATGGCCACAAATGTAGAAATCCAGTCCATTGCCATAGCGAAGGCTTCAGAAGTAGTCATCTGGGCACTTTTTTAAAAAAAATCAATATGTTTTGGCTCCCATTTCCCACTTCTGGGCCACCCTTGGGCGAATGAGGGATTACATTGCCCCATCCATTGTTGTTTTTTTCATAATTGCTTTAGTTGCAGAAATACAAAACTACTGACAGAGTATACTTTTCACAACAAGTACCACAGAAGAAAATATTTGGTTTTCCTGACCAGATCTAATCCAGATCCAAAATAGGACTAAACTAAACTCTATTGTACTAAAGGTAAAATGTAGCTGTAAACTTAAAAAAACCCATACCATTACATGACGTCACAAGGTGGAACAGAGCATTTTGAACTTTTGAGATGTAAACACACTAATAATGAAGGATTCCTCAAACATGTGTGTGAATGAAACACAAGTGACTGTTCGTTTTGAGGAGGTAACAACATTCTAACATGGCTTAAAACTCACGAGAGTCAATTTAGCGCAATATAGCACCTTAAATAAACTCTAAACTGAAGAGGACCATGAGAAAGCTTCGTACCATTTAAACCACAGTTTGTGAACCATTAGTTTATCCTGCTACCATCTGACCATAACACAATTACCCTGGTGGTTGGATTACCCTATGGTATGTTTGGATGTAGTCTACTGACCCTCCATTCGCTCACTGCGCCCTCCGGCTGCCCTCATTCTCCCGTCCCCTCTTCTACAGAAATAACTCCATCTTACCGTGCACTCCTGACCCGCTCTTTTGTTGCTTTGATAAAATTCACTCTCTCTTTTTCTCTGTCCTTTCTTTCTTTCCATGATGCATGATTCATGGTTTTGTTCCCTAATGGACTCCCTGTCTTCTGCTCACGGGTCATGCTATCAAACCTTCATCAGTAGCTTTTATCTGGCGTGGTCGCAGCTCCTCTCATTAATGTCGTGTAGAGGGTGCATTCTATTCTGGAGGCCATTAGGGTTCCATGGTTCCATCCCTCCTCCTGCGTTCTTCCATATACATCACTTTCCACTTCCATTTCAGGCAGCCATCTTGGGTTTTATGTCTGCTAGCGTGGCGTGCTAAGGAAGTGAAGTGGTGGTAGGATGAATAGGTGGCATTAAGTGCTGGGATATGATGGTGGCGAGATCTCATATCCACGGGTTACAGAATGACGAGACAGTAGAACCGTTGCCATAGCAATAGCGATTTAAAACAATTTAAAACAAGTAAAAACTGCAAAATGTATACGAATCAGCAAAATGTTGCATACAAGAGGGCTGGGTCAATATTTAACTCTATAGGTTTCAGTACTGTTGATGTCATCCTTATCCAAATGCTGATCAACACTAAAACTTGAAAAACTAAATATCAACTATTCATTACAAACAAATCCTGTGCTTTTTGTACTTCAAAAATTTAATTAATATTTGCTCATGTATAAAACAATCAAATTTTTCTGACAAGCATTGCGATTAGATTTGTTTTAACAATAGCATTCTGTTCAAAGTTCGCATTTTAAACATGTCCAGAAGAATTGATAAAAATACTGAAATATGAACTGACAACCACCAAGAATCGGATTTGTACATATCTAAACTACAGGGTTACATGTGGAATAAGGAGAATTTGTGGTTTGTGGAGGAAATGGTGGCGCTTTAAAAACTGCAGCATTTGTGATTGGCCAGTGGTGTCCATTCAAAGTGTGAGTTTGATTTGACTGACCCCACTTGAGATACTGAGCCCTTTAATGGTTTGCTATGCATCATGAGACACATAGTAAGGTTGGAATAAACTGCTCACGCTAGTAATAGTAGTGAGAGTGAGTGGGCAGTATTCACAGCTCTAGTAAAGTATAAAAGTATATGCAGTCACAGTAACATGCCCGGAAAACAGTTTGTGTACAATTAAACTGTGGAGTTTTGGTTTGATTTGGACATTTGGTTTGATTCTTTGTTATACAATTGTGTTAAGCCAACACTACATAATAGAGTTAAATGGACATGATGTTTATGTAGGACCATGACCCTGGGGAACAGAGCCCATGATGCCTCACACCTGCCGCTGTGAGAGATTGTGTCAGAGTAAACCAACTGATCCATGTCATCCCCTAGTGTGTATTATAGGTGGGTGATATGATGGTAATATTGTGTACTGTGGTACATAATTCAACATGCTGGTGTTACCTTCAGTGTCTATCTGTTAAAAAAAAAAAAATCTCTGGAATCTGCAAAGTTTCATTAGTTAACACAGCAACCAATATTGTGCTCCATTAAATATATATTTGCAGCCATTTGACAGATATTAAACCTCTATTTAGCTGGCTTTTAATTTTAATAAGTAACTAGTCCACAGAAAGCTGAAAACATATTAGTGCTGCTGCAGAAAATGTACGCAGCGTGCCTGAACTCATCATCATCACGCCAGAACTGCGAGCGTGGCTCTCTCTGCCTGTCAAAACAACTGTTGGGGCTCAAACAGCGCTGTCTACAAGAAACAAGAATATCACTTTTGAACACATGGAATGTGCAGGACGTGTGGAGAGATGTGGACCAGGTGGAGCTGGACTCAGGACATGAACATATTCTGACTTTATTAAATTGTGTGTCATGGATAGACAGTTGTTTAGGATATACTGTTTGGATGTCACTTTCTTCATGTTCATGAAGGGTAGAAGATGAGTTGTTTGGACAGGACAAACAGGTGAGTGAACCAAAGTCATACTGCACAAATGCGCAGTGTGGAATGGAAGTGGAATGTTTTCCTTTGCTCAGATACATTGTTTATCCATGTGCCAAGACACATAACCACACCTCAGTTTTGTTCTAATGCAATAATCCAATCAGGGGTGTCCAGCCACAGGCCTGCACAGTATTTGATTTAATGAGTGTGTATTTGCTGTCATCAGAGGCTGATAGCTGAAAACACAACCTACAACTTCTTTCTTCGTTGTTCTTTACTGTCATAGTTTCACAGATTTACTTCTGATTTTGAGTCTTGTTTTTTTTTTTTTTAAAGCAGAGCAAGGTGGCAATGGGCAGGAGCAGTAAGGTGTGTGCGGGTAGAGGGGAGAGAAACGGAATCTTGTCGGTCAGTCAGTGATGCATTTTGCATTTAAATCATTTCAGTTCACATTGTCCATAATAAATAAGCTTTATTTAATCTATTTCATATGTGCTACTTAAAGAAAACTCAAAATGTAACAGATTTGGCTTAATTAGTTGGGACTGGTAATAATACCATCTACTGCAATATTATTAGGGGTGGGTATGACAATATTTTAAAAAAAACATATTGCTGTAATAAAGAGTTTAGCAGCATCCTCTTTAATATACAAATACTTCCTTTGATAAAACAAGAATATGAATGTAACAAAACTGAGCTGAGCTTATTCTAAAATGCCTGTATTCTAAGCAGACATATCAAAAAGTGCTGCCTACATGGGTCATGGTGCCCCATGACTCAGAGGAAGGAGAACACACATGACCTAAATACTATAAAATCCTACTTACATTTTTGGTAAATTTTTCCCATCTGAATATAGGAGATTTCCAAAGCTGGAGCTGTCCACAACTTGTGTGTTAAGTTCAGATTGAAGCTCTTCACAGTGTAAAATGCCTCAGTATCACTGCCTCATGTGGAGGAGCTCCTCACAACAGAAAGAATCCTTTGTTCCTCACTGTCAGGGGGCTGTTCGTGTCACACTGGATTTGATTTTAGACCAACTCACACTAAAACTATTATATACAATGATGGGACTTTTCATACTTCACTCATGTTGTCTCTGCACAACCACATTGTGTAGTTTTGACACATTTTGTTCATGTTGGACATATACATCAACAAATTGTGTTGATTTACCTAAAATATTTTATGTTGCCATGCCAACATTTGATTGAGTAGAATCTACCCAAATGAGTTGTATGCAACAAGTGTCCACAGTCACATTGTGTTAGTACCACATGCTCTTTATTCTGTGTGTTTAGATTCTACACAATCCAAACATGTCCACAAGAACATAACATATTTGTGACACATTTGTATCTTTACATGGTCCAAGTATAAAATAAATCAAACATGATCAAACATGAGTGGGAGTTTGATGAGAGGTTTAGGCCGAAGGGCTTATTACATGTATAACAAAAAACACAATTATTAGAACACTATCGATGTTTGCTAGAGCTGTGAATTGCGATTTCTTGGTCAAAGGTCAGCTTTTAATATAATAAAATATATGTTTTTATGTTGAATGAAGGACATATTAAATGTCTGTGTTTATTAACACACAAAGTGTTTTTTTTTTTTGTTTTTATAAGATAAAATACAATCTAATTGAAAACTGACGAAAAATGTTATGCAATATTTCCCAGCTCTATCATTTAGTCAAGTACCTAGCCAATAGATATATCCCTCAGTGCTCTTAATGTTTGTAAAGTTGAATTTAAAATTGTATCTCACTCTGACTGTGACACTAACATTTGTCAGTAAGTAACAGGGCAATGACCCTGATCTTATAAAGTCACCACTGGAGTTTTCCATCTCCATTCATACAACTGCATTTTCAATACATTTTTTTTTCTTCTCGCAAGCCGTAGAATCAGAATAGAGAAAATGCATGTATGTGTGCGTTATTATACAAGACTGCATCTGATGCCTGGAGGCAGGTCAAGGGGCTGTGTATGGCATCGCTCCTGAACACAGAAGATAAGATACAGCTGCACACATGTTTATCAAAAATATGCACAAACCGTCTCTCTCTCTAGGGAAAAAAAGAGTCTGTTTTTTACAAGTTTAGATTTCATATTTCAGTTGTGCAATACTCAAATTTTAAATTTCATAAACATGACCTATCTGTGTCCCCAGGTACAAGGTAAATATGTTCAAATCAAATACAGTTTTTTTTACCAATAACAACTGTAATACTGATTCATTCTTAATTACAAAAATAAATAAATAAATAAAAACACTGGACATGATGTCCAATTTATTTGTTATAATTCATATTCAATCAGAAAGCAGAATGAACCTCACATTATTCTCTCCCTTGGGTTGCCAGTTTCAGTGTTGAAATCCAGTTGGTTTAAACCTAAAATGCCTCTCTCTGACCTGAATGGTCTCTACCTAAGCCCCAGCCAATCATGAATCAGTGCTAGTGCAGCATCTGCAGCTCAGAGAGTGAATTCTGGTTGTTCTGAGCTTCCACATGAGGCATGGCCTATCCAGTGAGAAACACTTGTATGAGTTCTCTATCTGCAGGTTAAGGCACTGGCAACCCAGCCTCAGTTGTGATTGTAGTACCTTGTTTAAAATTGTAAGAGTGCAGGTTACATACAGTTCCTTTAAAGGTCCTATTCAACAGATTTTATTTATGTTTTATGTGGTTTTCTAATCCAAAACATACCTGGAGTTGTGTTTTCTTTGTGTTTAACACACAAATCCTGCATGTTTAGGCTGAGTCTCAAACAGAAAACACTCTGTTCCACCTTGTGATGTCATGTGGTAGTACAGGGAGTGTTCCAGTGTGTTTTCAAACTCCACACACCTTCAGTACAATCATTTGGGTAACTTCAGCCCTAGAATTGCAAAAGGTAGATGCTAACTTGAAAACTACCACTTCATGACATCACAAGGTGGAACAGAGCATGCTGAGCTTTGAAGATGTAGACAGGTTAATAATAAAGGATTATTCAAACATGTGTGAATGAAACACAACACAACTCCTGGTATGTTGTAAAGAGGTAACATTATAACATGGCTTAAAGCTCACAAGAATCACTTTTGTGTAATATATTACCTTTAAAAAACTTCTTAAACATTTTCTCTTTCATTCTTGTCTTTGCCACATTAGTTTGTCCTTTTAAGCATAATTTTCCTTGTCAAAACGTGCACATGTGTGAACAGACTGAAATCACATTACTCATCAGACGTAGCTGCTTACATGACATTCCAATAATCTGATAACTCCAGAAATCAGACAATGGTCCAATTTTGGTCGTGAGCGTAAACAGACATTTTCAGTCCAGCAAAAACGCTACCGTACCCTATCCCATCCAACTTATTTAGAATGAGCAGCGTAGAAATTCTTGAATAGGGATAAAATTACTTGTGTAGCGGCAATACGGCATAGAAATGAACCGCTTTTAAGAAAAGGCTAGCGACATGTAGCTTGCATTGTAAGCGCTATGAAAAATACAAAATAGAGTTATCAATTCGAGAGCATGCACGCACAGTGAAAGGCCCGACCAATTGCATTATGGGAGATGTGCCCGGGGCTAAAGTGAAGGCTACAGGAGGTGAATGCGTTTGTGATAAGTGCCGAGCGTATTGTATAGTAGCAGATAAATGTATAGAGAGAGGAGGATTAGCATTTCAGCGCTCGAGCTAAAAGTCCAGTAATGCCGTGCTGGAGAGTTTTTTTTTTTAGTGGAATAAATAGCTAACGATACTGCACACCTCTGCTAAAAGTACTGTCAATGTACTTAATGGGGCACTATGTAACTTCTGCATTGGAGGATATGCTAGTTGCTTGTCTCTATGGAGTATGCTTTGCCTGTAATGTTGCACAGTATGGCATTAAACTTATACACTACCAGTCTGGACACGCTGTCTCTTTTTCTTTATGTTTACTACTTTCTACATCAAAATATATGATGCAAAATATATGGAATTATGTAGCAAAGAAAATAAGTTAACTCAAAATGTATTTTATATTCAAATTCCTTCAAGTATCCACCCTTTGCTTTGGTGACCGTGATGCAAACCCTTGGCCTTCTCTCAATGAGCTTCATGATGAAATCTCCCGAAATGGTTTGGACTTCACAGGTGTGCCTTGTCAGGGTCAAGAAATGCCAGAAGTGCAAACCAGGGTTCAAAGCAAAGGGTAGCCATTTTTATTTTTTCAAATTCAAAGTGTTTTCATTCATAGTTTTAACGCATTATTTCAGTAAAAAAAAAAAAAAAAAAAAACTTGAAAAACATATATTCTTACTGTTAGCAGGGTCCCGTCTCCACAGACCTGACTTGTAACTTAGCTCAGTGGCGTTAAAATGAGTTTAATGCCAAACTGTGCAACATACTGTACCTGGTTGCGCAGCAGCAGAGGCAGCACTCATGCCCCACAGCAAATATGTTTTGGTACACTCCTACAGCTAAGGTAGTCCTGACCAAGACCAAGACAAGACTGAGGTGCCCCAGCTGAAGGATGGGTCAAATGCAGAGGATACATTTCCCTACAGGGACAATCATGTGTACTTTATAGTGCATTTGACAGATTCATATGTTTTCCAATTTTGACTTGATTTGGCGGGATTGTACCTGTGGTAAATATGTATCATAGTTTTAAATTAGTTAAGTTGCAGTTTGTGAAGAAAAGTAGAAAACAACAGGTTGGCAAATACAGGACGTAGCTCTGAAATGAAATATGTCTAACTATGTCATTGACTGTCATCAATTCAGCCTCACGACTCACCTGTACAGACTGTCCTACCTTTCATAACCAATCACACATCTTTTATCAGTCAGCTATTGTATTTATATGCATATGTAATTTTATCTTGTTCAGTGTCCTTGGGTGTTTTGAAAGGCGCTTATAAATAAAATGCATTATTATTATTATTATTAATTCCAGCCAGAATGCAGGGACAGTTAAAACATTGATTTAACAAAATAAAGGTAATTTTATTTTGTAAATTATTTGTATTTGTCTAATCATAACTATTGTGGGTTTTTTTTTTTTTTTTTTTTATTAATTTGTCTAAAACTATTTTTATTAAGTGCTAGACAAGTTTTGTTAACGTTTTGGTTGCTAGGTAACATACATCTACATATGTCACATCCGCTGCCCATTTCCAACCAGGAAGTAAAATGATAAACTTTACCAAAATTACAAACTTCAAATGTCTAGGCTATTATTGTTAATTGTGTTTTACAGAAATGAGTATTCTAACCTGTCATGTGAACTTTAACCTTCACCTCCACTAAAAATGTTACTTAGTGTACCTTTAATGTTAAAATACTGAACAAACTTTGTAAACCAATGAAAAAATTAAATATGGTCAATCTTGACGATGACTTCATGATTTTAAGCATCGAAAATAACCCTCCTCTTATTTCTGAGAATTTACTGACATTATGTGAAAAAATGTGATACTACAAAAATAAATACATTTTCTAATCCATATGTATTTGTGCAGGACATAACTCCTCTATAATTCTATCATTATTATTGCTTTGTCTGTGCCTAAACACAATTTAAAAACCTACTCTCCCCTCATCATGTGGGCTTGCGTCTTCATTACACTTTTACTACAGCGCAGATATTAATTGCGTGCTGTTTATTATGGGATGACGGGCTCTCTGTGGCTCGGTTCTATTAAAGTAATTGGGCACAGTCTTGTTTATGAGCGCTGCATGGGTGAGGTGAGTCCAATACACATTTGTCATCCCAGAATATGAATGTATTAATAAAAATGAGAGTGAAAAAGCAGAAGTCTCACTCCACTTCGCAGACTCCATTCGCTTATATAAGTTTGTGCAGTGGTACATAAAAATAGATAGGTACATAAAGTAGATTAGAAGTTACAGGGTGCAAACTGGAGCAAAGGATATGAGCCAAAAGGGGATATGTGGAGTTGTACATTATGTCTTTTTCATATTTTGTGGTCAAATAAACAACTAGAAGAAAGCTGATTTAATAATTATATAGGCGTTTAACAGCAATCTTGTGACAAACAGTTCATCATTAGCATTGCCGGCTAGATGAATTCTTGCAATTTTTGTGAGTTCAGAAACCCTTGAGAATCCATCTTGAGTCAACCAGCGGTGCGGAAACTGACCAATCATAGGCCAGCCAGTGCCGAACGAACCAAAGCAAACATAGATATGCCGACAGACGTACTTCAGCCTATTTATTTTTTTGAGGAAAGTGCTTTGTGCATTTGTAGACAGGGAAGATATCTGCTTTTCTCTCAACTGGATTTAACTAAAGTTAGATTCTTCTGGCTCGTTCTGCTGTTGTGACACGTCTACCAATCAACGTGAAGTATTTGTTTGAATGCTCCAATCGTTGGTTCCAATCTCTTTCAGTGAGAGCTGTTCCAGATTGATGTGTAGAACTCTATTCCGACAGCTACACATATCAATCTGGTGAGAACCAAGTTAGTCTATCATGATTTTCTACCAGATTGAATGCTCTGTTTTATTTGTTGCAAGGATTAGATATAAAGCAGTGTTGATAAAGTGTCTTTCCCAGAAGCACAGTAGTAGTATATGGTTGGGCATGGTTTAAACCTCTACCCACTGCATCTATCACCCAAAAAATAAGTTCAGGGTGCACTATATAGCTTTTCTAATAGAGGATCCTCCACCTGCTACACAGAAATGTTACGGCGTCTTTAATTGGAAAGGAATGCATTTTTACAAATCACAGTCCTATTTATTTGTTTTTATTGATACTTTGTCCAATCAACTGTAAGTAGGTTATTTGTCTGAACATTTCTGGCATTTCCCGATGGCTTTCATCAAGCTTTTTCTTTAATAATAATGATTCATAGTTAAAATGTGCTTTTCAAAATCTCAAAAGTGCTACACTGTATTCAGTATTCATTCACTTCACACTGGTGGAAAGTTACTATTGTAGCCACAGCTGCCATGGGGTAGACTGACAGAAGCGAGGCTGCCAATCTGCGCCATCGACCCCTTTGACCACCAGCACTCACACACCACTTTCATAGTAGGCAATGACAATATTTGGCCGATGTAGGTATTGATCCTCTGATTTCTGGTTCGGGGGCTGATCGTGCTAAACACTGAACCACTGTTGATTTACTTATGTACACACACACACACACACACCTACACACACACACACACACACACACACACACACTCACTGTAAGCACTGGCTCTGTTAGCGCCTTAGCCTCTCCATGCCCTACCTGTTAGTGACGAGAGGAGTGAAAACACCGTACACTTGTTTAGCCAGAGAGAGAGGGAGGACGTGTCCAACTGATTAAGGAGCGGTCAGATGTGAGTTTAATGACCACTGGAGCTGTACACTAGAGGCCCCTGAAGAGGTGAGAGACCCCGGCTGAGTGGAGTGGAGTGGGGGGCCCCTGAGTGGAGAGGTAGAAAGAGAGGAAAAAGGGAAGAGGAAAAGAGGGAGATGAGGGCCCATGTGAAGAGGCGACTCCAGCAGCAAGGAGAGAGAGGAGGCTTGAAATGGTGATAGCTGAATTCAAATGTGTTTTTCTTTTTCTTGTTTAAATGGTCAGTTGTTACAAATAGGTACGCATTTATAAGTACCGGTAGGTCTGATTCATTTAGTTATTTAAGAAGACATATTGTGCTTGTGTCTGCTGTATAGTTATAATCTGTCACACCCATGGAAAATATGAGAGGAACATGAAAACCCCACACAGACTCCACATTGCTCAGGAATTGAAACCAGGACTTTTTTGCTGTGAAAGGAGAGAGCTGACACTCCGCCATGTTGCTGCCAAGCCAAAGTACAGGTGCGCTATGAAACTTTCCTGCTGAAGGATCTGCCAATTTAATAACAGTTCAATAGGTGTTGTTTTTGCCAAAAATACCTTGAAAAACATGCATTTTTTTTTTACTGTGAACGGGGTCACCTCTCCACAGATCTGACCTGAAACATAGTTGAGTGGTGTTAATAATGTGTCCATATATAGTGTCCATGGATATAGACAGATAAATAGATAGATTTTGCACCTGACATTGCCCCAGTGGCATTCAATGATGTCCACTGATGTCTATGGAAGATAACATTAACCCTAGCATAGCAACACTTAGCTCCACAGGACTTAGCCGGGCAGAGAGTGGGTGGAGAAGGACAGACGCTCCCCTCTTCCTACCGTCTCTCCATCGATTATATGTCACCCATGCCCTGATCTAATCTGATTTCGCCTAAACCAATATCTGCAATATCTGCAATCACACAAACATCACAAATATGAATGTTGGCTTATGCAGACTCAGCCACTTGCACTTTTATTTGACTTTAGCTATTCTTTTTTTTTTTTTGCCTTACTATGGCACTTTCCAGGCTAATCCATAACATCTGCACAGTCAAGCAGATAGACGACTTTCATAAATGTTACACAGTGCTCCTGTAATCTTCTTATCTGTATATTTCGTGCAGTTCTATTTTCAACTATTATGTTTACTAATTGGAATTGTGGAGAATTGTGTCCTCTAGTAATTGAAATTTAGGAATCAACTATCAGAGATGAAAATGTGAAAAACTAGTTCATTTGAAATGGTTTGCAGTGTTTCAAAGTTATTCCTCACTTACCTTATGCATACTGAGCTTGCTAATTACTCACAATTAGCATGCAAATGCACACTTCCTGATTATCAAACAATAAAATACTTTCTAATCGGATACACACAGCATGCAGCAGACTGATTTTGACCTCAAAAGCTGCTTATACATTATATTTGTACTGGAGCAATACCATAGACTATATATGTAAATGGACATAACTAACCCACTAGCTGCCACAGTTCAAACAGGAAGTGAGCCTGGGCACGCTTCTGGCTCCATCAATTCTGACTTCAATTCACTCTCTATTGAAAAGCCATTGCCCCTCTCTCTGTAACTGCTGTTATCAGGCTCGCCATTTTGCTCTTAAATGTTCATATCAAGCCGCTCTACATGATCCTGGTGTTTGTAATTCACAATTCTGTCCGTAAATTAAGATATGAACATTAATAACTCACAAATCAGGCGTCTTCTTTCCCCGGTCAGCCCTGCTAGCATCAGCAACAGGTTGCTAACTGCCTTGCCCTTGTTGAACGGTGTGGGCAGGAAGAAGCATGTACCTTCAACAACCTCTCTCCTGATTGGCTCTTTGGTTGCTATGATACTCACAGTCAGAATTCCAAATATGAAACTCAGCTCCCAATTCGCCCCTATAACTTCTAGCCTCGATGAGTTTCATTTTGCTAGAGCTGAGGGCTATGGGTGACCTCACACTCTCTTCATCCGTTTCTTTATACAGTGTATGGGCAAGACACATTTTGCTCAAATAAGGTTTAGGCCCTTCAAAGACTGATCTAAGTTGTGGCTTTTCTTGAATATAAACTATTAATACCTCTTAAAAACAAAGTAGCATTCTTCTTTTTACAACAGATATGCTAACTAACTCGTAGCATAGCATTTTCAGCCATATTAACTAGTTTGCTACCTCTTCTAAATCGTACTGTTTACCACATGCCCTTCCATCCATGGAGACTGCTTGTGGCTACAGTTAATCACAATGTAACCTAGCTTTAGCGTTAGCATGTGCATGTAAACAGCATCATTACTCCTGCTATTGTGTGCAGCGGTGAATGAAATGGGCTCTGCATCGTGGTCTGTTTGGCATGGCTCCACCGATTAGCATGCTAACGCTACATCCATCCATCTCCGCCTGTCCCACTCGGCTCCACTGTCCGGTTCTCCCCCCTCCTCTGCTGGGGGGAGAAGCTAGGGACGGGCAAGCTATTGACGCAACACCAAGACGCAGAAATTAGCATAAGTGTTGTTTTCTTTTTCTTTTTTTTTTTTTCAAACTGAAAATATTTCAATGAGAAAATTGCAAAAAAAACAAACAAAAAAAAAAAACAAAAAAAAAAACATACAAACAACATGTAACATATTAAAATGTTTTTATTTTTCACTATTTTAATTTGATCATAACGGATAATAAACTTCTTTTTCTTTCTTTCTTCTTTAATAGGGAGCTAAAGCTATCTTGTTCTTCTTGTCAGTGGTTGGTTGAAAATCACCTGTCACTCACTCTTTACAGAGGCTGACCAATAGGACAAATGGGTTGGGAAAAAGTTGTTTTTGAGTATAGAGTTGTATTAACAGTAAAACACTGAATCACCGTAGAAACAGTGTTAAATGTACACAAATGTTTGCACAAATGTACACAGAAATGTACACAAATCTACACACAAATCTACACAAATGTATGCACAAATCTACAGAATTGTATGCTCAAATCTATAGAAATGTACAGAAATGTATGCACAAATGTACACAAACGTATACAAATACACATAAATATACATACAAGTCTGCACAAAAGTACACAAACGTATACACAAATCTGCACAAATGTATGCACAAATCTTCATGTGCGCACTGCTCAGTGACAGCCACCACAGTCAGACATTTTAAATCACCCTCCTCCTCCTCTCCTGCTCTCTCTCTCTCTGACCGAGCTCTGCCTCTTTATGGCTCTTCTCTTCCTCCTCCTCCTGCATCCACTCATCTCTGTCTCTCTTCCTCTCTCTCACTTTCTCTCCATCTCTTCCTCTCTCTCCTTCTCTCATCTGTCTCACTCTCCCCTCTAACTCTTTCTGCTCTTTCTCCCCTCCTCTTCCTTTCTCTCTTTCTCTTCCTCTTTCTCTCCTTCTCTTACCCTCTCTATCCTTCTTCCTCTCCCTCCCTCTCTTCACCTGTCGCTTCCTCCCTCCTTCTGTCCCTCCTTCTGTCCCTCCCTCTTTCTTTTCTATGCTCTCTGCCTTCCTTCCTCTCTCTGCCTCCATCTCTCTTCCCCTGTCTCTGGATCTCTCTCTCTCCCTCGCTGTCTCTCATCCTACCTCTTACTTTCCCTCTTCCTCTTTCCGTGTCTCCCTCTCTTACTTTCTCTCTTCCTCTTTCCCTTGCTCTCTCTTCCTCTTCCTCTCCATCTCCTTCACTTTCACTATCTCTCTCTTTCTCTGGTTGGTCATGTCTCTCCCTCACACAGTATATCTGATGGCGGCTGTGACGTAATCTGTCCTCCTTTCATCCCCTGCTCTGTCGCTCTTTTGTCTCCACACCTCCGCTCTGTCTGGTGTACAGGCAGATTAAAGCTCTTATACTATGAGCAATTCAGGTTTTTTGAATGGTTAAAGGTGCACTGTGTAACTTTTCTAGTGGGGGGTCTGCTTGTCTCCATGGAGAAGTTATTGCTTTACCCTGAATGTTCCATTGCATTTAACTTATCTTGTGTTCATTCAACTGCATGTCTTTTCATTGCTTAAACCTACATTGAAACATGCATTATTACTGTGAGTGGGCTCGCCTCTCCGCAGATCAGACCTGTAACTTGGCCTGGTGGTGTCACTTGCTTGTCTACATAGCGATAGATGTATGTTTAATGCCGTAGTGTGGATTGTTCCAGGCAAAGCAATGCAATCTCCATTGAGACAGAAATGCTACAAAGTTCCGTTTCAAGCTAAAACGTGGTCAAATCCTTCGGCATAGGGAAAGCGGGTGAAGTGTCTTGCCCAAGGACACATAAATAAGCACCAATGTAACCTGATTTTAGACTAAACCATCTTTTTGGTGTCTAATCAAGTACTAAACCAGGACTGGATTAGGACTTAACATGGACTTTCGCAACACAACTTGAACAACTAGAACTGGAGAGGTTAAAGTGCATATGGCAGAAAAAAACAGTGCCAACAAAAGTACAAAAATACAGGAAGTAGTCAGTTGGAAGTTACTTTTACTTTAAGTATCTTCCGATATCCGATATTACCTGATACCAATACGGACGACGAATGCACTGATTTCCTTAAAACACAGTTATCTCATACATATATACACAAGAGATCCAATTGTCTTATGCAACTGTTATTTATTCTTCCAATGACTACTGAACAACTTTGTCTGAGTAAAAGTTTAAAGATCATGAGACATTCTAAAAAATCAGCCTGTAAATAGTCTTATTACATCCAGTTAAAGGTGCAATCAGATTATCGGCTTAACTGATACTATTGAACTATTGATACCCGATATTTGTTATTAGTATCAGTAGAAGTAGTGTTGAGTTCTATTACAATTCTATTATTATAACTAATAAATAACAAATAAACAAATGCAACAATAAAAAATATTCAATTTAGATGCAGACAAGAAAAATTTGACTCAAATACATGGAGAAAATACTTGAATTGAGTTTAAACTTGAACTGAATGAATAGGCCTTTTAATTTGCCCCAGTGAGATCAGCACCATGGACAGCTCCTGCGCACTAGACTGTATAGTGAATGCATACTTTCTGAAGGATGGACAAGGACGGGGCTAGAATCTCCATATCGATCCAGTTTTATCTGACCGCTGGCTCACGAATTATCAAGCAGACACACGCACACACCAATAACTGGACTTCACGAGAAAAAAATGCTCAAATCCATCTCTGCATTGATTATGTGTCAATTGAATGATTTATGTATTGTTTCTCCTTCAAATTTTAATAAGTGAGATAAAGATGTTATTCCCAGAGCAGCACCAGAAAATATATTGAAATGGATTCCTCTAAGACTTAATTATGACATTGGTTTGACATTTATTTTCAGCCTGTAGAAAATGGACTCTCTGAAAGAACAGAAGTTTAATTGAAATGTTGTGTTACTTTTTAAAATCAAATTTGTTTTTTAAAAATAGAAAGACATAAGTTAAAGGTATTTGCACACATGTTTCTCAACAGCAATGTAAAATTTTAATTAAATGCATTATCTTATCTTTCACTTTATGGATAATCTGTCTTGGCACCCTCTACTGGTGACAGCGAGTGAAGCATTTTGCACCTTTTTAATACTGGTATTTATAAACACATGTGTATTTATAATTAGATAAAGATTACTTTCTGTCAATGACCTAAAGTTTGCAAATAAAACAAACTAAATGTATCATCACTGACATTTTTTTTCCTGCAAATGTCACTTCAGGTATATATTTACTCTCGGTCTAGCTAAGTACACAAAATTCATGATCCCCTTTTAAGCCATAAGGTTAACCTTTATTGTACCATCGAGAAATGTGTCCTCTGTATTTGACCGATCTTTCAGTGCCTCTAAAAAGTACTTTTTAGTATAATTTTATATCATTTAAAACTGGTTTAATTAATCATTTTCCATATTTTGGCCAATCAGAACAGGCCAGGCAGTTCCAATTGTAGGTATAGAAAGAAGTAGATATAACAGTGAAACGATTGGGGATTTGTTCAGAACTACCTTATATTATTTCAAATGTAACTAATTACAATTACGTGGCTTGAATATACTCAATTGCAAGTAGTTACAAGTACATGTATAAAAAGTGGTTATTTTTTTTACTTCTATGGGGTATTAACTGCTAACGCAAAACATATTTAGATCACCATGTTACCTTTTATTGTTTTGAAAATGCCATATTTACCAAAAAACAATATATTATCTGAGTCTCCCCTATGTCACACCCCCTTCGAAGGAACATAATCACGGTGAACCCGCTAATGAAACTACTGCACATCGCGTCAGGTTTGTGAAGTTGTAGTGTACTGTTTAGTATTGTTTTGTGTCATGTTTTTGTATATTTATGGAATACGGATGTGGGGGCATGGGTGACATAGGCTTTTGAGCTGAGCACAGAATACCGTAAGGAGGGTTTGAATAGGACATGGGAGAGATCACTAAATTATTGAAACATGCATGGATGATATCTAGAACCACTTCAGGCATAATTTTGATGGGGGAACAAGATTATAGCATGAAAAGATTTTCCATAATACCCTCTCTATTTTTTAGTATTCCTTTAGTAATTTTAAGTATTTGCAAACAGTTACACTCCACACATGAGACTAAACCAGGACTAGATATACATCAAGTCTCATAGCAGGACCAAACCAATCCTTATTCATACCAACCCCTATAAACAAAATGGCCGCCAAAATGACTCCAGTCCTTCAATGCTAAGTGTAAACAGGTGCTGCAATGAAACAATAGCCAAGTAATGAACTGCAATTTTCCATATACTTAGAGTTAGATGGGACCTATTTGAACGCTAGGCTAAGGCGCTAGCTGCAGTAGCGGTTTGTATTGGGGAGGCGCAGGTGCATATAATGGCAGGGGTCTTGGATTCAGATGGTCTATGGTCTAACTGCAACAGGAGCGCACCTGCACCCCCCCATCCTCTCTCCTCCCTATTCTGTCAAAATGAAATGACTGTGAAAGATGAAGTCAGAGGTGGGGGAATAGTGTGGAACAGTAGTTTAGTCATGGTTTAGTCCTGGTTTAGTTCTGGTTTAGCCTTGATGTAGTCGTGGTTTAATCCAGATGTAGTACTAGTTTATTTCTGATGTAGTCTTGGTTTAGTCCCGGTTTAGTCCCAATGTAGCCCTAGTTAAGTCCTAGTTTAGTCCTAGTTTAGTCCTATTTAATCCTAATGTAGTTGTGGTTTAGTTCTTGGGTTAGTTCTGGTTTATTTCTGGGTTACTTCTGGATTATTTCTGGTTTAGCCCTATGGTTGTCCTGGTTTACTCCTGATGTAGTCCTAGTTTATTTCTGGTGTAGTCTTGGTTCTGTCCTGGTTTAGTCTCCATGTAGTCCTGGTTTAGTCCTAATGTAGTCCCCGTTTAGTCCTGGTTTAGTTCAGGTTTAATTCTGGTTTAATTCTGGTATTCATGGTTTAGTTCTAATGTAGTCTTGGTTTAGTCTTTGCTTAGTCCCGGTTTAGTCCTGGTTTAGTCCTGGTTTAGTCTTAGTTTCGTCCCAGTATAGTGCTGGCTTAGTCTCTGTGTAATCCTAGTTTAGTCCTGGTTTTGTCTTGGTTTTGTCCTGATGCAGTCATGGTTTAGTTCAAATGTAGTCCTTGTTTAGTCCTGGTTTAGTCCTAGTTTAGTTCTGGTTTAGTCCTGGTTTAGTCCTGATTTAGTCCTAGTTTAGTCCTAGTTTAGTCCCAATATAATCCTGGCTTAGTCTTGATTCAGTCCTTCTTTAGTCCTTTTCAGTCCTGATATAACCCTTCCTATTGATCTGGTTTAGTCCACGGTTATACCACATTACTCACTGCAGTATTTCAGTTTAATAGAAGACAACTTTTAGTCCTTTCTCCTCAGACAGTCTGGGCAGGTGCTCCCTGGTTCAGTCAATTTGTGCTGTATTTTTATGCTTCTTAAAAGTGACACAAACTCCCAAACAATGGAACTCCTGAGGGGACAGACACAGGGACAATACTCACTGTGTAAATCCTCACACTACTGCTGAGTTTGGGTTTTTTTTCTGTTAAATGTACCAAAAAATGTCACTTTTTAATATTCTTATTGCCATGTTAGTTGTAGTAGCTCAGTGTTTCTCCACAGATGCAAAGGTTGATGGATTTATTCCCACTCAGGTGCGTACTGTTGTGTTGTTTCCTTGAGCAAGACACTGCTACTGTATAGACTGTAACTGTAGTAGTGTTGTATCATATTCATTTGGTTCATTGATGGTTACAGAAACATATTTAAAAATTGCATTCAATAATGAGGTAACCCATATTGGTCTGTAGATCATTCCTTTAAATTCTATTCTTTGTAAACAGCAATGTTGATCTAAAACTACTTAATAATAATATAATCAGTTTAATCCTGGTTTGGTTCTGGTATAGTTCTGTTTTAGTATGAGTTTTAGTCCTGGTTTATTCCTGGTTTAATCTTGGTTTAGTTCTGGTTCAGTCCTGGTGTAATGCTTGTGTTATCATTCTTTAGTGCTTTTCAGTCCTGGCTTAGTCCTGGTATAGTCCTTTTTTAGTTCTGGTTTAGTCCTGGTTTAGTTGGTACAGTCCTTCTTTAGTCCTGGTTTAGTCCTGGTACAGTCCTTCTTTAGTCCTGGTTTAGTCCTGGTATAGTCCTTCTTTAGTCCTGGTTTAGTCCTTCTTTAGTCCTGGTTTAGTCCTGATATAGTCCTTCTTTAGTCCTGGTTTAGTCCTGGTATAGTCCTTCTTTAGTCCTGGTTTAGTCCTGGCTTAGTCCTGGTATAGTCCTTTTTCAGTTCTGGTTTAGTCCTTTTTAGTTCTGGTTTAGTCCTGGTACAGTCCTCCTTTAGTCCTGGTGTAGTCCTGATATAGTTCTGGTTTAGTCCTGGCTTAGTCCTGGTATAGTCCTTTTTTAGTTCTGGTTCAGTCTTGGTTTAGTCCTTGTATAGTCCTTCATTAGTCCTGGTTTAGTACTGGTATAGTCCTGGTTTAGTCCTGGTTCAGTCCTGGTACAGTCCTTTATTAGTCCGGGTTTAGTCCTGGTGTAGTCTTTCATTAGTCCTGGTTTAGTCCTGGTATAGTCCTTCTTTAGTCCTGGGTTAGTCCTGGTATAGTCCTTCTTTGGTCCTGGTTTAGTCCTGGTACAGTCTTTCTATATTTGTGGTTTAGTCCCGCTTTAATCCCGCTTCAGTCCTAGCTCAGTCCTGTGTCCCTCCTGTTTGTAGCGCGGTGCTAGCGTTCCCATACATAACAACAGTGCGGTGGCTAGCACACAGAGGCTATAAATAGTGTGCTTTGGCCTAGCTTTCCTCCGACAGGCTTTTGTGAGGTCGCTTTGACCCCAGAGGTAAAAACACATCTCCTCTCATAAAACACCCGCTTACACTCACTATACTCATGTTAGTCCAATGCTTTTACTACACAAAGCTAGGGTTGTCGAGAATCAAATACTAATCGATACTAAAGCTAATATCAAAACTAGACACTAATTTGAGCAAGTATTGTTACTAAAAAAGTCACATTCACAGGACGGAATTGAACCTTTCCTGAATATCTTTAGATTGATTTTGAGCTGTACCAGAACAAGTATTGTAGTAGTATAGTAGTATACTCCCATGGACCACTATGGAACTCACGTGAATATAATTATATAATTATAGTACTACGATTTAATGTTGTGTGTTGTTGTGTGTGTTTTTTTTATTATAGCAAAAGACAAAGTTTAACTGGACAAATGGTTGTAAGAGTGAAGACGTTTGGCTGCTCATCCAAGCCGCTTCTTCAGTTCTGGTCTGATCACTGGTGAACACTGCCTTATATCTATCTGAAGGGAGGAGCTAACTATACTAGAACTGTAAACATCTATTGCCTCCAGTTTCATCTGAAACTACCCTATACAGCTCTTAATGACCCTGCTATTGTTCTCATTGTTCTGGGTCTAAAGATGGAGTTATCGATTGGTGAGAGATTATGTCTCAGGTCCCCATTACTTTTTAAGAAACGATTGTCTTTTCTAACAAAAATAGCTTCTTTAACTCCCCTCTCAAACCATTTCTTTTCTCTGGCTAGATCTGTACCTCACTGTCTTCAAAGGAGTGGTTGGTGGCTTTGAGATGGAGATGTTCTGTGGACTGGGGTCCAGAGGAGCTCTCACGCCGGTGTTGGTACATTCTCTTATGGAGTGGCTGTTTAGTTTCTCCACTGTACCGCTCACTGCACTCTCACTACACTGAATGGAATAGACTACATTACTTTGTTTGTGGATTTTGTCCTTTGGGTGAACACGTTTTTGTCTTAAAGTGTTTGTGGGTTTGAAAAAGACAGGAATCTCATACTGTCTGAAAATTCTCTGAAGTTTTTCAGACACACCAGCTGTGTAAGGAATGGTAACACCTTTCCTTCTCGGTTCAGATTCCCTGTTTTTTATCTCTCTTAGATCTATTGAAGGCCCACTTTGTTTTTGTTTTTATTATCATCATGGTATCAGATTGGTAATGAGTATCAAGTCTATTCCTTAATGTCGAACTTGAGTTTGAAATTTTAGTATCATGACTACTAGAAATGAAAATTGCTAAGGGGATTTTGTTTTGTGAATTGTCTTTGGTGAAATGCGGCAGTTATCAGTGTTAGAGAGAAGACATTTTGGCATCAGTATATGGTGATACCTGCATCTGATTAATATATGTTAATCTGTTAATTTCCCTTCTCATTTGTCTCATTTATCAGGTCATTTTAGAACAATATTTTGATCCAAAAAATGTCCAAAATATCTAGGTATTGCCTGGGATCCAGAATACACACTCACATGCTTTACAAAGACATTATTCTGGTCACCGGTGAATCTCTTCTGTTTTCAAACAGGTGTGATTGACGGGTGGATTAGCTAATCAGAAAATCAGGAACACGCATGATTCGTCCATATCAAAACAAAATGCTTACGTGGAAAAAAGCAAAAAAAAAAAAAAAAAAAAATAAATATCACAGGGGACTGCGTATTTCTGCTGAAATGTTTCCAGAGACATTGCTCATTGAGAGAAGGCCAGTTGTTTGCAGCACAGTTACCAAAGCAAAGGGTGGTTACTTTGAGGATTTCAATATAAAATATAAAAATATTCTTCTGATTTACCGTCTTTTTCTGTAAATCAAACTCAAATACAAGCCCAAATAATTAATCATACCAAAAATGTGTCTATGCATGCCTTTCCTTAGATCTGAATCTCCCTACCGTCTTTATATGAAAGTAATGCACGTACCGTTTTTATAATTACCCACTCGGCTTGGCTCTCTCTGATTGGTCAGCGTTGGATCAAACAGAATTACTCATGTGGGCTCCCAGATGAAAGGGTTGGAGAGCGCTTCTTCCTATTTTTAAACACCGCATATGTACTGTATATGTGTGTGTGTGTGGGTGTGTGTGTGTGCGTGTGCGTGTGTGTGCGTGGAGGGCCTGGCTCAAGGGCACGCGTGCAGTGGCTAATGCGACTGTAGGTGCCATGCCAAGTGCAAGTGTGCGAAAGCTGATTGCATATATTAGTGATGCTCAATTGTGAAATCTAGAAAAATCAGTTGGATTCATGTGAGTTTGTGACACTGTAGAATCCCTTGAGTTTAAAATGAGCTGGAGGACAGGTCAGTGTAAATCAACTAAAAGATCTCTCTGCTTTAGTCCTGGATTAGTCCTGGTTTAGTCATGATTGCTTCCTGATTTAGTCTTGGTTTAATCATGGCGTAGCCCTTTAGTCTTGGTTTAATCATGCTTTAGCCCTGGTTTAGCGATGATTCCTTCATGATTTAGTCTAGATCAGTCTTGGTTTTATCCTGGGTTAGTCCTGGTTTAGTCCAGGTTTAGTTCTGGTTTTATCCTGATTTAGTCCTGCTTTAGTCATGATTCCTTCCTGATTCAATCTTGGGTTAATCCTGGTTTAGTCCTGATTAAGTCCTGCATTAGTCCTCCTGGTTTAGTCCTGGTTTTATCCTAGTTTAGTCCCAGTTTAGATCTGGCTTAATCCTGGTTTAGTCATGATTTCTTCCTGATTCCTTCCTGGTTTAGCCTTGATTTAGTCTTGGCTTAGTCCTGGTTTAGTCTTGGTTTAGTCCTGGTTTAGTCCTGGTTTAGTCTTGGTTTAGTCCTGGTTTAGTCCCGGTTTAGATCTGGCTTTATCCTGGTTTAGTCATGATTCCTTCCTGATTCCTTCCTGATTTAGTCTTGGTTTAGTCCTGGTTTGGTGCCGGTTTAGATCTGGCGTAGTCCTGGTTTACTCATGATTCCTTTCTGATTTCTTCCTGATTTAGTCTTGGTTTAGTCCTGGTTTAGTCCTGGTCTAGTCCTTCCTTAGATTTGGTTTAGTTCTGGTTTAGTCCTGGTTTAGTCCTGGTTTAGTCTGGTTTAGTCTTGGTTTAGTCCTGGTTTAGTCTGGTTTAGTCCCGGTTTAGTCCTGCTTCAGTCCTGGCTCAATCTTCAGTCCTACTTTACACGTATTACTTTATCTATAACCAAGCATCCATGGACGCCCTGTAGCTATACGTCTGTGGATTTAATAGTACTCTGTCTAGTACATGTATTACCTTAGACAGTCCCCCTGCAGGTGAGATGGTGTAAGTACACAGTAGACCTTATTCAGTTCAAAAGTTTTGTTGTGACTAGTTTTATACGTAACTACAGGTGCAGTGTAACTTTTTTCACCTGCTTGTCTCCATGGAGATGTCAGTGAACTTATCTATCTCCATGGGAACAAAGACGGCCAAGTTACAGGTCAGGTCTGTGGAGAGGCAAACCCACTCTCAGTAAGAATGCATGTTTTTTAGCACATTTTTAGCAATGTAATTGAATGAATGCAAGCAGCTAAGTTTAATGGCGTACTGTGGAACATTCCAGTCAAAGCAATAGCGTCTTACAAAGCCTTTTCAAATTGTGATGATTCAGATTTCAATTTAATTAATCTTGCAGTCTTAACCTAAATATTAGCTTAAACTTCACCATTAAATTATGTGACCAGTGCTTCTCTATAGCGTCACCAGACAGTGAATTAGCCGTGACAGATTGTCGTTTGCATGCCGGTGGTTGGAGATTGGGGGCACTATGCCAGAGACCAGCGGGCGGAGTCTTTAAGCACCGCTCCTCCATATCACATTATACAGAGATCTAGCCCTCCCATCATTTACTATAAACAGTATTTAGTGTCACCGCGAGGAAGAAAGAAAGACAGGAGGAGGAGGAGGGACGGAGAAAAGAGGGAGTATGGAAGAGAGGATGGAGAGAGAGATATCCAGCCCTCCTCTCATTTACTATAGACAATATTTAGTGTCACCGCGAGGGAGAAAGAGAGAGAGAGGAGGAGGGACGGAGAAAAGCGGCAAAGTGGAAGAGAGGATGGGGGGAGAGAGAGATGTAGCCCTCCTTTCATTTACTATAGACAGTGTGTTATTGAGATGGAGAGAGAGAGGGAGAGAGAGCCAGAGAGAGAGAGAGAGAGAGAGAGAGAGAGAGAGAGAGAGTGGAGGTGGGAGGAGGAAGAAGAAGTAGGAGAAGAAACAGAAATAGAAGAAGAAAAAGAAGAACTAGAAGAAGAAGAAGAAGCAGGGGAGAGAGGCCACTGTGAAAACCACTTATAAACTCATCAGGGTGAATAATTAGGATGCTCAGAATTCACATAGTTCATTATACTGCAACATTATCCTCTCTTCTCTCTCCCTCTCTCTCTTTTCTCCACCCCCTCTCTTCTCTATTTCTCCTTCTCGCTGCTCCCCCTCTTTCCTTCTCTCTCCTCTCTCTCTGTTCCCCTACTCCTCCTTTTCTCTCCGTCTCTTCCCCTTCTCTTCTCTCTCTCTTCCTCTTGTATCTCTCCCTCTCTCTTTATCTCACCCCTCACCTCTTTCTCTCTCATCCTATCTCTCCCTTTCTTCCCCTTCTCCCCTCTTTCTCTCCCTCTCTCTCACCCCTCCCCCTCTTTCCTTCTTTCTCTCTCTTTTCCCACTCTGCTCTCTCTCTCTCTCTCGCTCCTCCCGCATAAGCATTTTTCCCTGTATTCCCTGTCACAAAGATGGATGGGGCAAACGGAGGAGTGGTACGTAAGGCTTGCGGGCCCAGGATGTAAGTCTTAATTATCCCACTCTGCTGGCGGCGCTGTCGATATGTGGGAAAACCATTAGCGCTCCATAATAGAAGAAGTCCATGTGCGGAGGAGGAGGAGTGGTCGGAACGCCATTTCAGAGCATCGGAACGCGCCAAGATTCTGTCGGAATTTTGTTAGCATGGGTTGAGTTTGTCCCGTGGCTAGCATAATCAGTTTAGATGAATGGGAACTGGTGGATTAGCCGATGTTAGCTGTGCGAATTAGGGTTGTCAAAAGTATCGGAAATTAGGTAATAATCGACCATAAAACTAGTATCAAACTAGACACTCATTTGAACAAATACTGATACTAAAAAGTCACATTCACAGGACAGAAATGAACGTGCATGATCTTGAGCTGTATCAAAACAAGTATAAGACATCATAGACTAGTATACACCCACAGACCACTGTGGAACCTACCTGAACCACTGAGGGATTACATAGATATAAAGCCACTTTTGTAATATAAAAGAAAGTGCTACGATTTAATGAAAATTGAAAATCGCATTTTATTGTTTAAAGAAAGACTGTTTTTTATTATCATTGGGGTATCGTAATTGGTATTGAGTATCAAGTATTCTGTAGTATCGAAATCAAGTGTGAAGTGTTTGCATCGTGACAACGCTCATGTGAATAAGTTAGTGGACATATTATTTGTTCTTGTGGCTTTTGACTCCCTTGCAGTGCCATCCATCCATGCATGTTGTACTCCGCCAGGGCTGCCCTTTGTCACCGGTTCTGTTTCATTATATGTATGGACAGAATTTCTAGGCGCAGTCAGGGGCTGGAGGGGGTCTGGTTCGGGAACCACAGGATCTCATCTCTGCTGTTTGCAGATGATGTTGTCCTGATGGCTTGTTCGAGCCAGGACCTGCAGCAGGCACTGGGGCGGTTTGCAGCCGAGTGTGAAAGGGCTGGGATGAGAATCAGCTCTTCCAAATCTGAGGCCATGGTTCTCGACCGGAAAAAAGGTGGTTTGCCCTCTCCGGGTGGGTGGTGAGCCCTTGCCTCAAGTGGAGGAGTTTAATCTCGGGATCTCGGGATCTTGTTCACGAGTGAGGGAAGGATGGAATGTGAGATTGACAGGCGGATCGGTGCAGCGTCCGCAGTGATGCAGTCGCTGTATCGGTCCGTTGTGGTAAAGAAGGAGCTGAGTCAAAAGGCAAAGCTCTCGATTTACCGGTCAATCTACGTTCCTACCCTCACCTATGGTCATGAGCTCTGGGTCATGACCGAAAGGACAAGATCGTGGATAAAAGCGTCCAAAATGGGTTTCCTCCGTGAGTGGCTGGGCACACCCTTAAAGATAGGGTGAGAAGCTCAGTCACACGGGAGGAGCTCGGAGTAGAGCCGCTGCTCCTTCACGTTGAGAGGAACCAGCTGAGGTGGCTCGGGCATCTGCTCAGGATGCCTCCCGGACGCCTCCCTAGGGAGGTGTTCTGGGCATGTCCTACCGGGAGGAGGCTCCAGGGAAGACCCCCTGGAGGGACTATGTCGCTCTCGGCTGTCTCTCGGCTGGCCTGGGAACGCCTTGGGGTCCCACCAGAGGAGCTGGAGGACGTGTCCGGGGTGAGGGAAGTCTGGGAGTCCCTGCTTAGACTGCTGCCCCCACGACCCGGCCCTGGATAAGTGGAAAAAAAATGGATGGATGGATGGACGGACTTATTTTGACCTCAAGACATATCTCGCTGTAAAAGTCACCGCAACAAAGCGCCATGTTAGCTGAACATTATGCCAGCAACTTACCATTTTTTCATCTTGTTTGTGCCAAAAAATATAAGCAGCAATTCTGAATCCTACACGTATCATCAATCAAGTAAAATTGGAGAACGACGTAAGTTCAGAGCAATGGGCATATGGCAGTGGCAGTGAAAACACGGGTAGATCGGTGCAATGACATTTTGAAAACAGGACAGTAAAGATTACTCAAACATGCATGAATCACTCTAAATGCAACTTTGAGAGGGTAAACAGTTAAAAGCTCTGAAAAGTCAATTTGACCATATAGCTCTCCATTAAAAGCTAAAACAAATTGCGTAATATTTGTCCTTTAAACAGCTGTACCAATCTCCTCTCTATCTTCCACCGATTCCCGGCTCCTTTCCAGTTTTATCCATGGTCCCGGAACTCATAACACGGCCACTCCATCTATCTTAATCACTAGCATTCCCAATATCCCTCCAGCGCTCCTTGTTTTGGGAACGTTACCAACAAACATTTATTACCCAAATAAAATGCTCCCGTTTCCCAAATTTGTCTTTTGTACAAATCCTCTTTTAGATTACTTTAGGGAGACCAAGGGCACATTTAGCAGAGAAACAATTGCTAGCGTCAATAGTGGCATCTAAACGAATGGTCCACGGTTCACGGTAAATAAATATAGCCATGGGTCTAATAGGGTTGTATTGAGCGGGATGAGTGGGGACTAATGGAGATCAGGCAATATAAGATGGAAGAGGAACCGCATGGAAGTATTGCCTCAGTCCTGTTGTAAGTCAATTCTGAACTAGCGTCAAGTTTGGAAGTCATTTATTGTAGCACTAATAAAAAACAGGATAAAGTGGTTTTTAAAAGCATCAAGTTGGATTTAAGAGTTTAAACGTACACTGTGTAACTTTTTATGTGTCTCCATGGAAATATTGGTGGAGACGCTGGGGATGTTTCACAGTATGGCATTAAACATCTTGCCCCACTACAGATATGTTATATAAGCAGGTCTTGAGGTCAAAATAAGTGCTGTGTACTGTCTGCATCTAACTAAGAAAACATTCTATTTTCTGAATATCAGGAAGTGAGTGGTTAACATGCTAGTTGTTGTTAGCGTTACCGTCGTTGCAAAACTCCACTCTGGCCTCGGAAATCTGTGAAAAATGTGAATAATTAGGATACTCAGAATGCATAAGGAGCTAGTTCTGTTTTTTTTGCATGTTTAAGAAAGTAAAAATCAGGTACAGCACCTTTAAAAAGTAGCAATAGTAAAAGTATGCAGCTTTTTAAAGATATGTAGGCAGAAATTTCAAACACTACGGTTCAGACTGTCTTTGGTAAAGCTACAGTTGGTAATACTTTTTTTCTGTTCAAATCTGACATTTGTTGGCGTTAGCAACCAAGATTCAAAATGACATCAGGTGTAGTTTTTGGCATATTCAACATCAGAGGTTATTCAGATGAAAGCTGCACTATGTAGCTTTTGTGATGAGGGCTGGGTGACATACACACATTATCTTTCTTTTTTATCATTAAAATTATGTATCTTAAATATTTATGTTTGAAATAACATGTCACAGTAAGAGTCCATGTTTTTCAAGGTATTTTTGATCAATGAAAATGACACCACCGTACCATGGAACATTCCAACATTTCCACGAAGACAAGCAGGTGGCACTAAGTAAAAAAAATTTTGTTGTGTTATTTAGCATAGTCATCTTTAATACAATAATTTTCCTTTAATATAATAATCCGGGTTCTTATGGGTTAATACAATATTATAATAATATTATTATAAATAATAATAATAACACATAATTTTCCTATTCTTCATATTTGCAGATTCATTTAAGCTTCAGAAAAGTGCATTAAGGGGGAGTATTATGCAAAATATTTTTTTTTGAGCTTTCTATCATGCTATAATGTTGTTCCCTCATCAAAAACATTCCTGAAGAGGTTTTAACTGTCATCCATCCATGTTTGAGTATTTTAGCGATCTCCCCTGTGACCTATTTAAACCGTCCTTACGATTAGCTGTAAGAGTCAGTCCAATGATCAGTCCAATGAGCCCACAAGCCTAAATCACCCATGCTCCGACATGACAGTTCCCCATAAATATACAAAAACACGATACAGTACTGTACACAACAACTTCACAAACCCGATGCGATGTGCAGTAGTTTCATTGGTGGGATGCAGTCTGACTGTGTTGTGACAGTGCTCTGAAGGGGGAGTGACTTAGCATGAGGAGCAACGGGAGGGTAGACTCAGGGTCAAAAGCAAAAGTGAAACTTACAAAACATGTTAATATGTTTTTTTTCCGATAATATAGCATTTTCAAAACAATAAAAGGTAAGATTGTGATGTAAATATGCCAATACGTAATAAAATAAGATAATAATACAGTGAATACCCCCGCTTTAAACATTACTGAATATTACTAAAGTTGCTTATAGTAGCTTTAATCCTTTCAATTAACATTTGATTACTACGGTAGAGATTCTAAAAATAGCCCACCCTCTGTACCGGAGCGGAGCGACTGAATTTCAGGGCGGTTGCCATGGATACATCTGTCCCTGTCTCCTGTATTAGCCCTATAGCGAGCGGTCATTCTCTGTCCGATCGCTCGCAAAGATGGTGGTCAGCATTTGTGTCCAGTGAACCAAGTTGTAAGTTATAGACGGAGAGAATGAGAGAGGAGGGGGTAAAAGAAGGCAAAGAGAGATGGATAGAGAGGGACAGAGAGAGAGGGGATAAAAGAAGAAATAAAGGGAGGTAGGGAGAGAGGGAGATCGAGAGAGTAGGAGAGAGGTAAAATAAGAGGTAGGAGGGGTGGAGAGAGGAGGAGAGAAAGAGAATAAAACAAAAAAAGAGGGAGGGATGAGAGAGGGAGAGAGAGATAAAAGAAGAGGGAGAGGAGAGAAAGAGAGAATAAAAGAAGAAAAGAAGAGGGAGGGATAGAGAGAAGGAGATATAAAAAGAGCAGGGGGGGATGAGCTAGAGAGGGAGATAAATGAAGAGAAAGAGGGAAGGGATGAAGAGATGGAGATTGAGAGACTGGAAGAGAGATAAAATAAGAGGTAGGAGCGGTGAAGAGAGGTGGCGAGAGAGGATACAACAAGAAAAAGAGGGAGGGATGGAGAGATAAAAAAGAGGAGAGAAGGGGGAGAGGGAATAAAAGAAGAAAAAGAAGGACGGATGGAGAGAGGGTGACAGAGAGAGGAAGAGATAAAAATAACAAGAGGAGGATGAAGCTAGAGGGGGGATAAATAAAGAGAAAGAGGGAGGGATAGACAGAGGGAGAATGAGGGAGTGGGAGAGAGATAAAATAAGAGGTAGAAGGAGGGGTGGAAAGAGGCGGAGAGACAGAGAGAATAAAACAATAGAGGGAGAGATGAGAGGGGAATAAAAGAAGAGGGAGAGGAGAGAAGGGAAGAGAGGTAATAAAAAGGGAGGGAGACAGAGAAGGAGTCAGAAAAAGAGTGAAATGGGAATAGAGAGAGAAGGGGGATAAAAGAAGAGAAAGAGAGAGGGAGAGAAAGAGGGTAGATAAAAGAAGATGACAAGGGAGGGACGGAGAGAAAGGAAAAATATATAGGGGGCACAGAGAGAGGAGAGAACGAGGAGACTAAACACGGGTAGGACTGAAAAATTTTGGATATATGAATCAGTTTTGGAAAGGAGACTTGAAAAACACATCAACGGACTTTTTGTTCTCTATCACAAAAAATCGCAAAAATTTCTGACTATTATTTTTTTTTTTTTTTCTGATCTCATCTCGAATAATCGTTCCTATTGCTATATGCGTTTGATGATTAATAAACAACACATTTTCGACATAATGAATGAAGCGGTGCAGCCTTGATTTAAAATGACCTTTTGGAAATGCCACTCAAATGCAAATGAGCCAGTCAGAACACTGCCCATCTCATCACGACAAGAGCAATATCTCAAACAGGAACGGCACGTACCAGATATGACACATTTCATCTCTGAAGTTTTTATCAATAATTTAAGGACTAGCAAACTTAAAGAGGCTGTATTCACTTTTATTACATGTAACTGAATGAAAATGTGTCTCTTCCCGGCAGAGATATAAGCGTATAAGCAGCTCTTGAGGTGAAAATAAGTCTGATGCGAACTGTTTGCGTCTAATTATAAAGCGTGTTAATGTCCGACGATCAGGAAGTGCACTGTTAGCATGCTAGTTTTTGTTAACGTTGATGGGAAAACTCCACACTCATTTTGGACCACTGCAAACCATTTAAAACAACACCTTTATTTGGATAAATTTGTTTTTAAGATAGAAGTATTCCATGGAACTTTTTACTGGATTTCCTGTATTTTTCAACTTTTTTTCCAGCTTTTCTTGACAAATTGTCTTAAAAATGTGAAAAACAGAACTAGTTCAAACGATTTGCAGCGGTCCAAAGTTATTCTTCACTTACCTCGTGCATTCAGAGCATCCTAAGAATTCACCATGATGAATTTGTCAGCACTTTTCCCAACTTTCAAGACCAGAGCAGGACCATCAATAAGCATGCTAACACGCACTTCCTGTTTATCGAACAATAAAACATTTTCAAGACCTGCTCATACAATAAATCTGTACTGGGTAAAACTACGATGAGTATTTTCCACACGTATAGCACATGTATTGTACCCACCAAACCAGGTAATAATTATAAAAACATGAAAATCTGTCATATGCACTATTTATTCTTTTCTGAGCCTGTTCAGATAAGTTTGGAATGCGTTTGCCTGACTCGGGCCTGCTGGAGCAGCTGAGTACAGCTAACACAATTGCACATGTTTAAATTACACTCTGGTCTCGTTACACCAGTAGCGTTAATTATTCATCTGTCTCTTCATTCATGGTGTTAGTGTGTACCCTCTCTGCTCCTTATCTCTGCTCTCTTCTCTCCCTCACTTTCTTCCTTATCTCTACCCCCTTTTCTCTCTCTTTCTACCTCCCGTTTCTATTTTCCTTTCTCTTTTCTCAGTCCCTGCTCTTTCTCTTTTTTCCTCTTCTCT
The DNA here is from genome assembly GCA_019594935.1 of Periophthalmus modestus. Classification (NCBI taxonomy): domain Eukaryota; kingdom Metazoa; phylum Chordata; class Actinopteri; order Gobiiformes; family Gobiidae; genus Periophthalmus; species Periophthalmus modestus. The sequence goes on from JAIEZT010000107.1 coordinate 7,181,832, forward strand.
CCCTCTCTCCCTCTCAATATCTCTCCCTCTCTTCTGTCTCTCTCTTTTCCGTCTCCCTCTGCTCTCTCCCTCTTCTCTTTCTCTCTCTCTCTACACCCTCTCTTCCATCTCTCTTCTTCCATCTTCCTCTCTCCACTCTCTCTCATCTGTCTCCCTCTCTCCACTCTCTCCCTTTTTCTCTTTTTGTCTCTCTCTACACCCTCTCTTCCATCTCTCTCCTTCTGTATCCCTCCCTTCGCTCTCTCCCTCTTCTCTTTTTCTCCCGCTCTCTCTACACCCTCTCTTCCATGTCTCTCCTTCCGTCTCCCTTTCTCCGCTCTCTCCCACTTCTCTTTTTGTCTCTCTGTACACCCTCTCTTCCATCTCTCTTCTTCTGTCGCCTCTCTCCGCTCTCTCCCTTTTCTCTTTTTGTCTCTCTCTACACTCTCTTCCATCTCTCTTCTTCCATCTCTCTCTCTCTGCTCTCTCCCTTTTCTCTTTTTGTCTCTCTCTACACCCTCTCTTCCATCTCTCTCCTTTCATCTCCCTCTCTCCGCCCTGTATTTCTTCTCATTCTCTCTCCCCTGCCTCTCGCTCTTTCTCTCTTTCTCTCCTTCTACTCCCCTATGTCTGTTGCTTCCTCTTTTATCTCTCCATTTATTTCCCCTGCCTCTCTCTTTTTCCTTTCTTGCTCGTACTCTCTTTTTATGTCTCTTTCTTTCGCTCTCTTCCATCCCTATTCATCACTCTTTCTATTCTTCTCTCTCCCTCTCTCTTTCTTTCAGTCTTCTCTCTCCCACTTCCTCTTTTTCTCTCCTGCTTTCTCTCTTGCTCTCTTTCTCCCCCTTTCTTCTCACTTTCTACTCTTACTCTATCTTCCTTACCCCCCACCATGTCCCTCCCTCTTCTCTCACCTCTCTTTCGTTTCTCTTTCCCTCTCCTTCTCCCCCCTTTCTTATCACTCTTTCTGCTTTGTCTCTACCACCTTTTTTTCTTTCTTACTCCTCTCCCTCTCCTCCTTCCTCCTCCCATCTCTCTCCTCCTTCCCTCTCTCCCCCTCTTTCTCTGATTCAGCAGTACATCTGTCTACTCTGCACATTTGATCGCCCACAACACCGGAAAAGCCCACTGATTTACAACCGAATGCTTAGATTGTATAGATTTTTTTTTTTTTAATATATTGAATTCTCTTTTATTGCAATGGGAAGTGTCTCTCTCTGCAGCAGCAGTAAAACCATCTGCCTCCTCAGCCAGTTCATTCCCTCCTCTTCACCACCACTAGTGTCAAATCTATCAAATTTTCCATTCTCTGTTTTTAATCCGTCACAGGAAATACTTTTGGAATGATTTTGACAGATCGTATCGAAGGATTTGGTACTTAGCCTGATTTATAAAATTTTTAACTATTATTATCATACTTTTATGTCTTGTGTATGTATGTAATGGTATGTTGGTACTGTAGCCTGTATGTATGTATGTAATGTATGTATGTATTTATTTACTATTGTTATTGATCATTTTTTAAAACAATTTCTGATACAGTCTAGTCACTTTCTAAATAAGAAAGATGTTCTACAGTATGTTAAACTTATCTAGCTAAGCCCGTAATGCCACCGTGTCACGTTACAGGTCAGATCTGTAGACAAGTTGCTGTTCTGAGTCAATTTTGATAAAAAAAAAATAAATAAATTTAAAAAGTATAAATCATTAATTAAATAAAAAATAAATACAATTAAGAAAAATAAATTAAATAATAATAAAATAAATAAATATAAATAAGCAAATAAATAATTGATAAATAAATAAATAAATAAAATATAATAATAATAATAAAGCAACAAAATAAAATCATGAAAGATAGATACGTTTACACATAAAAGCTTGCACATAAAAACATGACATGATTAAAAAAAAAAGTACTGCATTTTTTTCATACAGTTATGACAGTGAACTACAGAAGTTGTTTCAAATTCAAAATCGAAATGTCAGATATTTTTCTATTCCTCTGCAGTATCTCATCTTAAAAAATAAAACATTGAAAATTGCAATGAAGTCTCAGCATATTCCTTTTTTATGTTTTCCAGATCTCTTGAATCACATGTGAAAAAGAAGTCATCCTACAGACGAGACAAATACTTTTACAAAACGACAAAGGTAAGACTTTTTTCTCACATTTTACAGTTTTATAACTTTGGTTCAATGTTTAGAATTTTTTTTTTTTTTTTTTAATGTCCATTTGGTATATACCCATTTTGGATTCTAAGCTTACGTATCCCTTATTCTGATTTTTGAACCAGGACATATATGTAAATTAGACCATTTAAAATATGAACATTTGCAATTATGGAATACTTGGAATACTATGGAATAATGCTACTACTGCAATCACCTGCCAAGTTTCTAGTTTCTAAATACTCTTTTTTCTTATTATTGAGGTCTGGTGTGGTCTAAATTCTTAATCCTGATTTAGTCCTGGCATATACATTCCTAACACACTAGAATACTACTAATACACTTGGATACTACTATGGATTCTGCAAGTTAATGTGCAAACCTCACTATAATTTAACATAAATTTGGTCTCTAGATTATAAAAGCTTAATATCGGTTCTCGGCCACAACAGCAAGACAAATATCAGATATTGGTATTGGCTCAAAAATCCATATTGGACCATCCCTTCTTCAAAGTGCTCACAACCCAATCAGTGTGGATCCTGCTAATGAAACTACTGCACATCGCATCAGGTTTGTGAAGTCGTACTATATTGTTTTGTATCATGCTTTTGTGTATTTACAGAGAATTGTTGTGTGGGAGCATGGGTGACGTAGGCTTGTGGGCTGAGCATTGGACAGAATCGTACTACTGACTGTAAGGAGGGTTCAAATAGGGCTCAGGAGAGATTGCTAAATTACTCAAACATGTATAGATGACATCTAAAACCTTGACGAAGGAACAACGTTTTAACATGGTAGAGAGCTCAAAAAAGTGTATTTTGCAGAATACCCCCTCTTTAAGAAACATGACTTTTTTTTGGTCCATTCCGTCTTGTAACATTTCAGTAGTGGAAAATGGAGCTAACATGTAGCGGTTTTATAGCACGTGAGTTAGCATAGCACAAAGTATTCAACTACATTTATTTGAACAGGCTTATATAAACCAGGGCGGCCGTGCTACTGCTGCTACCGTGGCTAACGCTAATGCTATTTTTAGTCCTGTTTGAAGGAGCAGAGTGGGTGACACACAGACACATAACAGCAGACCTGCTCAGCCTAGTGCACAGTTCATTCTCAAATGCTGTCGAACATTTGACAGTTTGTCTCGTACCAAAAACACAAAAATACAGCTATTTGGTAAAGCAAAATAGAAAAACATGTCTGCCGACCACATGTGGGTTAAATGCATGTAGTTTCTGACATTTTTTCTACACTATGTTCACATGTCAAAATTTCAGATGGAGAACTATGTATTTCCAAGTAACTGTATGTAGCCTGTACCTTTTCAGTAAAAACAAGGTTTTACAATCACAACTGAACCTGGGTTGCCAGTGCCTTAACCTGAAGATAGACAACACTCAAGTTCTTAATTCAGATCAGAAATAGTCTTGTAGCTTTAAACCAACTGGATTTCAGCATTGAAACTGGCAACTCAAATGAGAGACTCCTATAAGTCTCATTCTGGTTTCTGATTGGATAATTTTCTTGAGAACCAAAATACCAAATTATAACACAGACAACTTGTTTATGCAACTTAAAATCAAAATATTACATGCACATAAAGGTCCTATATTACAGAAAATGGATTCTTGAATTGTTTCAGCCATATTATAATGGTACATCCTCAAAAACATACCTGGAGTTTCGTTCCATTCACACATGTTTAAGTAATCCTTTATTATTAGTCTGTCTACATCTCCAAAAGTCATACTGCTCTGTTACACCTTGTGATGTCATGAAGTGGTAGTTTTCAAGTTAACAGCTCCCTTTTACCGTTGTTGAGAAAAGATGGGTAATTTTAGGGCTACTATAAGCCAAATGACAGTGGAGCACTTCCTGTTTTACCACATGACATCACAGGGTGGAACGGTGTTTTTTTGTTTGAGAGACCAACTAAATATGCAGGATTCGTGTTAAACGTGTGAATGAAACGAAACAAAACTCCAGGTATGGTTTGATGAGGACACAATATTATAACATAGATCAGAAAATCACATAAGAAAGAACTTTAAGAAAGAAATAATTGTACTTGGAACAAAAGTTTAATTAGCCTACAGAATAGCATCCAAGTATAAATAAGTGCCATATTGAGCAGTGATAAAAGTGTATACTCTGATTAGTATTTAAAAACATGGGCATATTGTGACAGATGATTGACTTACCTCTCTGTGAGCAGTGCTTCTGTGGAATCTGCTGATCACATCAGAGATTATCCTCACTCCACAACAACTATTATTAAGAAGCAGAGTAATGAACAAACACAGACATACTTTTGGAGATGCAAAGGTTTAAGACATAATCCCTCTAGAGGGCTTGGTTTAATACAGCCTTTGCAGCACACACTTTTGATGAGGAAAAACAAACTAAAAACTTCCAATAAATCTTCGGTGTCAATTTCTGTGTGCAAATATTTCTGTTTCAATTTCCGTTATAATCTAGCATACTAGATGGCGTGATACAAAAGTAATCAATTGATCTATTAGCAGATGTTAATTAAAAAGTGCAAGCATCTGTTTAATTACATTTGAAACAATTACCAAAATGTAAAAATACAAATGATACAGTGTGATTTCATAGCCTTTTTTGAACACTCAACATCTCTGACTGACGGAAACAAGGCTACCAGTCTGCACCATCGGCCCCTCCCACCACCAGCAGCACTCACGCACACTGCAGTCATACTATGCAAGTTGGGTGAAGCGTCTTGCCTAAAGGCGCAGCGACAGTATGAACTAGAGGCACAAGAAGACTAAATAATAATTAACAAACAAAACATTAATTGATTTGTTGCAAAAAAAAAGGAAAAAAAAAAAGAGTCTGAGTCCAGGGTTAGAAACACTGTACTAGATCTGCTGTTGCCCCACTGTGGCACCTGGTATTCTCAGAGGTCTCCCATCCAAGTATCCGGGCCCAGCCCAGCTTAGCTTCAGAGATCAGATGAGATCAGGCATTCTCAAGGTTGTAACTTCGAAAGTAAACCAGTCGGCCATCTCCACTATGGCATGAACCCATCTGCCCCTCTCCTCTTTCTCCTCTTCTAACTTAAATCTGCAGCTACAGCCCCAAATCCGTGTGAGCCTGACCCCAAAGCAGCTTCACAAAGATGGGTTTGTATTCTCTGTTGTCTCCTGAGCAGCCAGTGTAATGGAGGTGCAGATCAAATGTAGCACGTTCCGGACAAGGCCTGTTGTTTAAGCATTCAAAAAGTGTTCAAAAGCACTTAGATACTAAGCGGCCATTTTGGCTCTTACTGGCACTTTTTCAAGCCTAATGTGGTGTGATGCACGCACTTTTGTTGTTCTCTTTTTATGTATAATGACAAAAAAAGCGATTTTCGGTGACATTTCCCTTTTAAATGTGCTTTTGGTCACCTTGGGATAAGTATTCCTAGCTTTAAATAATGTCTACATTTGGAAAATACTCTCTATAAACTACACCTCTGTTTCCAATGAGGCATTTAGGTGTTGGAGCTCCCTCTGCTGTCCACAACAGAAATGAACAATTGAAGTCCAACGTAAATGCTATGCTAATAGATCCATGTGTTTATTGTGAACACAGTTTGATTTTATAATGAGTCTGGTGATAGTTTATAGGGCTTAAAAACTGTACAGTATATGTTATTTAAACTCATCTATCTAAGTAGCATTTATTATATAACTGGTTTTTGATTGCTTTAAAAAGAACCCACATCTGTCTGTAGGGAAGCATGGTTGCATAGGTTATTACTCTATCACCTCACAGCAAGAAGACTCTGTGTTCAACTCCCTTACCATTAAAAATGAGCACAATAGCCTTATAAACCCCTTAAAAGTACATATTTCTGAAATTCCCAGTTTTGTGAAGTATCTTATTTATGCTAACTGCTTCTGTTAGCATGTCGGAAAAGTTACTAAACCTAGTTCTTGGGTGTTAATTGGTAATACTACTGCCAGTAGATGGCATCGTAACCCAAGTTCCCACTACTGGAGTGCACCTATAGAAACAATGCGTCTGCTGTCTGAACATCTGCCATTATTTAAGCTCTAAAACATGAAATGCTAAAGCAGACATACTCAAGGGCATGTTAAAAAGCCATTAACAACCATACTGTGTATATAAATGGTCATAGCTAACCAGCTATCCCTCGCATTCCAAATAGGAAGTGAGCATGGACGTGCTTCCAGCTCCATCAACTCTGGCTCCAATTCGCTTTCTATTGAAAAACTGTTGCCCCTGTCTCCATAACTGCTGCTGTCTGGCTCATCATTTTGGTCTTAAAATGTTTGTATTAACCAACTCTACATGATTCTGTCATTTTTATTTCTATATTGTGTCTGTAAAAGGTATGGACATTAACAATAAACAAATCAGGTGCTTTCTTTCCCCGAGGTTTCTCCCGCTAGCATTAGCAACAGGTTTGATTGACAGCATTGTTGGCAGGGTGGCAAGAGACACTTCCTTCAGCAGCCTTGCTCCAGATTGGCTCTTTTGTTTTGTCTGTTTTGTTGAGCTGAACACTATGGGTGACACACTCCCTTAGTCCACTTCTTTGTCTATGTTAACAACACAAAAAATACATGACATCTGTTTTTGTTTTTAATGAATAAATGAAATAAATACATAAATAGTGATATAAGCTTAACTCCATACTGTGGTACATTTTAGGTAAAACTATAACATATCCATGGACACCAGAAAGCTGTAAGCACTGCATTTTTAAAGTAATAAGACATGATTTGCCAAAATGCTCCAAAAACACCATTCGCATGACAACTTTTTGTTTGGCATTCTTAGTCAAAAAAGCTGAGTAGCTGTATACTTTCCCATCAGGCTGTATCCAGCTGAGACCAACTGCCATAGGGACTGTCCATATGATTCTCTGGACACCTTTCACCTGTAGGCTATAATTTGACATGAGTTGCCTGTCGAGATGCGCTCGGCCGGTCTGCTAACACTATACTGAGGGAGGGGAGGGCACTGATGGGGGCAAGAATGTACCTGTCTTCTCAGCAGATATCCAACAGCTTCCTCCAGCCCACGATAAGAGACCAGCCAAGAATGTATCAATGCATCAGCAATAAGCAGCAAACATGCAGGGTTGCCAGGTTTGTCCGCAGAAACAAGCCACCGGGAATGAAAAGACTCTACAGCAGGACAGGTGTTTACAACCACATTATGAAATATTCCAAACTGTAATTATCACTTATCTATCATAATTGATCTGACATGTAGCACTCTGAGTTCTACACATTTATCAACTGCGCTCTTGATGAAATGAAACTTTGGTTAAATCTAAGACTGTAGATGGCTAAAGAAATCATTGGTGGACTAAAGATGAAGTGTCCAGTTGATTGATTAAAAAGTCGACTAAAAAAACTAGGTGTGGCAAACCCAAACTACACTCATACAAAACTAAAAAAGTACAACATATATGTGTGTGTGTGTGTGTGTGTATATATATATTGTATAGACTATGTATGTATGTATATATTTATAGACTGATTAGAAGTGTGAATCATGAGTTTAATGTCCCTAGATGTTCTGCTAACTCGCTTGCTCACTCCTTTCTCCTTTCTCCTGTTGTCCCAAATAGATCTTTATACTTTCTAAATAAAATTATTTTGGTTTTGATTTGTTTGGCCGCTTCACCTTTGGCTCTACCCAAACCACAGTGCTGCTCTGTGATTGGTCTGAACCACTGGATAACCGCATAATCGCACAAGCGAGAATTGGGCCAGATGGATTCTCATGAGTTTGTGAACTTAGAAATACCACAAGAATTCATTCAAGAACTGCTGATAAGGTTAACCATAACTCTTTGTGATAAAAAAGGTTATAATTTTCTGTAGAAAATGCAGCAAGAAATGTTAAGAAAATGTGTTAAACTTCCAATTGAATGTTACACTTACTTGACCCTGCCTCTCTCCTTTATCAGAAACAGAATAAAAGCAAGATGTTTTAGAGTTTAAGTTCCCAAAATAGAACAAAAGTCTTAAATGAACCTATTTCGTCTGGTTGCATCATGTGCTCTAGCTATGTTCCAAGGGCCAGTTTAAGGTTGGAATTTAAAAGTGTTTGTTTTGTTTGTTTTTTTCAATATGAAAGGCGAGTGCAAAGAGGGTCTACTTTAAAGGAGTTGTGCCCGATATTTTCATAAACATTACCTTTCTGGCCTCTGAAAGTTGTGAAAAGTGCTTATAAACTCATTGTAGTGAATAATTAGGATGCTGAGAATGCAGAAGGTAAGTGAGGAATAACTTTGGACTGCTGCAAACTGTTTAAAATGAACTAGCTCTGTTTCTCCTGTTTTTAAGACAGTAACATAGTTTGATTAAGATGTATTCCATGTCTCTCAAGCTCAAAACCCTGTTATAGTTTAATGCTATCCTGTGTAATATCCCAGTCGATGCATTAACATCTCCATGGAGACAAATATTGTCACAATATTAAAATTTGATGTTGATACTAAGGAATAGGCTTGATTTTTTTCTGTGTAATAACTCATCCAGGTAGGTTCCATAGTGGTCCGCATCTATGTGGTCTCATACAGGATGGCCCAAAAGTCACTGACAGTTGAAAAAAATTCATAACTCTTTTGTTTCTAAATATTTTTATTTTATTTTTTCAGAGCATTTAGAACTACCCTTCTAACATTAATCTGAGCAAATATAACACCGAGAAACGAACCCTCATTGTACAGTGGTGCTTTGAGTCACATGGCTCAAATTCAGAAACACAGCGGTGTTATCATCAACATTTTAATACCAGAGATGCCCCAAGTGTAAATGCCATTAAAGGAATAATAAGTGGTTTTCAAAGACAGGGGGCAGTATGTGATCTCTCGAGACCTGACTAGTCCCGATTTCTTCCTGTGGGGCTATCTTAAAGAAAAGGTGTTTGTGAATAAACCTCAGACAATAAATGACTTAAAACGTAATATCGGGGATCAAATAAAAGCCATAAGCCCAGAAATGATTTCAAATGTTATGCAAAGTGTGTTGGATCGGGCTGTTCAGTGCCAAACCCAAAATGGTGGACACTTAAAAAACAGTACTTACTGCTAAAAAGTATCAGTGACTTTTGGGCCACTCTGTACTTGTTCATCTCTCAAGACCATTCTAAATTTATTCAGGAAGGGTTCATTTCTGTCCTGTGAATGTAGCTTTTTAGCATCCATACCTGCACAAATGAGTATCAAGTTTCAATATAGGTTTATATTCTTTGGACAACCCTAGACCCACCACCAGTCCAAAGTTATATAGTGCCACTTGAAACTGACAGAAACAGCGAGCAGACAGCCCATATTGCCCTAGCCTTTTTACATGATTAAAACGCTAATGCATTTTCCTGGAGTAGCTACCTAATCCCTCCACTGTATTTCTAATGAGCAAATGATTTCACACAACGATAGTGCTAGTGCTAGTGGGGCTTGTTGCTGAGACGTTAGCTTGTGATTTGTAGCTGTCGGCAGTGCATTCATCATTTCACTTTCTCCATAACTCCGGATATGAATCTTTTGCTCTCTCAGTGCATATGACAGGTTTTCATGTTTTTCTAATTATGATTTGGTTTGGTGCTAAAGTACCTGTAGTAAATTATGATCGTAGTTTTACATCAGTTAAGTGGCAGTTTGTGGAAAAAAAAAATGTTGAGAAAGTTAAGACAATTACGAAAATACAGGAAGTAGGAATGAAATACCTCTAGCTGTGTCATTAGTGCAGAAAATGATATCCAAAATGCTGGAACGAGGACGCAGGGCTGCCAATTACGATGTCCAACTCTTTTCTAGCAATAGGTGCAGTTAGAACGTCATTCGATGTTGTTCCCAGTGAGAGCAGGTCCAGTTGTGATAAATAATGGGTACTGTTGCTTCCCAGTATTGGTGATGGACTTGAATACAACTATTGTGAGTCAGTTTCCCAGTAGAGCGGTCCTTCACTCCGAGAACGTCATGCTTTTGCTCCTGCACATGAAAGTGTCTTGCTAATTTATTATTTTTTTGCTTTTAGACCTGACTCATAGAAGGTTCGCTCACAGAATCTTAATCTCTTTTCTCATTCCTCCAGGACAATATCATTTATTTTATCGTTAATGGCTTTTATTTTTCCAAGTAAGTTTTTATCTTTACGGTTGTGTTGTAATTTGAGCTCAAGAGATCGTAAATCTTTTTCTAAATTTTCATTTAAATGTTGCTCTTTTCACCTTCTTTAAATAGGCCTTCCCCGAAATGAGTTTTCCCCTCATCACTGCTTTGATTGTGTCCCAGAAAGAAGTCAAGTCTGGAGTGTGCTCTGTGAGAGAGAGAGATAGTAGTAAGTAAAATCTTTATCTTTAGGATGCAAGGCTCTCCAGACATCACACACACCCGGCTCCTATATCAAAATATTCAGGTCTTAGGATCTGTAGTTTTTTTGTGTTTTGCCGTTTGTAGTATCTAGTGTTTAGTTAAGAATTGTATCCCAATCTCCTCCACAAATTAAAATCCCTTTGTGACACTATAGAACTAAATGTTCTATCATTTTCTGGTGGAACATAAGTATTGGCAAATATAACCATAACATCTATCCTCCCTTTTACTATTACAAACCTCCCCTCCTTATGCCCTCCTTAGTGAATAGTTCGAAATTTATGGAATTGGAAATTAGTGTAACCGCCCCCTCGGTCTACTGTTTTTACAAGCGCTGTAAAATGAGCTGGAATAACCAAAACCTTTAAATTATTCATGTTTGTTTGACATGTGTGTTTCCTGTAGTAAATAGGTAGTATAAGTAGGATTACATCTTTTTTTAGTTTTGTCAAAGCCTGTTCTGTTTGACTTTCCTATTTAGACCATTCACATTAACAGAAGCTATTTTAAGGTGTTTAACATTCAAACATTGCTATAATATTATGCATATACAATTGAAACAGTGGCCCCACATGAAATTCTGAACAAGAACCTAAAAGAACATCAACTAAAACCTGACTTCCAAAAACTGAAGAGTCTCCTGCTCAATTACCATGACCCTGTTGGAGGGTCCAGTGAATGAGAGGGCCTCAAAGGAGCTGGGGCACCTCTCTGTATAAACACTTCCATCCTGTAAGTCCAACATAATAAAAACAAGGGGAATACCTTCCCTCCCACAAATGTATTCAATAAAAAGACCAATGATCCATAGCTCATCAATGAGGCGCTCAGCTCACGCCTACTCGTCTGGATCTCTCTGGATTCTCTGCAATTTCGGTTTCGCTCTCTATGCCACCGCAAATCCGCTGGTTTCCACTTGCTGCCATCCTAGTTGTACATCCTAGAGTTGGGTTGCTGAGCTGAGCATGTTGTCAACCGGGGTCGGGATCACCACCTGGAACCCATGGCTGCCGCAGCACACTGTCGATGTCCTGTGTGCAGTTGTATGTGCGCGTGACCTCATGTTTTTAAATGGAGTTTGATAGATAAGAGAGTACTTTTAGGTTCAAAGCAACTGGATTTCAGCATTGAAACTGGCAACCCAAATGAGAGATTCATGGGAGGCTCATTCTGCTGTCTGTTGGATAATTGTCTTGAACCAAAACTCCAAATGATAAATTGAAGAACTTATGCATCATGTCCAATATTTGTGTAATTAGGAATGAATCAGCAATAGAATTATTATCAGTAAAGCTATATTTGATTTGAACATGTTTACCTCATATCTGTGATTTTTTTTTTTTTTTTTTGCAACTATTCTACCTGGAAGTGACATCACACTTAACATCTATATATTTCATGTTTGTGGGATTTAAAGTCAAACTCTTACAGACAGTTTGTTTAACATTATAGTTGCTAGGTAGTTGCTAGGTGACAGTTATGAAATTACCTTTACATATGTTATATCTGCTGACCTTGTCCAACCAGGAAACCAAAATAATGAAAATAATAATGCGATGTTGAATTTAAATATGTAGTCTAACCTGTCACATGCACTTTAAAGAGGGAGTCATTTACTTTTAATGTAGGAGGACAGAGGCACTTGTAGGATTTGTAGTATTTTACTTCTATGTCCTATTAACTGCTAACACTTTAGCAACACTTTAGATCTCCATGTTACCTATTTATTGCTGTCACAACACAATCAGCGTGCATCCCATTAATTAAACTACTGTACATCACATCAGGTTTGTCAAGTTGCTGTGTACAGTCAGTTTTCTATCATATTTTTTGTATATTTATGGAGAACTGCTGTGTGGGACTATGGATGACGTAGACTTGTGGGCTGAGCATTGCCAGAGGGTTTGAACAGGCCCCGGGAGAGATCGCTGGATTACTCAAACATGCATGGATGACATCTAAAACCTCTTCAGGCATGTTTTTGATGAAGTAACAATGTTATAACATGGTAGAAAGCTCAAAAAGTCAATTTTGCATAATACCCCCTAAGATTTGCAAGAGGGAGAGGGGGGGGGGTGCAGACAGCTGAGGGCTAGCATACGGCCGTGAGGAATTGGTAATCAGACCGAAGAGACAAGCTACTTTGATTCGGAAATGAAATCAGCACTAGCTTCATGTATTTGCAGCTTGCTTCAAAACTGTAAGCTGCTACGCTAGTTTATTAAAAGTCTTGTATCTGATTCTTTAAAAACATGGAAAGCAGAACTTGTATTTTAAACAGTTTGCAGAAGAAGTTATTCCTCACTTATCTTAAACATCCTGAGCATCATACTTATTCACCACGATGAGTATGTATGCGTTTTTCCCAACGTTCAGAGACCAGGGCGAAGTTTTGCCATCATAGTAATGCTAACAACAACTAGCACGCTAATGCGCACTTCCTGATTATCAACAAAAAATGCATTCTAGATGCAGACAGCACACAGTGAATTTATTTTGATCTGCTTATACAATGTATCTGTACTGGAGCAAGACAAATTTTGGTCAAATAGTTCTGCAGTTTTAGCTACAAAAGGTACTGATTACATAAATGAAAGTTTTAAATCTAAATCGGGTACTGAAATCACAACTGAACCTGTTTTGTCAGTGCCTTAACCTGCAGACAGAGGACAAATACACTTTTTTTTTTTCTCATTCTCTGTATATGGACAGACCTTGCCTCATGTGAAAGCTCAGAACTTCCAGAATTTACTCACTGAGCTGCAGAGGCTGTACTAGCAGATCAGAGAGAGCCCTTTTAGGTTTAAACTAACTGGATTTCAGTATTGAAATTGGCAACCCAAATGAGAAACTCTTGGATAATCATCTTGAGAATCAAAACTCCAAATTATAATATAAACAATATCCATCATGTCCAATATTTTTGTAATTAGAAATAAATCAGAGTTAGAATTTATATCAGTAAAAGCTATAATGTACTGAAAAAAGTATTGTCGAAGTAGTGGTACTGAAAACAGGTATTGATTATGAGCCAGTACACAGAAAAAACAACAACAAACTGAACAGTGCCAAGCTCTAGTTTTGGGATATAAACATTGCGGATGGTATCAACACGATAATATATTTTGTTTGGGTTTATTTTTCACTTTAATTTCCAATATATTTCCCCAGCTATAATCAGCCTCTACACTGTGTTCTACAATAACAAATGATTACGAAAAGAAATGAATTCACAAGTGAACATGTAGGAGCTGAGGTTGAGTGCACTTAGAGAGGAAACCATAATGCACGTAATTATGCACATTAATCAGAATAAGCACCAGTACGACAGATAAACAACTAATAATAACAATATAGAGAAGTCTGTTTAGAGTGTAGATTTAGGCTGGTACTGCTGCCACGATCATCTCAAGAAAAGTTGTGGAGTTATACAGAGCCAAATGATGTGACTAGAAAGGTAAAGCTAGTAAATGTAAAGAAACGTATAGTGGTGCATTTATATTAGGGTTGACAAAAGTATTGGAAATGACACACTGGTCAATACTAAGACTAGTATCGAAACTAGATACTCATTTGAGCAGGTATCAATGTTTAAAAAGTCACATTCACAGGACAGACTGGTATACGCCCATGGACCACTATATAACCTACCTGGACGACTGAGGGAGTACACAGATATAAGGTCACATGGTAATATAAAAGAAAGCATTGTCTAAATAAAGAGTGCGTATTTTCATCGTGGTATCGTAATCAGTATTGAGTATCAAGTCTAGTCCTCAATATTGATGTTGGAAATGTTAGTATCGTGACAACACTAATTGCTCTATGGAGTTGCAACTAAGAATAGGACCACATTTATTCATGTTATGTGATTTGTTAACGCAATATTGCAAGAAAATAAGTATTGCAGGTAATACTAAAGTTCTTCAATAGCAGTGTTGGGGAAGTTATTTTTAAAAAGTAATTAGTTACTCATTACCTGTTCTATGTAATACTACTTAATATACTACTTAGTGACTGCCTCAAGAAGAACACTACAACAACTAACATTACTTATTTACATTAGTAGGGGATTACTTTATTTGTTTTTTTTTTTTAAATAAAATATGTGTATACAGGATTACTCAAACATGTGTGAATGAAACAAAACACAACTCCAGGTATGTTTTTGATGAGGTAACAGCATTATAACGTGGCTTACAGCTCACAAGAGTCAATTTTGCGTCATATAGGACCTTTAATTAGAAGTAAACAACAAATAGTTTAAACTAGCTTAAATAGCATAACATCTACAATAGAAATGTGCCATTTTTGTTTGACCTTTATTTTACCAGGAAGTCCCTTTAGATAAAATCTCTTTTTCAAGCGAGACCTTAGCATCTGAATGTCTCCACATCACTGCTCAGCTTGTAGCAGTCCCTCTGCCTCTGAGGCGCTTACCTGACAGCAGGGGGAATGTTTTCGTAGGTTTGTCATCCGTAAGTTTTTAAAATGTTATTTTATTTTTATGAGATTAATATGTTATAATTTAGGAAATAAATAAAATGAATAAATAGACTAGAATAGAAAATGTGCAAATGACTGATCCAATACTGTCATGTCTTTTTAATTTTCATCATAAAAACTAGGCTTGTCATGATTAATATTATATCAACTTATTATTCAATACTTGACAGATAGAACAATTATTTTTGGTGTCAATATTTATCCTGTGTTTGTACTAGTTTGAAAATACTTGGTTAATTCTTTGTACTACCATTAGATATGAACTGCAGAAGTTTGAATTATGAACTTCTATGACTCATTATAGACACAGCTACTTTTTATTTTGGCGGGATAATTCTGCTTTATGGTTTGGTTTCAGTTTATTGCTTATCATCTATATTTACTTATTGTGACAGGCCTATTATTCTGTGTTTCATTTATAGTGGTGAGAATGTGCCTCTATGAATCAATACCAGACACAGACGACAGACTGTGCATGGTTAACCAGGTCACTATTTCTGCTTTTTAAGCATATTTGTACAATTCATCTGACCTTTGTATAGTTGTGGTTGACCTCAGATTCATTTGGACCTAGAATAGAGCAGACTCCAGCTAACTTCTGATCACTGTAATCCTGTTATGAGTCTACCTCTTCTTCCTATGGTCCTTTCTCTCCTTCTATCCTTCTTCTCTCCTCCAAAACCTCTGTGAAACATCTATCCTTGTGACGCCTAGTCTCCACCCCTCTCCCCCCAATTGCCATGTGTAATGTCTAACAAATCTTAGCAGAGAAGGCTGGTAAATGTTCATGGTAAACGGTCACATTTTTATATAATGCTGTTCCACCTTTAAAGCACCTCAAAGCCCTTTACATCAAGGAACCACTCACCCATTCACACACACACACACACACACACACACACTCATACACCAGTGTACGCAGACACTGGGGGCAGGGTAGGTTAGGTAGGTAGGTAAGTGTCTTGCTATGATCAGTGGATCTGACCACTCAACCAATGATATTTACATCGGGAGCGAAATTTGAATCACAAACCTTCAGATCAGAGGACAAACACTACCAACTGAGCTACTGTTGCCCAAGTTCTATAACTGTAGTATGTGTGTGTGTGTGTTTGGTTGTTTTTTTTTTTTTCTGTAATGTTTTTTTTATTGTCTTATGGCTGGCTCAGATGCTCAACAAATAGGGGAGACGGCGCCGAGTAAAAGTGCTCAAAATTAAATTTTGTTACATAAAAAGCCATCAAACGACGATTAATATTTGTGAGTGTAAGTATGAGAGGTGCGATGCAAGTGTGAATGCGAGTGCACCGCGTAAAACAAAAAGACTAAGATTTGCAAGAACAATATCTTGACATATGCGTTCTTAAAGGTCCTATAGAACACAAAACTGACTCCTGTGAGCTTTAAGCCATGTTTGAATGTTGTTACCTCCTTAAAAACATACCCAGAGTTGTGTTTTATTTCATTCACACATGTTTCAGTAAGCCTATATTATTAGTTTTTCTGTATCTCCAAAGCTCAAAATGCTCTGTTCCACCTTGTGATGTCATGAAGTGGTAGTTTTCATGTTAACATCTACTTTTACCTTTAGTTCAGTAGAGCTGAAATGATCCAAATGATTCTAGTGAAGGTGTATGGAATTTAAAAACACAGTGGAGCACTTCCTGTAACAGAGTGTTTTTTTTTGTTTTGAGCGAAGACCTCAGCCTAAATATGCAGGATTTTTTTGAATGAAGCAAAACACAACTCCAGGTATGTTTCTGGTGAGGAAACAAAATTACAACAGAGATCAGAAAATAGCGTAATATGGCGCCCTTTAAGCTGCTTTCAGACCGAACAAAAATGCAGCATAAAAAGTGTCTATTACACGCGAAGTTGTGGCTAGTCCAATGCTTCTACAACACGTTTCAAGCTTTTAACATGCCGTGTCTTGGGCGTTCATGCAGCCAACATCAGAAGCCAGAATTTCACAATCTGAACTTTTGGAAAACATTTGTGGTGCACCAACACGTTTCAAGTGTCTGCCCTCGAAGGAAGTTTGACACAACAGTCTGAGTCAAACTTGCTTCAACTTTTTACAGATCTGACCTGTAATTTGGCCAGCTGGCTTCAGTGTCTCCATCAAGTTAGATAAGTTTAATGATATTCTATGGAACACTCTAGGAAAAGCAAAAACATCTGACCTCATCTGAAAAGTTTCAACCGTAAATTGTGTTGTCACGATACTAACATTTCAAACTCGATTTCCATACTAAGGAATAGACTCAACATTATAGATTCCCATACTGCAATGATAAAAAACAAAAAGACCCTTTATTTAGACAATAGAATGGGATTTTCAACATTACATTGTAGTGCTTTCTTTTAATTCCTCAGTCATCCAGATAGGTTCCAAAGTGCTCCATCCAGCTCAAAATCATTCTAAAGCTATTCAGGAAAGATTCATTTCTGTCCTGTGTATGCAACTTTTTTTTAGTATCGATTCATGTTCAAATGAGTATTTAGGTTTGATACTAATCCCAGGATCTTTTGACTGTAACCATTCTTTTTTTAGTACTTTTTTTGTGTGGGTTTAGTTCTGGTTTAGTCCATGAAACAGTAGAAGTTAGTTGAGTCCCCAAAGTCACTAAAGCTAGACCTTATTTTTATTCACCTTTGCAGAGATTTAATCAAGTCTCCAAATATCATCAGGTCATTGTACTTTAGACTTTTTTCTTTTTCATTTCTGTAACAGGTTGTGGCGAAATGATTCTCTCTATCCTGTCTCCCTTTCAATCCTCCTCTCTCCTCACACTTCCACTCAGATAAAGCAGTCCATTTGTCAGAGATGTCAGAGCGCTAACCACGAGCCGTACCCCCAAAGCGAGTGTGCGTGCCTGGGCTAAAAGCGAGAACGCGGAGAGCCCAGTGAGCCATGGGGGAGCCGGAGAGTTAGCCCCTTTAGCTGGCGAAAAGAATGGCATAATTAGCAGCGCAGCCTGATAGAGAGATGACTTTGAAGAAATAAGGCATGAAAGTTAAGGTTACAGTTGGAAATACATTTCATCTTTCAAAAAGGAGTATGCCCTGGAAATTTGATGATAATAACTTGGGATGGAGCGATGTGAATTAAATTTTTTTTTTTTTTTTTTTTGAGCTGATACCGATATCCAGTATTTAGCCTACTCCTGTGGCTGATAATCGATATTAGTCGATACCAATATTTAGCGTTTAAATTCCATAGCAAGCCCCAAAAACGTATCTTAAGTTAAAGTAAAGATCACTAATTAACTTTTCACTTTTGCAAAAATATAAATACAAAGCATTTTTTTACTCGTTAGTCTGTCCAAAAAGGGCACTTAGAGAATGGAGCAGTCCAAAAAAATAATGGTATTGAATATCGATATCAAATATTGACATCAACCGATACCTACACTGGAACCGATATAATGACCATCCCTTATTATACCTGCTTATTTTATCGCAATATTCTTAATTTTAGGCTTTGATTACATATCTATTTCAATACATTTACTTTTTTTTTTTTTTTTTTTTTTTTTTTTTTTAAACATAATTCTATAATTCTGTATCATTCTAGGCCTTAATAATGCTTTATTAGACATCAACAACAGCAAATCCTTCTTTATGATCCATCAAGACCTTGTTAAGTACAAGATTGTGATGTTTGGTGTATGTGGGTGATCAGTATGTCTCTATGGGAGAAAAAGGCCTTTGAATTTACCAAGTCCTATAAAAAAACTATGAATGCAAGGTGATTAAATGAAGGTGCAGATTGGACAATGTTGTTGGTTGCATGCAAAAGCTTTTATGCTGAGAGAGCAAACTGACAAACAATTAACGCTTTAAAGAACATAAATCATGCTAAGTTGATTTTTTTAACTATTAACCATTCTAACACTTTTGTCTCCTCAACCAAAACATACCTGGATTGTATTTTTGTTTCATACACGCTTGTTTCATTAGTCCATTAATCCAAACTCGTCTTCTGAGCACTCAAAATGTTTTGTTTGCATTTTGCTTGGATTGTTGCGACATAGGTAAAACTATAGACTGGACTTCTCTTACACAGTTTTTAAGCCCATAAACCATAACTGGACTCATTCTGACGTTAGATTGTGTTCTCTACCAACACCTGGCTCTATTAGCAAAATTTTCATGAGGGATAAGGACTTTTGTTTGCAGTTTTTCATTCTTGTTGCTGACAGCAGAGGGAGCTCCAGCATCGAAACAAAGGTGTACTTTATTTTAAGTTAGAAAATGTGAAATACGTATTCTAATTTGACCAAAAGCATGTTTAAAGGGTGGAATTAAAGCAACAAGAATACATAATATGTGTTCTTTACAAAGGGGTTATTATGCAAAACCGATTTTGTTTCATCTTACATGTTTGAGTCATTTAATGATCTCTCCCAGACCCTATTCTCCTTATGGTCACCTGTAACTTTCTATCCTGTATCACCCATGCTCTCACACAACACATAAATATACAAAAATGTAATACAAAACTACACTACAACTTCATAAGTGGGATGCATGTTGACTGTAATGTGATAGCGCTCTGAAGGGGAAGTGACTTAGCGTGGAGAGCAAAGGGAGGGGGGACTCAGTGAAACTTATAAAACATGTTAATACGTTATTTTTGGTGAAGATAGCATTTTCAAAACAATAAATGATAGCATGGTGATCTAAATATGTTATGTGTTAGCAGCTAAAACCCGATAGACGTAAAATATCCCCTCTTTAAATAAATACGGGAAGTCATTTTTCCTTGATATTTCATATTTTCTTGTCTCCTCCCAAAAGTGAGTCCATTCCCCCTCTCCTCTCCTGCCCTCCCTCTGTACCACAGCGCTGGGGTCATAGTGCTAATTGTCCACAGCGCAGGTCCATCTCACTCCCACAGACCAATGTGCCAGACCATTCCCGGGCGCTAACCTTTTCTAAGCTAACACCTCCCACAACGCAACGGGCCGCCGCCACCCCAGGTTCAAAGGTTGTCCTTTTTTTAAACAAAAGGCTAATGCTAACGCCCATGCTACAGTCACGCGCTCAAGTATTGGAGCGCTAATGACACTGAGTAATGCAGGCAGGCTTTGGGCTAATTAAAAGCACGCTCTGTACATTAATTATGGTTAGCTGCCGTGGTTACAGTCTTAATTGAGTGCGGCGGATCTTTAACCTTGACGCGACAAGCTTTTTATGTTCGGAAAAACGACACTTGACAATGAGAAAATGTTTGAGGTGTCTTTGTGGTTCGTCAGAGGTGGTGTACGAAGTTACTCAGGTACAACTAGGCCTATTTAAACAGGGGGTTTCACTCGAAATCAATTTTTTTGAGCTTACTACCATGTTATAATGTCGTTCCTTCATCAAAAACATGCCAAGAGCTTTGAGATGTCATCCCTAAGCCCACAAGCCTACTTACCCTACTCATCCTTCCTCCCACATGACAATAGTCCAGAAATCTACAAAAAATGTGATATAAAACTGTACACAGTAGCAATGGGACATTTTGCTCTTTTATGGGATCCGCATCTTTTGGATCTGTTCATATAAAAGAGCCGTTCAAAAGACTCAAAAGACTGGCTCGTTCCATATTTATTCATGCGACAGAAGCTAGTGTAAGAACTCATCTTATCCACAAACTAATCACAGAGAGAAATGACCAAGACTCAGAGTGAGAGTGTGTTTACCCTTTGAAATTATGCAGATTCTAAATAAAATGTTGTACTATAATAACAATAGTAAAAAAAAAAAAAAAAAAAAACTCTCATTGTGATGCCAAATATGTTTTTTGTGCACAAATCTCTCACTGGTGTTGTCTGGTCTGCTTCTGTGCTGATGTTTGTTCAGCGTTACAAGTGTACAAATGCATACAAATTAGAGAAAAAAAGAGATATGGTTCTTTTCAAAAATGTGATCTGTGTGTTAAACATGTGTGAATAAAATAAAATGCAACTCCAGGTATGTTTTTGATGAGGAAACAACATTATAACATAAATCAAAAATTGCATATTTGTTTAATGTATAATAAAATAAATTAGGCCCAACTACAGAGCCTTGGGGTACTCCAACTTGACGGCCTAAATAAGAGTATTTAATATTGTTGATTGGACACAGTGAGTTCAGTCTGATAAATATGATTTTATCCAACAAATTGCTTGCTCTAAATAAATGAATTTAGTTAGGATATATCAATTGTCTGAAATGAGCAGAGAAACTGGATTTTTAGTCAGATTGTGGAGACTTGAGGCCAAATTGTTCAAAACCTGTTTTTAACTGATCTTGCCAGTTCTCAGATGCTAAGCAAGGCTGGGTGTGGTTAGTTATTGGATGCCACAGTGGGGTGCTAGTTGCAAAAAAATTTGTCGTATCCTTAGGCAAGGCACTTCACCCACATTGCCTAGAATGAAAGTGGTGTGTGAGTGTTGGTGGTGATCATAGGTGCAGATGGAGCAGATTGGCAGCCTCGCTTCAGTCAGTCTGTACCACCTCGAGTGTGGTGGTGAATAATGCACAAAATTGTAAAGTGACTTTGAGTGTCTGGAAAAGCGTTATATAAGACTAATGCATCATTATTATTATTATTATTTGTATCTTGTCATCTCTGTTTTTAAAAATCGTCTGTCATTTTCCTTTCCCACCTGTTTTAAACAACCTTCTCTTTCAATTATATTTAGCATCTTTACCACAGTCTATTCTCTGTATTTGTTGCTAATCATGTTATTATGCAGCATTACCTTTCCCATTCCCTCCAGAGACATATTGTTTCTCAGCGGTGTCTATCCGGAACAAATCTGGCAACACAATAATATTCCAAAAATAAATCTACCGGAGAACGTTCTTAGCAATATCTGGATATAACTCAAGATAGTAATTAGATTTTTTTTTTCTTTTTTATGATGAATGTTAAAGGTGCACCATGTAATATTTTAGATTTGTCATCATGGAGATGTTATTACTTTGTCTGTAATATTCTGTATGGTATTAAACTGCTCAAAAATAGTGTAACTTTCTTTCTTTCTTGTCTCCATGCAGATAGATACATTTAAAGGTTCTGTATCTGATTTTTTGTAATTATTATAATAATGATTAAGTATTTTACTGTTGAATAATGAGGAAATGGATGTAAGCATTCTATTTGTTGTTAGCAAAACTCCGCACTGGTCTCTGAGGGTTGTGGAAAGCGCTTATATAAACTCCTTGTGGTAAATAATTAGGATGCTCAGAATGCATAAGGTAAATGATGAATACCTTACCTCTTACCGCTGTAAACCATTTAAAATAAACTCTGTCTTTATTACATTTTTAAGACAGTAAAAATGAGGTACAGAACAGAACCTTTAATGCCATACCAAAGTGAAACGTCTCCATGGAGACAAACAGATGCCAAACCCTTTAGCAGAAAAAAGTTATTGTTTATGCATATTAAGTAGTTGTGTTGTTTACTAGCGTTGTAGCTATACAGTATGATCTGGCTGAGGTGTGGGGAGCAGAAGGTGGCCATATGCGAGTGGGAGGGAGGGGGGACTATAAAATTCTCACCCATAAACATAAACACACATACAGATGGAGAGCGTGTTTGGGAAGGCCAAGCTGTTCTGTCACTAAGTTAAATACATCACAGTTTCTTCCCATAATGATCATACTTTAAAGAGTAACTTGTTCAAAACTGAAACATCCAATGTAGACAAACCTTAACCAAACAAGTAAGAACATGCTTGTATGCTTAACCCACCCACCAAAGGTTTTGTGGTTTGAATGACATGACCATTCTCCATATCATTGGCTACACTAACAAGGAGCAAAGGTGGTGACTGTATAGTTCTCTTATGGCTTGCTGTAAATTTTACCAACCCCGCACCCCTAGAATTCTCACCAACTATGAAATAAATCAAATAAACAGGTCTCATCAGGGAGAAAAACAAATGTGGTCCCATGCAGCGATGGCACTAGCACATGGGGGTGTGAAGGTGCAGATGCCTGGAGCTCCTGCCAGATGTTACAGGTTCAGGAGGGGACTGTTCGCGGAGACAGAGGAGGAGAAAGAAGAGAGCGGAGAGGGAGAACGGTGGGTGGGATTAAGGGGAGGTGAACACAAACAAACCCGTGCTGCATCTTTTGGCGATTGGCTCCATTTTTGCGCAAAGTGTAAACAGATGCACAACAGTGAGTGTCAGACGTGAAATTTGTGAGAAAATGAACTGGTACAAAAAAAAAAAAAAAGCATATCTAAAAGGTGTTCGTGCCAATTTTCTTTTGAAGGGGTCTGCCACCATGGAGATGTTATAGCTTTGCCTGGAATGTTCCACAGTAGGCCATTAAACGTATCTCTATACAAGCATTCATTCTTACTGTGAGGGCTTACCTCTCCACAGATCTGACCTGTAAGTCTGCCTTCTGATTTATCTTGCTCGTGTCCATGGAGATATGTAACATTAATATTTTACTGTGAAACATTCCAGGCAAAGCAATAACATCACCAGGGAGACAAAACAGATGGCAGATACTCCACTATAAAAGTTACACAGTCACTTAAGAACATGTTCAACTAGTCATATTGTATGTATGTCAACTTAGACACGAGCAGATTTGAGCCTTGTTTGAACCACTTAGTCCTAGTCCTTGCTCCCTCTGCTGGCAAATGTGGTGTTTTGCATGCTAAAAGTCAAGGATAGTACCTGTGGCAAATATTTATCATAGTTTTACATGAGTTAAGTGGCAGTGGCGAGGTACAAAAACGTAGCTATGGGTTTTAAAGCAGAATCCCTCCAGGCTTATGTCATCAACACAGACAACTCTATCTAAAAATGCAGAGACAATTTACGCACAAGGAAGGTATTGGTCTGACAGCTTCAGCCTTCATTTAACAAAATAAAGGTGTTGTCATAACTATTGTCTAATTTAGACAGGTTTTGGCCCTGTTAACCTTATGGTTGCTAGGTAACAAAACTGGAATTACCTCTTCATATGTCGTGTCTGCTGCCCATGTTCAGCCAAGAAGTCAAATTATAAACTTTTATTAGGCAAGATTTTTTTGTCGAAACTTAAAATGATTGATTTTCTTTCTTTTTCTTTTCTTTATCTTTATTTATACAGGGGAACCCATTGAGAGCACTCGGGCTCTCTATTGCATGCCCTGTTCAAAATTCAATACAAAAACAAACAAACATAAGAAATAAGTATATAAGTCCATATTAACCTTATTCTGAAAGTTGCCGTGGGCCCCGCCATTGCCATTCGGGTTGCATTATTTTGCATAGGGCCGCGATCTTGACAGCAAATAACTTCTGTACGGACTACAAGGCTGTTTAAATAAAAAATAGGTGTATTGTTCACTTGTTGGTAACTTCAACATTGAAATTTTCCCCAAAAAACAAACTTTTCCCAAATTCTCTATTGAAATGAATGGGATTCCCACCCAACCGGAAGTGCCACCACAAAGAAAGTCACATCTATGGAAAAGGGGGACGGAGCGGAGGTCGATAAACCATTAAAACAGGTGCAGGTGTGTGTAAAAAAGTCCGTTGCCAGATTATTAAATTGTGTCACCAACATATCCAGTTTTGCTTTTCCTTGAAATGTAATCCATTTTTAAGAAGCAAAAAAACTAAAATTCCTCTTTCAGTAAATTGTGATTGAATGAAATGAGTCATCTAATCCATGGTCCAAGTGTGGCCTTGTTTGTGGTTTGAATGACACTTTGTTTCAGTGACGTAGACAGAATAAAGTATAGCCTCGGGGCCACTATAGAAAACATCTTTTACTAGAATAGGACTAGCGTGCATACTGAGTCACGCAAGAAAGATACAGTTATATGAAACAGGTCATGAGCCTAACTGCAGTAAACTCATTCCAGTAACATGACGTTTCTGTTAGGTCATGTTTTTATGTTGTTTATGTCTCAAAAACATACCCGTTGTTGCATATTGACTATTTATCATATTAGCTGAGCCGAGCAACTAAAATTAGGTCACGCTCCTCCATGTAAAAGTCACTGGACCTTCACCAGAGCCATGAGGCATTGCACGTAGTCCAAATTAAAAACTTATTCCTCATGTACCGTATACATCCTAATTATTCACGGCGATGAGTTTACAAGCGCACTTCACAGCTTTTCAGAGACGATTAATGCTCACAGTAATGCCCCACTTCCTTATTCTTAGAGAATAAAACGGTTTATAATTAGACACAGACAGAACACAGCAGACTTATTTTGACCTCAAGAGCTGCTTATATAATATATCTGTACTGGGGCAAGACAAATTTAGCTCAAATACATAGAAAAAAACAACCAAAAAAACAAGAACAACAATAAGAAAAAAACGGGTACAAGCCCTTGAAACTGCACTGACTTCACAGCTACATGTTTGTGTCATGTTAAAAATAGCAATACTGCTGTTATCTTTTCAAAAAGCTTCAGTCCCCACTGACAAGAGTGGGGGTGTCCACATATAAAAATCATAGCTTTTAGACATGTACTGTGTAAGTTATTTTTAGTAGAATGTTCTACAGTATGACATTAAATATAGCTCCATGGAGACAAGCAACCAGGACACCAGGTGAAGTTACAAGTCAGATCTGCGGTGAGGGAACCAACCAATAAGAATGCTTGCTTTTGAAAGGATTTTATTTTAAAGCAATGTATATTCAAGACCAACTGATGTCACCGAGCAAGAGGTGAACCGTCCATCAGAAATGTTACATAGTGCAATTTTAAGTAAAAAAAAACCAAAAAAACAAACCAAAACCCTGAAAACTATGGTTATTTTTAGTAAATTGTTGAAGGTTTAAAGATGGGGCCTACGTCATCCATGCTCCCACATGACGATTCTGCATAAATATACAAAAACATGCAAAACAGTATAGAAAAACTTGCAAAACTGCATATAACAAATTCACAAATCTCATGCGGTGTGCGGTGTTTCAGTAGGGGGGTGCTGGTTGTGCTGTGATAGAGCTCTGAAGGGGGAGTGACTTGAGTGACTCGGAGCTAATACGTTAATTTCATTTCATTTTTAAAACAATAAAATGTAATTATGTAAAGATGGTGGTCTAAGTATGTTATGTGTTAGCTGTTAATAACTATAGGGGTGGGCAAACTACGGCCCAGGGGCCACATATGGCCCGTTGGGCTTATTAATCCAGCTCGCCGAACGTGACCAAATTATGGTGCACTTCAGCAACATCAACCTTGTATTACTCTCTTATTCTCTTATCAGCCCTTGCAAAAATGAGCTTATGAAAGAAAAGAAAAGTGGATAGTGAGCTTCGAGTATTTAATACGGAGTGGACAGCAAAATCATTTTTCATCAAAGTCCGATCAAAGTACCAAGACAAGTTTTTTGCTGCCATTCAAATTAGCAAAAGCTAGCAAGCCTTTGTCCAAAGGCAAGTTTTTAAAAGAATGCATTTGGAAAACAATTTGTACAATGAGCCTCACATGTTCATGTTTTGCTACATGTTAGAGGCCAAACCTCTAATGTATATATATACATATATACATATATATATATATATATATATATATATATATATATATATATATATATATATATATATATATATATATATATCCTGGCCTATATATATCTATCACATTTTATATCCTGGCCTGGCCCCCCTGTCAAATTTTAAACCCATGTGGCCCATGTGTCAAAAAAGTTTTCCCACCCATGCCATAGAAGCAAAATACCCCCTTAAAATAGTGTGTGGAGTAGTGTTTTTGTTTAATTTCAAAAAAAAAAAATATCATGAAAGGATTTATGAAATAGAGCTATAATAAAGCATAACACAAGTAGGCCAGCGACGCAGTCTCTCACGCCAATAGTGAAAACAGAACAGGTCAGCTTGGTTTTGACAGCTCTAAATCTCCTTTCACCTTTACTCACCTAATTACCTCCTGCATATAAACCCAGTACAGAGAGAGCAAACATAGGCTTATGAAGATAATCCTGCAATGTAAGCTAGTTCAATACAACCGCAGAGTTAGCACGATAAATCTTATGAATTTTAATGGCTGTAGTATGACACGTATGGTTGGAGTGGCTGCTCAAAGTGATGATGGCACCGTGAAGCATTCCGCAGTCAATTATAGTCTATTGTCTAAACAAAGAGTACAGGGATTGGAGAGCTTTCAATGCACAGATAGAAAATAAATATATAAATGGCAAAGTGAGCAGCCACAATGCACATAATTGAGAGATGAAATGAAGTTAGCGAAGCATTAGCATGTAAGGACGTAAACTTATGTAATCTGGAATTTTAAAGCAGACCAATTATGCAAAATCGACTTTTTAGAGCTTTTAACTGCGCTATAGTTGTTTCCCCTCACCTGAAGTTGTATTTGAAGTGATTTGTGCATGTTTGAGCAATCTTTAATCGCTTATTTTCAAGACACTATTTTGCAGATCATCTCACGTTTTCACCGCCACCATGTATGCTCTGTGCTAATTGCATTAACCAGTTTTATTTACTTAATCTGTGATAAGTGTAAGATTCAGTAGCGTCTCATATTCATTGTGGTACAAATGAAAAGAAATCCGCTGCTCTCTAGTATGATCTGCAGTTATCCATCAGAGGTGACGACAATTACACGGCTTTATTGTGATGACATTTCTGCTTCCATTGGGAGCCACAGTTTTCTAATGCAGAAGTCACTTGTTTCTTTTATTAAGTTGTTTTAGATTAATATTGCAATTTTAAATGTCCAAATTATAACATAATGGTCCACGGGTGCCATAGATTATAATTATAGAGCAGACACAAGCACAATAGGTCTTCTTTAAGTGTACATTTTGTGCAGGAAGGAGAAAACTAATTAGCTTCTTTTGTAGCTGTTTTGCAATGGCGTAGTAAAGTCCTTGCCATTAACTCGAAATTGGTAGTTAAATCCTCAATCCAAAAAGTGCATACTGGTGTTGTATCCTTGGGCAAGATTCTTCACTCTTTGTCAATTGAGAAAAATTATAAATCTTCATATTTTATTTTATTTAAGATATATTTAACCAGGCAAAATGTTTGAAAACTAATTCTGATTCACAAACATGACTTAGCCAAAAGGCCTTGCTTATTGTTCTATAATTCAATATATTGCTCACTCACAGCTTCCCTGGGGTAGACTGTCAGAAAGCGAGGCTGCCTACTGCCATGTGCCCCTCCGATCAACACCATTCACTCCCTCTCATATTGCACCTCTACAAAAGCTAAGTAGGCCTTGCCCAAGGACACAGCAACAGTATGCACTGCTCTAAACTACACCTAACCAGGGCTCTAATTACAGCAGTAGATACACCATACAAAAGCTACCCCAATGTCATAAGAAAATTGTTAGACCCAGAATGGCTGCCACACTTTTGAGTTGGCTGGCTTTCGCTCAAAACACGTCAGTAGACACACAATGGTAAAGCTACTCGATGTCACAAGAAAAGAGTTTCTATGAAAAATAATAGGAACCTCACATGTGGGATTGAGATGATCGAAGACACAAAATGGCCACTGCGCTTCCTGTGGGTGGACTTGTCAAGGTAGCCCGATGTCACAAGGAAAGACTCAATAAATTGAGCAATAATGGTGACTTTGCTTGTAGCTGTAGAGTTGAGGTGATCAATGACACAAAATGGCTGCCACATTTTAAGTTTGTGGATGAACAGTCAAACGACAACAGTATACACAATGGAAAAGCTAGCCTGATGTCAGAAGAAAAGAGTTTATGAGCAAAAATGCTGACTTTGCCTATGGGATTGTGATAAAAAAAAAAAAAAAAATCATGAGTGCCCTTTTTAAAATACAATTCAAATAGAAAAAACAAACAAAACAAAAAACAGGTGCAGGTATATGTATAAAAGGTTGTTACCAGATTAAATTGTGTCACCAACATATCCAATTTTGCTTTTCCTTGGAGTGTATTCCATTTTTGTGAAGCAAAACAGCTAAAAGCCCTATTTTCCGTCTTTTTGCTAGTAGCATAGAGTTCTGCAATGTTTGTTTTCTGTTACCTTTAGCCTTGAAATATCTACAACTGTGCATTTCTTTGCTGCAAAACATCCAAATGACTCACATCCTCTGTAGCCTAGCGCTTCCCAAAAAGGCTAGCTAGCATCTGACGCCGGATCATGGCGCAGAAACACCCAGGCTGTCACTGCATCATGCACACCGCCGCTAACAGCCTCTCCTGCCAACTCGTTCTCACACACATTTACACTGAAAGCTGTTAGCCACGGTCGGGGAGCAGGTGCTAGCTAGTGCGGCACGGTGCTAAGGCCAGACACTCACTCCATGCGACTGCCAGTTTTTGACGTTCTACCCGGCAACCGCTCGCAACTTCTGTTAATGATTTTCAGATTGGTAGGTGGCGTAAATCCATTATGGGATGAAGAGGAATATGAGAGGTTCTGGTACAGTCTTGGGTGCATTCTACAAACATATGGTTAGAGCTTAGCATGACAAGTCAAGCTAATCAAATTATGGCTGTTTAATTGGGTTAGCTTGGGAAGAAGAACTGTAAATTGCATAGGAGGAAATTATAGTATTAATGTGCAAAAATGGAGGGATTGGAAAGTGGGCGTTTGCTCCCATTTTTAAAGATACACTATGCAACTTTTTTTGTGGACGTTTAGCCATCTGCTTGTCTCCATGGAGATGTAATTGCTTTGCATGGAGAAGCACGGTATCATGTTAAGCTACAAGTCAGATCTGTGGAAAGGCAACCCAGCCCAACCCCACCCATGCTTTTAAAGGTATATTCGAGCAATTGAAACAGTAAATTCAATCAATGCAAATGTTAAATGCTGTATTATGGAACATTTCTGGCACAGCGATCACATCTACATAGAGACAAGCAGGCGGTGGACCCCTCACAAGAAAAGTTACACATCGCACATTTAAGTTTATAACCAAAGTATATTGTTTTTGCCATATATCCATGTTTAATTGTATTGACGCGGCTTCATCTTTTGAAATATTTTAACAAAAAAGTGTTCCTAAGTCTAAGTTCTAAACATCCATAGTCCTTCTCTGGCCTTATTACAACTATCAAATTGTCTTTACCACAAAACATATCTGCGAGTTACATATTGACACTCAACACGCTACACTTACACCAGAAGAGGGCCCCTATAATAAGTATAAAAAAATAACATAATTCCTTTACATTATAATGATGTCACAAAGTAATCCAATTGTAACATGATGCCACAATTAAAAATCATACTAAGAAGGTACAAGCTTGACTTCTCAATCATACTCAGTCATTTGTACATGGTAACAGTCAGTGATGCTTCAGTCTGGGCTTCATTATTCAGACATATGGAGCCAAGGTTAGAATACCAATTATTCTAATCTAATTATTTAGCCATCCAGTCAGCTTCTCTTGATTAACAGCCTTGTATAAGACAATGGAGCGCTCCATGGTTGTCTAGAGGGCAATTGTTGTTGAGATGTCAAATCATTCAAAGAGCCTATCATTTCCAAACTGAAGTGGAGGATAGGTCAGTTTGATGGTAGATCTACGAAAAAAAAAAAAACAATCAAAAATGTTTGGATCTGTTTTTTTAAAGGTGCACCAAGTAACTTTTCTGAAGCGGGGTAAATTTATCTTTGCATGGAATGTTTTGCGGTATAGCATTAAATGTATCTATTTTGCATTGATTCCTGTAACTTGGCCCAGTGTCATCATCTGTTTGTCTCCATGTCTCCATACTGTGGAACATTCAAGGCAGAGCAATTTTATTTATTTATTTGTTTGTTTATTTCATTTAATTCGTTTATCTTTATGTATACAGGGAGAGCCCAATGAGAGCATCAGAATCTTATTTTTACATGAGCGCCCTGTTGAAATGCCAAGCAGTACAAACAAAACAAAAAACTACATAGGTCCATTGAAACATTAAAAACAGCTGCAGGTGTGATTAGAAATTATTAAAGTGCATTAGTGGCACCAATCTATCCAGTTTTGCTTGTGCTTGGGCAGAAAAATAACCAAAAGCTTTTCCCCCCTTTCACTTCTAGTGCAGCCAGTTTTTAGGCGTAGACTATCATGAGATCTTGTATTAAAAGTTGCTGTATCAAAGTTAAAGAAGCAAGTGAAATATTCAGGCCGTCTATCAAGTAGTCCCTTATAAATACATTTTATAGTGTTGTTCTCTTCTGACAGATAGCGATGTCCAACCTACTTTTTTATAGCGTGTACAGTGACGGGTTTTAAATTTATCACCTGTTATGAAACGAAGGGCTGAGTGAAAGAGTTTATCTAAAGTTTCAAAGTAGAGACTGAAGTCTGCATGTGTATTATTTCTCCATAATCCAGTACAGAAAGAAAGGTTGCACAATTTCTTTTCTGTAATTCAACAGGATACAAGATTTGTTTCTGTAATAAAATTGACAATTTTATTTTAAACTCTTAATAAAAATGAGATATGTATGTTAAAGGATAGGTTTTTGTCAAGCTAGAACCCAAGATATTTATAGGTGGTGATTTTCTTCTTTCTTCTTCTTTCTTGTAAAAAAAAAAACCCAAAACAAACAAAAACAACTTTGTTTTATTTGCATTCAATGATGATATAAGACTTTTGAGGGAATTTTATTATTATTATATTAATTTCATTAAAACATTTTTTTTTTTTTTAATTACCTGAAAAAATAAATAAATAAATATAGTAAAAAGTAGCGGCCCAAAACTGAACCTTGGGGCACCCCTTTGCTTAAAGTTAAAGTTCTGTTAAGATAATTATGGAACCAATTACATGTAGTATTGTCAAATCCAATATGCTTTGGGCGCTTCAAGAGGATTTCAAGATCTGCTGGATCAAAGGCTTTAGTTAAATCAATAAACAGAGCTACACAATCTTGTTTATCATCAAGGGCTGTGAAATTGTCAATTACAACTTTTGTGGTTGCTGTGACGATACTATACCCTTTTCTGAAACCTGATTGATAAGGCTTCAAATTGTAGCATTTATTACAAATTGTAACTTGATTAGCAAGTAACTTTTCTAAAACTTTTGCAAGCCAAGATAATTTAGATATTGGCCAGAAATTATTTACACTTTTAGTTGTCCCGCTTTTATGTAAAAAAACAAAATAGCATAATTCTGGTATAACTGCAATTTGAATTGATAAATAAAAAATAGGCAGTAGAGGTTGAATTAAATATGATAGTAATAGAATTTTTTGATCAAGGTCATCAGCTCCCATAGACTTTGGGTTTATGTAGCAGAGAGCATTTAAGACCTCCATGTAAGTGAAAGGTCTTAAACACCCAACCGAGACGTTACGATGGCAAAACTCTTTTCTGGTCTCTGAGAGTTGTAAAAAGTTCTTATAAACTCATTGTGGTGAATAATGAAGGTGTTCAAAATGGCATAAGGTAAGTAAGGAATGACTTTGGACCACCGCAAACCATTTTGAATGAACACATGTACAGCAAATTTAATCTCTGTGCCATATTTATAATAATAATAATAATAATAATAATAATAATAATAATAATGATGATAATAATAATAATTATTATTATTATTATTATAATTATAATTATAATGCTATATGTTTACGACACCAAAACAGATTGTTATAAAAAGTATCCGAGTACCAGTGTTTTAAACCAGGACATTACAGTTCAGCTTTGGCTCGGTTCTGCAAACATATGTTCCAAGGTCACGATCATTGTTATAGTTGATCAAATTCAATCGTTATAGAGTTAAATTAGCCTGATTAGCTACCCCATAAACGAATGGCACTTTATGGTTCCCTTCTGCAGGTCTCGAAGGGCATATTTCTTCAGCTAGTGCTATAAAGATTATGGCTTTGGAGCGAGGGATTTGTCCTTTCTGTGAGGCAAGGGAAAAAGAGAAAAAAAGAAAGAAAAACAGACCTAGAATACATACACAGGGGGCGAGATTTAGGAAGCAAGTGGACGCGTATCGAGCTTTCAATATATCTGAGTTCCAAATCGTACCCTGAGGATGAAAAGGGAGCAAAAGTAGGGCTAAAGGGATTGCAAAACAAAAGCTGTAGTAGTAGACAGCCTCAGAGACTGATGGTGATGACAGCTGGATCTGCCTCATGCTTAAAGGGGAGATTTATGTATGTGTGTGTGTGTGATACTGATATAGCCCTATGTGTGTGTGTATATATATATATATATATATATATATATATATATATATATATATATATATATATATATATATATATATATATATATTTATATATTTATATATATATATATATATATATACATACATACATACATACATACATACATACATACATACATACATACA
Organism: Periophthalmus modestus; assembly: GCA_019594935.1. Lineage (NCBI taxonomy): Eukaryota > Metazoa > Chordata > Actinopteri > Gobiiformes > Gobiidae > Periophthalmus > Periophthalmus modestus. The sequence continues at coordinate 7,215,141 of JAIEZT010000107.1, forward strand.
TACATACATATATATATTCCTGGCGTTATACTTAACTAACTCCATAGAGACAAGAAAGTGACGCCACTAATAATAATAATAATGAATTTTATTTGTATTGCACTTTACATTTCAAGGAAATCTCAGAGTGCTACATATACAAAACACCATATAAACAGAGAAAGTAAAAACATATAAAATACATTACAATTGAATATACATTCTAGAACTTAAAATAATTAATAGCAGTAAAAAACAAGTTAAAAAGTCATAAAACCTGATAAGAAGATTTAAACAAAAATGTCTTTAGGCCTTTTTTAAAGGCCTCGAAACTTTGTGGTGCCCTCAGAGGCTCTGGGAGGGCATTCCACAAACAAGGGGCAGCAGCCTGAAAGGCCCTGTCTCCCATAGTGGAGAGTCTGGTCCTAGGCTGATGGAGGCAGTGAGTGGTGGATGAACGAAGATTGCGTGAGGTAGTATGTGGGGTGAGGAGCTCCGTGGGATAGGCCGGGGCAGTTCCATGGATGCATTGATAGGTAAGGAGACAGATTTTGTAGTGTATTCTAGACTGAATAGGAAGCCAATGAAGTAAACGGAGAACAGGGGTTATGTGGTCATATTTGCGCCTCCTCGTCAGGATCCTAGCAGCACAATTCTGGATGTGCTGGAGCTTCTGCAGGCTCCTGCCGGGGATCCCGACGAGGAGGGCATTACAATAGTCAAGCCTAGAGGAGACAAAGGCATGGATCAGTTTTTCAGCACTACATTAAAGGTAAGACCTGTGACCCCCACATACAGTAAGAATGCATGTTTATAACATATTTTGAGTGGTAGAACACCTTTAATTGAATAAATGCCCAATTTAATGCCATGTTGTGGAATAATCCAGGAAAACAGGCAGACTTAACCTAAAACGTTGAATGAGCACCATTTTATAATTTTGTTCAATGCTAGCAGGTATTGTTCTTATTTTAACAATATTTGCTATGGACTGTAATCGAGCTGACATTACATGAGTGAAAGGAATCTCCAATTTTGTACAACAAATTATTAAAATAAATCCCCCCCAAAAAATCTAAACCCTAACTTTTGAGAGCTGAGAATTCAAGTGTTGGGATTTCTGGTTTGCAACAAAGATGTATTGGACATTACCTCCTAAAATAATAAGACGCATGTCATAGACCAGGTATAAAAAATAACCTCTCCATTTTATCATAATGTATCTTCTTTAAAATGTGACTTTTGGTCTTTTATACGATCCTCCTTTCTAAACCACTGGACTCTGGACTATGGCAGAGGATCAAACGTGCTGTCTTATTCATTTTTCATGGCGCCGCAGTGAGGAAGAGGAGGAGGAGCACGGCCGGGGGGATGAAGAAAAACACAACAGAGTAACCCAGTTTAAGCGCTAGCACACGAGGCAGCCTAACGAGGGACATGCATAAAAACTATAGCCCTTTAATTGCATGGAGGAGAAAAGGAGCAACCCAGGGGTAGGGGTAAAGAACAAAGGGGGACATAGGGCAGCCTTGCCGTGTAGACTGTTGCAATTTGCCACCAAGAGTTGACAAATCTCGGTTGTATAAGAGAACAGCAGCTTGTATGTATGTTTGATGAAATGCAAGCGTCTTGGTTTTGTTTTTGTTATTGCTTCACTATAATATTCGTCTCCAGATATTTTGTCCATAGAGCTATGCATGGTTATAAAAAAAAAAAAAGAAAAAAGAAGTGGTTTGCGGGGGTTTTTCTGGTGGTATTGTCGCCTGGGATCCAGAATACACACTTGTTCAATACTTCATACCGGTGAATCTCTCCATTTTAAGGGGACATACATGGTCGGCCCATATCCAAACAAATATGGCTTCTTATTAAAAAAAAAGAAAGGTAAAACATGGTGGATTTCTGCAGAATCAATGAGCGAAATTAGATTGTATTTGTAAATGACAGGTGCTCCTTCTGGCTTGAAACATGACAGAGGGAGTGAGGATCAGAGTGATATCCCTCTGTATGAAAGGTATCATTCTGGATTTACTTGTTCCTTTGCTTCTCTGGTCTTATAATCTATCTTTCGTGTTTAGTAACAAAATTCAAGTGACAGTATTCAGCTTTTTAGCCTAAAATAGCCTCATTTGTTGTGTTTTTGTTTATTGCAGTGAAAGACATGCGTCCTTACTATGAGCAGGCTTACATCACCACAAACTTGACTCTTGTTTCCATGGAAATGTTGCTCCTTTGGATACAATCTTCCACAGTATGGCATAAAATGTATCAATCTCCATGGAAAATGGTTCAAATTATGGTTATGTAAAATGGAGTTATAAACCACATCACAAAGCTGTTCCTACATCAAAAACACACCTGAAGTTTTGATTCAATCATGAAAGTTTGAGCAGTATTTAAATATTTTCTGTCTCTCTGTGAAAGAGTTGAACTGGGGGTTATTGAATATTTATTAGTGAGATTATGCATATCAAATGTGTCAAATATTAATACCATTTTAGCTTCACATCAAAGGAAAACGACGGATTATGGAATTACCCCATATAGGTTTAAACGCATTCTAGCAGATTTGGACCTCATGTTTGATGTAGGATTTGGGCTGTTTATGTCGTGTTTATCTGCGGGATTGCCTTGTGTATCCTGTTAAACATGCAGGAGGCTGTTATCTTGTGATGCAGGGTCAGGCGCTTTGATGTCAATTATCTGCTGTTGACCAACACAAGGAATAATTTGGCTTTAAGACGATCTATGCTATATATCGCTGTCCATTTAGCTGTATATTATGTTTAAAGAACAATATCAATATGTTATTTGGACTTTTTAAATCTTGGACTTTTTAAATCTTTAAAAATGACTTCATAAAACGACTTCTTACGTCTTAGAAAACTGAGGTGCCCAATGGGAGTAGACACTGCCATAAACGTCATTACAACAAAGAGTTGGCGTAGGATTAGCATAGGATATGGATCACTTCACATCACGCTAGAATACTTTTTTTCATCTGTAGCAAAATGACTACACTATGTATTTACTGTGAATTTTATTGAGGAAACAACATAATAATATTCATAACCCAAAAATATCAACTTAGCAAAACTGGTGGTGCCATGACAATTTGGACCTCAATACCTCAAGACTTCAGAATCAAACATCAAAATCTTAACTGCCAATATGACAGAAGGCAGAAATATGTATTTATTCATACCTTATACAGTATATTCATATTACTTAACCTTTTTTAGCCTGGCTGCTGCTTAAGTAGGTCTCTCTAGCTCTCTCCATGGGCCCAATCTCCCGTCGCCCCCTTAGATCCTGCGCAGAAACGAGTGAACCATTCTGAGACGCAGCACCATCAGACTTCCTGCTGAAATCCACCCAACATCTACCCCAAATCACATCTTTAAGTACAGTGGAGAGCTATGGGGGAGGATAGAAGACTCACATTAGAAGTTCCAATATGGCAGAGTGACAGCAGTGACAGCCAAAAGACAAAGTGTTTGAGAAAGTCGGGAAGAAAAGCGTAAAAGTAAAAGTTTTCGTGGCGTTTTACAGAAAGCTGCTGTTTTTTTTAGTCCTGCCAGTAAAAACAGACCTCATTCAGTCAATCACTGCAGCGACCGGCACCGATGCCTCCTCTGCAGCGGACAGGAAGAGTGCTGAATTTTGGGGAAGAAATGTAGGATTTGAAATGAAAAAAAATGTAATTAAACTTGAGCAGAAATAATTCGGGTAGGGCTGTAGTTGGCTAAAGAAATTCTTGGTAGACTTAAAGGGGATGACGTTGTGTTGGAAAAGCTTGCAAAACTATTAAAGGAGCTGTACCTGATTTTTACTGACTCAAAAATGTGAAAAACAGTAGTTCATTTTAAACAGTTTGCAGTGGTCCAATCTTATTCCTCGCTTACTTCATATATTCCGAGCATCTTAGCTATTTACCATGATGAGTTTATATTTTGATTACATTTTATTATTATAGCTACATTTGTTCAGACATTGTATTCACAGATCACAGATGACATCAGAAAAAAAAAAAAAAAAAAAAAAACCCAAACAATTTGACAAAATATCACACAGGGTATAATACTTGTTGTCTTCAGGCTCTAGCAATATAACAAACTAAAGAGAAAAAAAAGAAAAACTCTTCTTTACAAAGCCAACTCATAATTTTATAATCAGGCAAAGAAAAGACCTCAGGGTTGAATGACATTAAATACAATATTTCTCAAATCAAAACAGAGTGAAGAGCAAACAACCAAATGAAACTCATCTGCTACACAGGGTCACACAGGAGCAGACTCTGTCCTCCTCAAGGCGGCCTTTGACCCCGCCCACTAGTCTGCTAGTCCTCAGCTAGGACACAGAGTAACCACTGTTATTTGGGTACATTTACATTTACATTTACATATAGCTTAATTTGGTACTCCTTCTTAAAATGAAAATAATTTCTCAAGTTTGTATATTACATTGCAATACATTTCTGTAAATATAGTTTAAATCAGACATATGAAAAATCGTTTCCATTTCTTTGACCCAAGAATAATTATTTGAGCATTCCCATCTAATCATCTTTTTGGTGAGCCTGTGCTCTGGCAGCTGGCTGAGGCGGTTCCATAAACTTAACATTTCAATCCTCTGCTTCATGAGGCACGGGTCCCTTATCGTCCTCTACAGCTAGTTTAGTAGGGAACTTATGCACACCCAAGAAGACTCTAATAGCCCTATTCTGGAGAGCATTAACGCGACCAAGTTCCTTAAAACCCCACACATCTGCAGTATAGAAAAGAAGAGAGTCAACCATAGAGTCAAACTGTTTTGTATACACAGAAAGGCCTACATCTGGAACAATTTTCATTTTATTCCCTATAGATCCCAGAGCTGTCCCAGGAAACTCAGACAGAAGCTTAGTTCACTCTGTAAAATTCATGAACTCATGGAAGACCAGTCAAAGGTATTTACAGGAGCCAGATCATACATAAAGTTATAACTATTTCTTTTAATTTTTGGGTTTTTTTTTTCTTATTTTGTTAATTTGCTTCAGACACTGCTAACAGAATATCATCATACAACAAGATACCTACATTTAAATAATCAACAGAAATTACAAGGTTGGCTATTTATTTAATGAGACAAGGACAGTGCACAATCTACATTAACCTAAACAGGAGAGATGCATTGTACCAGGTTATAGCGCTTGTTAATATAAAGAGAAAATAAAGTAGGGGATAACACACTTACTTTACACTAAAAGTCGATGGAAACCAGCCAGTTTTTTATAATTTTTTTATAATCTGTACAGCAAGAGATTCCTGTTAACCCAATCAAATGCCTTTTGAAAATCAATAAAGCAGGCGAACATAGATTTTCCCTCTTGCAGCCTGACCCTCAGCACGGATGATAACACATACTGATGGTTAATGCAGGCCCTGTCTTTTCTAAAGCTGCGTATCAGCCAGAATGTTATGTGTTTCCAGGTATTCATTGAGTCTGTTGTTGAAGACCCCTGAGTACAGTTTGTGCACGGTGCTGACCACACTAACGCCCCTGTAGTTCAGTGGCACTCTAGGGTCAAGCTTAGGAGATCTGAGTAGAGGTCAAACAATAGATTGATACCAGGCTGATGGAATGAGAGAATATTCAAAACAGACTTGGAAAACACATTGAGCAAACGAGGGGCTTCATTTGGCAGCTCGTCAATAGCCACTTCTTTATTTGCTTTTGCAGTGTATATAACTCTGCAGTGTGTATAACTCTGTGTACCTCATCAACTGTAACACAACATTTAACAAGCAATTTTGTCCCATTATTGCACTCGATATGACAATTTGTAAAGTATTTTTTTTATAAAACTAATTCCTTTGAGAAAAAAACATTTGTTAGTGACCTATGACAACCATAGAGAGTATTTTTCTGGTGACCTCACTTGTATGTAGCTTGTTCCAGTAAGGTTAAATTGCTGTCTATGTGAGGGTATCCTATTTATTTGTATAATTAAGTTATGAGTAAAGTTGATCCATATTTAACTGTATTGTTTGCGCTTCTTCTAGACATGCGTGACGACTTTGCAAAGCCTTCTCACAATCACTTGATGGTAGAAAATTTGTGCGATAATGTCTCTTTATAGTTTTCTTTTGTGTCATGAAGTCATCAAAGTTACAAGAAGCATTAAACTCTCCCTCGCGGAATTTAAGATGCAGCACCGAATGATCTGGGAGTTTGCATTGGGGCTCAATTAAATCCAAGGCGTCAATGCCAATCGCATCCACAAGCTTAGATGACCTAAAGACCTTTCCATCGAGGCATGACTTCAGATTAGTTTGTGGTGTTACAATGTAATCTACCACATCCCTTCCTCTCACTGATATGGATGGAAAGTTATCTGTGTGGGAATTAAATCTTCTATGGAGGATGCAGCATTTAAAATCTTTCAGAAGCTCAAGAAACACTTCACCATGTTTATTTAAACTGAAGTCTTGAGCAACTCTGGGAGAAATATCATCCGTGTCATATAATCTTTCGTATCAGCAGTACGAGCATTAAAGTCACCACAAATAAATACTGGGTCAACGTCAAGTCTATCAAACAATGACAGTAAATGTCCAAAAAGTAAATCAGCATTTCTTCCCCATGTTGATGTTTTGAGTGGCAGACAACAAGGGTGACAATAGCAAATGAATATTGCGATGTACGATTTTCAAAATGTAAACTTAAACATAGTATGCCCTCCATTGATTTGTCAAATAATGTGAAACGAGTCAAGGACTTAATTACTAACAAAAATCTCCACACTAATAGAAGCCTTGACCACATTTCAGCCATGACCACATTTCAGTACACAACATGTCCATGAAGTGTGTCTCGCATAAAAAAAAATCTGGATTCAAATAATAAAGAAAGATTATTTTTCTCAGATCACAGTTAGTTTCAGTTAGTCCATCCATTAATATTCCAATGCACCAGCAAAAAGTCTGTACGGACTGGGGGAAATGCCTTCACTCAAATCCTCGCTGTTGCTGTCCTCCGGGGCATTTAACCATGCGTTCATTTGCAGCCAGATAAAAGTCTTTGCCAACAGAAGTTTCTCTCAACAGGGTCCGCCAGCCTCTCCACGTGAGATTTAGCCGACGACACAAACACTCATTGTCCTTGAGCTTAGCTTTGTGTCTGAGCGCTGTCACTTTCTCCTCCTTCGCCAACAACTGCACTTTCACCAAGCCAGGTTTGTTGCCTCGCGCACAGATGCACTTCACAGCAGCCGTGGTGGGCACTGGATCACAGCCAAGGCCGTCCAGCAGCAAATCCAAAAACTTTGGCCATTAAATCCTCGTTGTTCTCCTCCTCGGATGATGAGCGACACACTCGGGTCAAAACTTAGAGCGCCTCTATTTGTGATTTTAGCCTCAATCTTTTCCGTTCTAGAGATCATTATGCCCATCTTCGTGTCCAAGTTAACTTGCATTTCCTCTGCAGTTGTTTCTAAGTCTTTCTTCATCTTGGTTTGGCTTTCAACAATAAGATTCTCCAGAAGGTGATTAGGAGTGTCAGATTCATTATCCATTTTCTCTTCAAAGACCACAGCATTGCCTGCATCAAGTTCCAAGTTTTTTTTTTTTTTTGAACTTGCACTGCTGTGTGTTATCAGCCATATTTTCAGTCAATAAATCTTTTCTGATGTTTCACCAACAGCTTTACGCAGCGAAATCCATCAATAGCTCTGAATTTACAGAATAATTTGGGTATTTTATGAACCCGGGTCACGCTGAAAATGGAAGTGCAGTCATCAGTGTAACTAGTACTCTAATAAGCACTAAAGGCTGAGTGAATAAGTTCTGTCAGGATATTACCATTTCCACTCCTTGTATTGTCTAGGTGGAAGAAAAAATATCTTCCCCAGGGTCTTGACACTAATGGTGGTGAAGAGGTGAGATGGAGAGATTGAGCTGGCAGATGGTTCTACTGCTGCGTAAATCGGGCTTTTAAAGGTTGAGAAGTGAAAGCAAGAGTGGATTTGGAGGACTGTTAACGTGCTAGTTATTGTTATCATTACTGTGATGGCAAAACTCTGATTTGGTCTCTTAGAGTTGTGAAAAGTGCTTATAAACTCATTGCTGTGAATAATTGCGATGTTCAGAATGCAAGGCAAGTGAGGAATAACTTTGGACCACTGCAAATTGCCAGGTTGCTTCAACAAATATTACTCAAGCAGAAGTACAATGTAGTGGTTCAAGAAATTCCTCAAGTAAACTAATCCAGGACATCTACTTGTAGAACAACAAAAGAGCTAACCCGGTTTAAATCATGAAATAAGATAAAAGACCTCACCAAAAAGACCCAATTAGAAATGACTGGATCTTGATTATGATTAGATCGGTTGCGCAGCCTTAACCAAAATTAATCCAAGACTAATTCAAACTAAAAGACTAATCAAAAGAAATACATAAATACTCCAGATTCTGAGAAATGTCATGGTCAAGAGGATCCAGCTGAAGGATTGTCCAGGTCTGCATGTTTAAACTTGATAGGTTAAATAGGACAACGTCGCCGAAACCCCTCCCGACATAAAAAGAACATGCAAACACCACATAGAACAACATTGCAATTCTGAACTTTTTTACTTTGAAGTGAGTTTTCAAGCCAATTAGCCCTAACCAAAACTAATTCAAGACTAATTTATGATTAAAACTAAAACGACTAACTATACTTCAATGCCGCCGGGTCAACTCCACATTGATCCTGGAAGATTAGCCAACTTTACATGTTTGAACGTGATAGGTGAACTTGGACAACCTCGCCGAAACCCCTCCTGACACAGACAGAACGTGCAAACACAACACGGAACAACATTGCATGGCCTGGGAATTGAACCTAGAACCTTTATATTACGAGCGTTGAAACTAGTTAGCCCTAACGAAAACTAATCCAGGACTAATTCTGCGTCAAGACTAAAGAATAACCAAGATTAAAAAAAAAAAAACGTTTTAAAAAATACCCAAATAAAATTGTATTCACTTTGTCCATGCAAAAGAATCCCACTTACCACAGTTTGACAAAGCTCGTCCTGTATTTTGGAACCAATTGTGTCCGCTTGATTTAACTGCCCGCACTCTTATGTTGCCGTCTTCAGATACTAGCATACGCACCTGCCCGCTGTTGTCGACCTTGGCATTTCTTCCAATCAACTGTGATCAAAGCTTCGTTCTTTCCACGATGCGAATATGAGTTATTAATATGAAAGAGAGGGCCACGGTCGTAATCGTGCACGTCTCATTAATAACTCGCACAACACAACGCACAAAGCTGCTAGCCTGAGCGATGAATATTCACATGCTCTTTTATCTATGGCTGTTTGTTTTCCTATCCAAGCATGGCAAAGGAATCATAAATAAAAGTATGATGTTAAAAATGATACACAATAGTAGTGAGTGTATGCAGAGATGGAGAGAAATATGGTGAGGGTGGTACTAAACAGGGAGTACTACGCAAAAATCAACTTTTTGGAGGTTTCTACCATGGTATAACATTGTTACAGTCAAAAAAAAACATGCCTGAAGAGGTTTGTCTAATCCCTCAGCTGTCCAGGTAAAAGAAAAATATATAATCTGTCAACGGGATAAAAAGTTGTAAGAATGAAAACGTTTCGCTGCTCATCCAAGCCGCCTCTTCACTTCTTCTTCTTCAGGTGCTTCTTCAGAACTGAAAAAGTGGCTTGGACGAACAGCGGAACAACTTCGCTCTTACAACTTTTTGTCAAGTTGAAAGTTTTTATATTTTTCTTGCCTGAAGTTGTCATCTATACATGTTTGATCTCTCCCGGGGCCTATTCAAACCCTCCTTATGGTTAGCAGGTGTTAGCGGTTACGATGTCTGTGCAATCCCTCAGCCATCCATATCTGATCCGTAGTAAAGTTTAACTCTAGCAATCGGACCAGACCTGAAGAAGCGGCTTGGATGAGCAGCGAAATGTCTTCACTCCTACAACGTTTTGTCCAGTTGACAGATTTAACTTCAGCTTTTCCTATTTAGCAGTACGATCCTATTAAAGTCAATGTCAGTGTGTTTTGTGTTATCAGTTAATACCCCCCAGAAGAAATTGTATACTTCTCATAGTCTCATTTTCCACCGTATTAAACTCCTACTTGAGTGTTGTTACTATTCTAATTGTGAGCAAGCCTTTCGGGGACTAAAGCTTCATGTTGACAGTATAAAGAAGACACATTGTGCTTTTTAGTAAGAAACTACATGGATCAATATTTTACATTTTGTTCACTGTAAACAGCAATATTGATTTAAAACTGCTTAAAAATAGAAACAGTTCTTTCAAAATGCCTACGTGTTTTTTTGTTTTTTTTACACTATATGCATTTACTAGAGTTTTAATACTATTAAGAAAGTACAGAGCAGTACGTGGGGGTAGGGGGTAGGTGAAAACTGAACATTTCTAACCACCGAAGCCTCAAATGCAGCACAATATAGGATTACTCAAACATGCATGAATGAGTCAGTTTATACTATATTTATTATTACTCTGAGTAACTTAATGGCAATGGAACACTATTATGAAGTTGATTTTACATGTGTATTTTTTGCCCTACTCCTTTGAATATGGTTTTGTTTTTCTCATTTTTGTGGTTATTCTTCGAGATTTTGCATTGTCCAATTTCTCAAATCCCAAATTGTAAATCAGTTGTTACTCTTACATTCGCTCTTGTATTTATTGAAACTTAGAGGTACACTAAATCTAATGATGTAAACAAACACAAGCCATTTTGGCCGCCATTCACATTCTTTTGTGTGGCCCATCCATCGCTAAAGCGAGTTGACAGGGCATTTGACATTATGGCTCTCTGTCTGCTGCATATCTCCGCCTTCACTGGTCAACAATATAAGCTTTTAGTGTCCTGTCCTCAGCTGACCACTGCCTCCCTCTGTTTATGAGATCAGTGTGCCCAATAGAACTGTCATAGCATTGCATAAAAGCCCAGAGAACAGGGACAAAACTAGAATAAAAAAATATTAAAACTTGGCATTTCAAACTCATATGTATTCCTTCTATAAAAACAAAACACGAACTAGTACTTTCTTGCTGTTTAGTGATTTTACAAGGAAGTGAAATGTCACATATCGATACTCGACTGAACTATCAAAAAGTATCAGTTCTCATGCCAAAAATACTGATACTTACTGATACGGATTTTGATATTGTGTTAAAAATGTGAAAAACAGTTTGCAGTGTTCCAAAGTTATTCCTCACTTACCTTATGCATTCTGAACATCCTAATTATTCACCACAATGAGTTTATAAGCTCTTTTCAACAACTGCTAGCTTGCGTTTTGACTTCCTGATTATCAAATAGAACATTTTATAATTAGATGCAGACAGTACAGAGCGGACTTATTTTCACCTCAAGAGATGCTTATATAATATATCTGTTCGGGGGCAAAAGACAAATTTTGCTCAAATACATGGGGGAAAAAATCTTGGCCTTTAAATAGGGACTGCGGTTGTTCATAGTGCATGTTTTAAAATCCTCTCTCCCCTTTAGCCTTAGCCTCTTGTGGTCCGTTCTCTTTCAGTAGAATTCTTTTTGCTCAATTAGCTCCAAGTTCCTGTGTGCCACAGCTGAGCCTTTGTAAACCCCTGTCCCGCGACACTCAAAGCCAAATCCGTCCCAAATGCTGGTGGTCTATTGTATCCTTGGCTTGTTTTTGGGAATGGGACTATTTATTCTTACAATGAGACTTGAAAGTAGGTGATATTGTTATATGAATTAGGTATATGTTAAAAGGGCTGTACCCAATTTCTTTCCCATGTATTTCAGCTAAATGTGTCTTGCCCCTGTACAGATATATTGTACCGGGTGGCCCAAAAGTCATTGACAGTTGAAAAAAATGCATAACTCTTTTGTTTCTAAATATGTTTCTCTTATTTTTTCAGAGCATTTAGAACTATCCTTCTGACATTAATATGAGCAAATATAGCAGTGAGGAACGAACCCTCATTGTACAGTGGTACTTTGAGGGTCAAATTCAGAAACCCAGTAGTGTTACCGTCGATATTTTAATAGCAGAGATGCCCCAAGCCCAAATGGAAGTAAATTAAAGGAATAATAAGTGGTTTTCAAAGACAGGGGCAGTATGTCATCTCCTGAAACCTGACTAGTCCCGATTTCTTCCAGTGGGGCTATCTTAAAGAAAATGTGTTTGTGAATAAACCCCAGACAATAAACAACTTAAAACGTAATATCGAGGATCAAATAAGAGCCATAAGACCAGAAATGCTTTCAAATGTTATGCAAAGTGTGTTGGATCGGGCTGTTCAGTGCAAAACCCAAAATGGTGGACACTTAAAAAAACATTATTTTTTAAAAATTAGGTCATTTATACTTCCCCTAGTTTAAGTAGTGATAAGTTCAAGTGTAAGTGAACAATTATAAGCGTATATATATTGCCAAAAATCTTGGAAGGTTCAGTTTACGTACTGCTAAGATTTTGTGAGTATAACTTAAGAATTATAGGAGCTATTGAAGATTTGAGTGTCAGTGATTTTGGGCCACCCTGTATAGGCAGCTCTTGAGTTTAAAATAAGTCTGCTGTGTACTGTCTGCCATCTGATTATAAAACATTTTATTTTCCGGATAATCAGGAAGTGCATGTTAGCATGTTAGCAGTTGTTGAAAAGTGCTCATAAAGTCATTGTGGTGAATAATTTGGATGTTCTGAATGCATAAGGTAAGTATTGTGAGAGAATCAAGAAGTGTGTGTTAGCTTGGTAGTTGTTGTTGTTGTCTTTATTTATGGTTTATAAAGTATTACAGTTTGAGTCTAAGGCAGTGGCCCATCAGTAACGTGATCAGAACTGAGGACGCCCCTTGGACGAAGGGCGAAACGTCTTAACTCGAAAACTTGTGCCCAGTTGACAGAAGTGAATTTTTTATTAAAAACATTATATTAAAAACATTATAATGTCTCATTTATGATTCGATATTTTGCCAATTGGTGCACTATAAACAAACCAAACTGTTTAAAAAACAGCGATAAGCCCACTACATTTGGAACACACAAATTCCCTTCCTCTTATTCTTTCTCACAGACCTGTTGGCTATCCGTTGTACTGATTACATACTTCACTGTCGCGGCAGCCTCCATAAATCTTCCCTAAGCGCGCTCTCCACCTCCCAGCAGCACCGGCAGCACCTTGGGAGCCTGCACCGAGGCACACACCAAGACAGCATTGAAATCTCCCAGGACACCTAAACGCAGCGCTGTGGGGTTTGGGAAAAGAGGGCAGAGAGGGGGAGAAGGAATTGGACCAAAGTTGGAATGGTCCAATATGGACTTTTTCAGCTGATAGTTGGGCTGTGCCATTAATCAAGTTTTTATCAAAATTCTGTCATATCTAATGGTCAATAATCATCTTGGGTGTGTAAAAGTGTGTGGTTTGAATTTGACAGAAGAAAGTGGAGCAAGAAACTTGAATGTTACGTGTGAAATGGGAATGAATAAATTAAAAATTACTTTGAGTAAAAACAATGACTAAGCATGTATTTTATCAGCAGTTGTTCAACAATTTAAGTCATCCTTAATCGCAATTAAAAATTACTATCTATAGCTTAACAGAGTTGTAAAGTCATCCTGCTGTGTGTCCTTTATGGAAATTTTTGCAATGGATGTTCAACAGCAACAGGATGGCATTAAATGACCTGGTGTGACCTGTTTGTTTCCATAAAGATTTTGATATGTTAAGTTTATGTTATGTTACTGTGGTACTTCACTTTTCACTACTTAAAAATGTCTTTATCGACATTTTTTAATTTTATTTTATAATGTTTGTAAATATACGCCTGTTAAGGTTTGTGTCTCTTTTACTTCCTTTTTCCTATTGTAACTCACTAGTCTCTTTCAAAAGACACATCTGATACACTTAAGTCAACCTGGGAATGAAAAAGCACATGAACATCGAACACTGAGGAATGGGACTGATACGATGTTTGAAAAGATCCCACATAATGGCTGATATCGATATTAGCATTGATGGCGAAATTTGGTACTTTTTTGAATACATTTTTAAACATACTTCTACTTGAACACAATTTAAATTAGTTAGATTTAAAAGCATGGTAGTTACTGAGTACACCAGTCAAGTTTTAATTATCCTAACTGTCAATTTGTACTTTTCGACTGGCCAGAGCTGAAAGTAAGTGGATTGGGGTTTATAATTTTGTCAGCAATACTTGTACTTCTAATTGAGCACATTTTTACCCAACTGTACTCTTTACTCTTTTCACCACTGATCCTAGTCTTAAGTACATGCATTAAACTCCCCGGTACAGTACAGTATATGATTGAGATTTGAGCTTCTTGTAACTGTGTGTGTGACCCTTGATGGCGAGAGGGGACAGCTATCAGAACACAGTCTGAGTGATTAAAATCCAGCTGAAGCAGGGGTTTTGAAGGTCCCGGGTTAGAGACTAAAATAGTAGCAAAGACCTTAAAGAGAGTAAAATTTTCTAATTATCTCGTGTTCTTCTTCTGTCCTCCTGCCCTCCTCCTCATCTTGGACTGCTGCACACTTGACTTCAAAGTGTCCACAGAGAGGGACACTTGAGGAAGTTCTAGTGCAAATGATGTGAAGCAAGATAGAGACAAGAAAGGTTATTAAAAAACACAGATTATGCATTCTTGAGGCTTTAATTCCCTTCTAAAAATGCTTTTGGACCCACTGGGATAATTCACGTAAATAAACCTTAAAGCTCTGTTTCCGTTGAGGAATATAGGCTCTTCTGTAGTCAGCAGTGGCAAAGTAAACGACTGAAGTCCATTTCCCTATGGATGCTATTCTAATAGGGCCATGTATTGGCTGTGAACACAATTTGTGCACAGAATGAGTCCAGTGATCGTTTATGGGCTTAAAGGTCCTATATTACACAAAATGGACTCTTGTGAGCTTTAAGCCACGTTAAAATGTTGTTACCTCCTCAAAAAGATGCCTGGAGTTGTGTTTTGTTTCGTTCGCACATGCTTGAGTAAGCCTTTATCATTAGTCAGTCTACATCTCCAAAGCTCAAAATGCTCCGTTCCACCTCGTGATGTCATGAAGCAGTAGTTTTCACGTTAACAGCTACCTTTTACATTTTAGCTCATCAGAAATAGGCCATTCCCGGGCTGAAATCATCCAAATGATTCTAGTGAAGGTGTGTGGAGTTTAAAAACACAGTGGAGCACTTCCTGTATTACCACATGATGACATCACAAGGTGGAACAGTGTTTTCTGTTTGAGAAAAGAAGTTAAACATCCAGGATTTGTGTTAAAAATATGTGTATAAATCAAAACAGCACTACAAGTATGTTTGTGAAAAAAAAAAACTGCATAGGAGAAGTCCAAAGTTTTATCTGTGACACAACAAAACTGGCAAGATGAGTGCATTTTTGAGGCTCTGTTGGATTAATGAAACAAGCATGAATCAAACAAAATACAACTCCAGCTATGTTTTTGAGAGAGCAGCATTATAACATGGTTGAAAGGTCAAAATGTCAGTTGAACAGAAATGTGGCTGGCTTTTAAAATAACATTTGGATACACACAGGTCAGTTAATTCAGAAGGTGGTCCGCTGTGTGTATTTTTATGATGTATGATGTCTATGATTTAGCCAAAAGTGCACTCATAAACCTGTTTGAATTGAAAGTATTTTGATAAAGAGTGCAGGTTTTCCATAAATAAAAACAATAAATTAAAACGCTGTTCCTATGATGTCTAAAAAGTATGTCAAAAATCCTAAATTGTACATAACATTGTACTTTTCACTGCCAACCACCACAAGTACCCAACCCCCTACCTCCCATTGAGTTGCATTGTATCTGACAGTTTATATTAAGTTCTCCCTCTCCACCACTTTTCTACAAGGACGCCGCACTTCCAGTTGCACAATATTGCAGTTTTGTGCCAGTTCCCAAAAAGTTTACTGTGAAGCAAAAGTATTTTCAAACTTGTAACACTACTTTGTGTGTACTGTCTCACGGCTTGTCACAGTGTAAGAATCTAGGTGTAGCAGACAAAGTTTCAGTAGTTTTTTTGGAGGAAAGGATGAAATATTTAGGGGTGATACAAGACCTGCCTGTGTGGAGCTAGGAGAAGCTAGTCCCTTATGTTTTTTGGTTGACATGCACAGAGTGGAGAAGGAAAAATACTAGTTAAGGGACATTTTGGGTGAAATGAAAGATGATAAGTTACATAAGCAGGCAAAAATCTATACAGTTATTGATTTTAAAAAAAGTCTTTAAGATGGGGTGGTACACTTCTATGGGATAATATTGCTAACACACAACATATTTAGATCACCATGATACCTTTTATTGTTTTAAAAATGCCCTATTAGCAGAAAACAATGTATTAACACGTTATTAACACATATAGGGCCCGAGAAAGATCGCTAGATTACTTGAACATGCATGGATGACATCTAAGACCTCTTCAGGCAACATTAGAACATGACAGAAAGCTCCAAAAAGAACATTCTGTACAATATTCCCTTTTAGAGTATCTGTTTATGTAATTCATGCTATAGCTATCCTGTCAAATAAAATCTTTGGGCCAGAATATCTTAAAAAACAACAAATATGTTTTAAAGTGTTACACCGTGAGCACTAGTCTCGGTCAGTACTACCTTAGCTGGAGGATTTGACCTTTTGTGCATGTTTTAGGTTAATGAAGACTGAACAGTTTTTTATTAACTACATGTTATACTTCACCTCCACTATAACCTCTATGGCTTATCTCTTAGTGTAATTACTTCTCATTGTCTGTAGTTACCGCTGCGTTTAATAGTACCTTGCCCTCCTCTTGTCCAGTCTGCCTTGTCCCTCCCCTCTGCGACATGCACATATGCTTCTATTCTTTATGCTCTCATTTCCATTTGAATCGTGGTCATGATTGTTTTTCCCAAGCTTGTGGATCTGATTACACCTGTCAGCCGACCTCCACCCTTTTCTTCATCGCCTCTTCATCGCCTCTGCTTAGATGCTTGCTTCAGTGGGCGGCGAAAAAAAATATATATATGTACATAAATAGCTGAATGAATGAAAGCTAAACTGGCCGCTAGCTGTACATCCACCCACATAAGCAAGTTCAGTATGGATTTTTTTCTATCCATGCGTAACTCACTGTCCTCTGTATGTACATCAAAATGCATATAACAGGTTTTCATGTTTTTCTAATTACGACTTGGTTTGGTGGGATAGTACCTGTCATGTCTAAACATTATTTTGACAAGTAAAGGTGTTGTCATGTACAGTGGTCCCTCGCTATATCGCGGTTCCCAAAGTTATAACCACTGGCTGTGTCCGAATGTCCACAGTATTGCTTAGTTAGGGCACTATTTAGGGGTCATGCCATTTTTAGTGGTGCCCGAATGTCCAGTTGGTGAAAAAGTAGTGCACTTAAGATGTCAAACAATGCACATTGAAAAGTAGTGTGCATCAGTGGTCACTAGACTGGTCAATATAGACCACAATGCGCGGCAACAGGTCTTTAAGGTCTTCGGACACAACGCAACTGAGATAGAGGCAGATAATAGTGTTGGTTTATCACAGTGTTTATCCCTGCTTTTGAATAAACTATTAAATAAACCATTATAATGTAAAGTTGCTAGTGTTAGCTTATTATTAGTCCATAAATATTTGTGTGCCAGTCGAATCTAATCATTATTCATGACAGAAATCAGGTTTTATCTGAGTCTAGCCTTGACCTGAATTGGACTGGAATTAAATTAGTTTTGACCCTTGTGTACATTATGGTTGCCAGATAACATAACTGGAATTACCTATATGTATGTCACATTGCTGCCCATGTCCAATTATATGGGCAAAATTGAATGGTCAAATTATACTTTACAAAAAACTTCACAAAAATTGTCAAATCTAAAAAAAAACCTATGCAATTTTTTTTTTTCTTGTATAATCTCAATTGTCTAGACTATATTTTACTAAAACGTGTAGTCTAACCTGTCATATGCATTTTACTCAATGACAACCCCATAGAGAAACAAAGCAACCAGAAGTATCCAATCTCCAGTCTATGCATTGTATTGTATTAATTATAATATATAAACCAGAATAATAAATGCTATATTCATTTGACACATCGTGACCTTTAAGCAGCCTATTTGTCAATCCAGTTTGAAATAGCAATTAGCTAACAGGATAAATTCATTATGAGCTAACACTCCAGGAATGACATAATATTCATAATGTGAAGCCTATTTAATTTTTGCTTGTGCAGCCACATTCACTGCTTTCCACTGTGAGGCACCAGTGTAAGGAACGCCTGGCTCATTCATAAAACTGTACCATGACTTTGAGCGTATAAAAGCATTATTAATAACGTGATATAAAGAAGTAGTAGTATTAGTAGTAGTGGTGGTAGTGATCCGATTTGGTTCATTAGGTCTTCTGTTATGGGTATTCATAATGGTAGTATTAGTAGTAGTGATATTGGTAGTAGTAGTATTAGTAGCAGTGTTGGTAGTATTAGTATTCGTGTTAGTAGTAGTAGTAGTAGTAGTAGCAGTAGTGGTATTGGTATTGGTAGTATTAGTGATTGTAGTATTAGTATTTGTGTTAGTAGTAGTAGAAGTAGCAGTGGTAGTAGCAGTAGTGGTATTGGTAGTAGTAGTGATTGTAGTATTAGTATTCGTGTTAGTAGTAGTGGTAGTAGTAGTGATACTGGTTATAGTAGTGGTTGTAGTATTAGTATTCGTGTTAGTAGTAGTAGTAGTAGTAGTAGTAGTAGTGGTAGTAGAGGTATTGGTAGTAGTAGTGGTTGTAGTGTTAGTATTCGTGTTAGTAGTAGTGGTAGTAGTAGTAGTGGTATTGGTAGTAGTAGTGGTTGTAGTATTAGTTTTCATGCTAGTAGTAGTAGTTGTGGTAGAAGTAGTAGTAGTGGTATTGGTAGTAGTGGTTGTAGTATTAGTATTTGTGTTAGTAGTTGTAGTAGAAGTAGTAGTGGTAGTAGTAGTAGTGGTATTGGTAGTAGTAGCGGTTGTAGTATTAGCATTTGTGTTAGTAGTAGTAGTAGTAGTAGTAGTAGTAGTAGTGGTTGTAGTATTAGTATTTGTGTTAGTAGTAGTAGAAGTAGTAGTAGTATTAGTGGTATTGGCAGTAGTAGTGGTTGTAGTAGTAGTATTTGTGTTAGTAGTAGTAGTAGTGGTTGTAGTAGTAGTATTCGTGTTAGTGTTAGTAGTAGTAGTAGTTGTAGAAGTAGTAGTGGTTGTAGTAGTGGTATTGGTAGTAGTAGTGGTTGTACTATTAGGATTTGTATTAGTAGTAGTAGTTGTAGAAGTAGTAGTGGTAGTGATTGTTGTGGTATTGAAAAAAGCCAAAAATGGATCTACCTTAAGATAGTGCATCAAGGTTCTCAAATCACTTTTACAATTTGGACTGAACTTTTAAAAAAAATATATAATTTCATTTATGTATTTATTTTTTATGTTGATTTTTTTCTGTCCAGTGAAAGTTACAGTCTCACCTAAACAAGTGTTATTTTTTCTTTTTTGGTTGTTCTTTTTTGTGTGTGCACCCGCTTGTATCACACTTGTCTGTCTGGCCCCATGTTCCACTGGCTCTGACAGAGTGAGCCTATTACACTCCATTAAACTGAGGGCTATCCTGACAGGCCTATCCTCACATTACAACAGCACCCAGCACCCAACAGCCCCCAGCAGCAGCAGCGGCACCCAATTACCTGTGAGGTCACCCTGCTCTACGGGGGTCTGTGTCGGAGAGGGGAGCGAGGGGGGAGGGGGACTGGCAGGGTGCTCTGATATATTTACAGGAAATTTGGTCTGTGAAAATATATCGACATGTTTTTCAAAGTATTTTTGAGCAAATTAAAACACAACTGTATAAACGCAAGACAGATAGGTTTAATGCCATGCTGTGGAACATTATACAAACCTCAATGCTGCTCTGTGATTGGTCCGCTCGCTCCTGGGTGAATTGGAACCTTACGGAGGGAGTATCTCAAAATTCAACTCACAAAAATCCATCTCTCTGTGCAATGTTAGACTAAAACTTCCCCTAGTTCAAACTGAATCTGTGTCTGAACCGTTTGTACAGACAGATGGCTGGTCTGTCTGTGTGGCTAAACTAAATAAATAAAGATAATTTCTAAAAGCCCCTCGGGTGGTCCCACCTCAACAGATTTTAACATTAAAATATGGTTAATACATGCGCGGAATTACTTTTAAATGCGTATTCAGGTTAAGAGCTCTGCAGACTGTCACAACGTCGACTCTGAGGTTTGCAGCAAGGAGGGAAGAGAGAGGCGGAGCTAAGTGCCCTCCTCTCTTTCTTCTTCAGGTGACAGACTGCACCCTTATCGCTCCTGTATCTAATGCCCACCCCCCCCCATAGCCCCCTTTTCCACCCTCTTACACCTGATAGAGATACTGTCCCAGCACCATCCCTTATGCCTACCCCCCGCTAGAGCTGCCTTCCTCTCTGCCTCCTCCCTCCATCCATCACTCTCTCCCTCCCTCTCTTTCTCTGCCGAAGAGGGGGATTGTGCCAGTGTGTAATTAGACAGTCCATATGACCCCCAGCTCAGGAGGTCTCTCCGCAGGATCCGAACCACTGCCAGAGACCCAGATTACTTTTAGTGGAGTTGGTTTAACTCAGCGCACTTCAGCTGTGGAACGATGTAGTGATGTCAAAAGTCTGAGAGTCTATGTTGTTTTGTTGCGGCAAAAAAAAAAGAAAACTGAAAAGCAGAGGGAGCTACACAGGCTAGTTTCTCAAAATGTGGTAATGTGGTAATGTACCGCTTTGTACTGGGGTTGTC
Organism: Periophthalmus modestus; assembly: GCA_019594935.1. Lineage (NCBI taxonomy): Eukaryota > Metazoa > Chordata > Actinopteri > Gobiiformes > Gobiidae > Periophthalmus > Periophthalmus modestus. Next base: position 7,235,951 of record JAIEZT010000107.1, read on the forward strand.
AAAAGTAATGAAAATCAGATACTAATCGAAAACTAGATACTCTTTAGAGCAAGTATCGAAATTAAAGTTACATTCACAGAACAGAAATGAACTTTGAATAGCTTGAGGATGATCTTGAGCGGTATCAGAACAAGTACCGTAAATTTTGGACTATTGAGCACACCCGAATATAGGCCGCACCAGCTAAATTTTAAAAGAAAACAAATTTTTTTTACATATATAGGCCTCAGTTTTGCAACAGCACACCACCATCAACACAGGATGAACATACCTGCGTGTTTAGAAAATAAAACAGCATCAACACTGGCCATTGTCGTCGCACCATTGATTCACCGATACCAAGTTTACGTGCACTGGCTCTATTTACTTTTTTGATGCCAGATCCATTGCCTTCAACTTTAAAGCTGCATCATTTGCATTTCTTCGTGTGTTTTCCATGATGGGAAACAGTTCAAAATCAAAACTAGTGTATTCTATGCGTTTACAGCTAGAGAGTGCCCCCCGGTGGCCGTTAGTGAGTAAAAATATATAAATTAGCAGCAGGGTTCAAAGCGTGGGGGAAAAAGTAGTAGCTTATAGTCTGAAATTTACGGTACAAGACCACATAGACTAGTATACACCCATGGACTACTATGGAACCGACCTGGACGACTGAGGGATTACATAGATATAAGGCAACATGGTAATATAAAAGAAAGTACTGTGATTTAATGTTGAAAATGACATTCTATCGTCTAAAGAAAGAGTGTTTTTTCATATTTTTTTTAAACTATCATCTAATTTTAGCCCATGTTTAGTCTCCTGTTTCTAATGGACTGGTTCCTCTCCATGCATGTCATCTTAGCTGCACTTCTCCTCTGTCCAGTCAGAACCACAGGCTTGGACAAAACTTTACAAAGATCTGAGTGGATCTGAAATTGTTTCCTGTCAGAGGGTGTGACTGACAGACGGATTAACCAATCAGAGAGACGCATGCTTCAATTGTGCATGGACTGAGAAACAACATGGATTTGCGCAGAAAATGTAAACCTAACCATTGACGCTTGTTAACTCTATAGCGGCAGATGCTACCGTCGCCGATAGAGCGGAGAGACTTTCCATTACCGTAACTCCGCAACCAATTGTGCTCTCATGTAAATTCAAACGGCATCTCAAAGCAGAGGCATGGGGCTCTTTAGATATTTTTTTCAGTCGTTGCGGTAATCTGTTGTCCCTCGAAAATGACCAATCAGAGCTCAGGTGCCGTGCCGATTTTCCCAGTTGCTTATTCAATGCGTCAAAGAAAAATACGAATGGATATGCGAAATAGAGGTAGTTGTGTGACGATGTTCCTTCAACATGATTTTTATGTAACTTATTTTGGTAACACTTGAGCACTTCCTGGATGACCACTTTATGACATCATAAGGTGGAACACAGCATTTTGAGCCTTGGAGAGGAAGGTCAACTAAATATGTAAAGTTGTATCGTATTAGCCAACAACATTCTAACAAAGATTAAAAGCTCCAAAAAGTCCATTTAGCAGAATATTGGCCTTTAATTTATGATTAAACTTTTGGATACAAACTTCTTGCATCTGCCAAGCTTTTAAGTACGTCATATTTTATTAACCTTAGAACATTCCTCCACCTCAAAGTACTCTCTCTCTGCTTTTTATGCTTCTCTCACTACTTCGTTTTCTCCGTCTCCTCTCTTTCTTCCTTCCTTATCTCTCTCTACTTTCTCCCCTTTCCTCCCTCTACCGCTTTCTCTCTTCAGCCTTTCTCTCTTCTTTCTTCCCTTCCCTCCCTCCATCGTTTTCCCTGCCTCCTCTCTCTCTTCCCTCCCTATCTTTCTCCACCTTTTCTCTCTCTTTTTACCATTCCCTTCCTCCATCGCTTCCTCCCTGTCTCCACTCTCTTCCCTCTGTCTCAGTTTTTTTCTTTCTGTGCTTCCCTCCTCGCCATTGCTTTCTCTCTGACTCCTCCTCCCTCTCTTCTCTCTCTCTCCCCAACCCCCTGTTTCTCTCCATTCTCTCTCTGTCTCTCTTTACTTTATAGCTTTCCCTCTCTCTATCATTTTCTCCTTGCCTCGTCTCTCTCTTTGCTCTCGTTTTCTATCCATATGTCTACTTTCTACTCTTCTCTCTCTCCACCACTTTCTTCCTGCCTCCCCTCTCTCTTCTCTCTCTCTCTCCAACCCCATTTCTCTCCATTCTCTCTCCCTTTTCTTGCCCCATCGCTCTGATTTATCTCCATTCTCTCTATCTTTAAACATTCTGTCCCTCCTCTATCCCTCTATTGATCTCTCACTCTTATCTCATCAGTCTCCTCATGGTCTCCCTCTCTTATTTTTCTCTCTCTCACCCACCCCATGTCTTTCTCCCTTCTGTCACACCTCTCTTCTGTCTTTCCATTCTCTGTCTCTCTCTCACTCTCTCATCTTCAGTCTTTCAAATGTATTTTGTTATAAAACTAACCTTCTTTCCTTCCATTCTTTCTTTTTTCTTTCTACTTTAACCTCTTCTCTGCCTTCTTCTCTCTATAACCCCTGTCTTTCCCCTCTCTCACTGCACAATCTCTCCATCTATTTCTGACTCTTTATCTTCCCTTTTTCTCTCTCTCTCTCCACACCACTCTCTTACTCAGTTTCTCTCTCTTTCTTCCTTCCCTTATTCCCTCGTTCTGCTCCCCTATGAGCCAGAGACAATCAAACCCACGTGAGCCATGTAACCGTTGCCACATGATTACAAAGAACACAATGCGATGTTTTTAAAGCAGCAAGATGCCCTCCCCTCGGCACTTTGTGTGTTCTAAATTACACACAAATCTTACACTAAGAATGTCTCTGTATTATTTAATCTATAGCAGAGGTGTCAAACTCATTTTCACCAAGGCCCACATCAGCAAAAAGGTCACTCTCAAAGGGCCAGATGTAAAATATATCTAACTACTTTCTGTATATATTAATTATTCAAGTTAAATATTGCACAGATGTAAAAATATGGCTGTGTAACTGCGTATCTCTTGAAAAAAATGACATTTTGAGACCATTATGCCTTTTAATTTACCCTGTCGGGGACACATAAAATGATGTGGAGGGCCACAATTGGCCCACGGGCCTTGAGTTTGACACATGTGATCTATTGCTTGGAATGTTCCACAGTACGGCATTAAACTTGTCTCTCTTGCTTTGCTTATTTATATTCCTCAAGACACTTAAAAAACTTGAATAAAACTTGAATAATCATTGATTTTTTTTTTTAATCATTCTTAAAAGCCCATATTATGTATTTTCTGATCTATGTTATGAAGTTGTTTCCTCATCACAAACATACCTGGAGTTGTGTTTTGTTTTATTCACACATGTTTAACGCACCGACACCATTCATGTTTAGGCTGAGTTCTTCTCTCAAACTGAAAACACTCTGTTCCACCTTGTGATGTCATCATGTGGTAATACAGGAAGTGCTCCACTGTGTTTTTAAACTCCACGCACCTTCATTTCTAGAATCATTTGGATGATTTCAGTCCTGGAATGGCCAATCTCTGCTTAACTAAAGGTAAAAGGAGCTGTTAAAACTGTTGAAAACTACCACTTAATGACATCACAAGGTGGAACGGGGCATTTTGAACTTTAGAGAAGTAGACAGACTAGTAATAAAGGATTACTTAAACATGTGCGAATGAAACAAAACACAACTCCAGGTATGTTTTTGATGAAGTAACAGCATTATAACATGGCTTAAAGCTTACAAGACTCAATTTTGTGTAATATAGACCTTTAAATGTGCTCAAATTGGGTTCACTTATATGCATTTTAAAGAACTCAGTTTAAATATGCAGGGTTTGTGTGTTAAGCATGTGTAATTGAAACTAAACACAATTCCGAGTATGTTTGTGATGAAAAATAGCATAATATGGGCCCTATAAGTTTTCAAAAAGTTTGACGTACCCTAACCTAGATCTTGACGAAACTACTACTAAATCAACATATTTATTACAATCATTTTCGCACCATATTGTTTAAAGTGCAAACAATCCAGACTACACTATTTAAGCTGCTCGTCACATTGAGCATAGTGTCCCCTCTCCTCTGAGCTGTTTTGGGCACTTCATTCTTTCACTTGTTTCATCAGTTTGGAGATTTTGCCCATCAAACCTTAATTGTGTGCCGCCTCGCCTTGGGGATCTTAATGCTTAAACTGAAATGGGCTTATTGGCAGAAAGTGACGAAGAGGAGCGCGGAGGAAAACACTGGCCCGGGTTAATGACGAAAGGCAAAGTGGAAGAATTATAGTGACGAAGATAACAGAATGAGAAGCATAGGGAAGAGAAATGGAAGTAAGGGATGCTGAGGGACTAAATAAAAGTGCGTAGTTAACTTTGGTGACGATATTTAGCTAAGGGTTCATTTTAGGAAAGTTCAAAATGGCGGCAGTAGATTTGGTTAAAGCGCTCGCCCATAAACGAAAAGGTTGTCGGTTCCGCGACTGCATTGTGTTGTTAAGTTTAGGGTAAGGGATGGTCTCATTTGCCGTATTAAAGGTCACCTGATTTTTACTGTCTTAAAATGTGAAAAACAGAACTATCCTGAGCATCCTGGTTATTCACATAGATGAGTTTATAAGAGCTTTTCACAATTCTTAGACACCAGAGTGGAGTTTTGTAATGCTATCAAGTATCGAGATTTATACTCATAAAACAAAATTGCGGCACTACTTCCTGGTTTCATTTCTTTCTGCATCAAGTTAAAACCAATTGTACTTTTACGCAATATCCCACATTGGAGCTTTACTTTCGTCTTTTGAATGAAGAGCCATGTTATGTAATCCTCAGGCTCTCTGTTGCATTATGCCTGTACAATGCATTTGTGACTGACAGCTTTAGCCCCAGATTACATGAATGAACGGTTAGCAACCTAGCCCGCATCCCCTACTACTACTCTATGTACTACTAGCATCACACAGCGCTAGCTAGCAAGACCCAGCGCTAACTCAGCCCGTAAGCTGCTTAAACGTGCTCTGACCTTTGAGCTCCGTCGGCAGGCAAAAGCTCGCCCTAATCCTGAATGAATGGGAGTCTGCTCCATAATGCATTGTACCTGGTTCTATGGGTGAATACTGACAATGGTGGTGAAGAGGAGGAGATGGACAGGATGAGGAGGCTATTGGTTCTGCTGCTGTGGTGAAGAGAGTGTCTTAAGAAGTTTTTGAGGTTGAATTTCATTTTTATAGCTTAGATTTTATGGGACTTTTTCATTTAATATTCTTCATCAATTAAATCAATATGTTTTTAATGTGTGCCAGAATATTAATGTTGTTTTGGGTCATAAATACTTCATAAGACCAGACTGCTGCAAAATGTTTGATGCAAGTTTGAGACTTTAAGGCTGTATTCACTTGTCCCGGTTTGAACCAGTTAAGTCTTGATGTAGACTTACTCTGGTCCTGATTTAGTCTTGGTCTAGTCCACTTTTAGCTCTGAGTACCTGTAATGTTTTCAAGCACCATTTGGGAGACATATTTATTTTGTTGCCAGTTTTGCCAGGAGCAGCGAGCTACACATTGTACTGGTGCAAGTGGTGAAAGCTTTATGTTGACAATGTGAAATGATTTGTATTTTTTGCACCGCTCCTTCAGATATAATTTAGTTTTTTCTCATTTTTGTGGGCTCTTATTCGCAATTACCAGATCTCAGAAGTTAAGTAGGGCTGGGAGCGCTGGGAGCACCAATGGGGCTGCAGTGGCTCTAGTGGAAATTATTATTGTGTCCTTAGGCAAGATACTTCATCCACATTGCCTAGTATGAATGTGGCGTGAGCGAGTATTGGTTGGTGGTTGGAGATGCCAATGGAGCAGATTGACAGCCTCACTTCTATCAGTATATCCCAGGGCAGCTGTGGCTACAATATGGTGTCTTGAAAGGCACAATATAAATCCAATGTGTTGTTTTATTGGGGGGGATTATTTAATCATTTATTTTTTGTGACATTAACATCAAATTATAAATCAGATGTTACTTCCAGCCAATAACTCTTACAATTACTCTTTCCCCAAACTCGTTTTTACTAGGGTTGTACTGATCTTAGTATTGGATACCAGTGCCGATACTGAAACATTTGCTGGATCGGATATCGGCTTCCAAATATCGATTCAGCTGATATCGTGATTGGACAAATACATCGATGTAATAAGACTATTTACTGGTCATAGGCGGCCCAGGGAGTCTCTCAAAGCTGTTCTGTAGTTACTTAAGGGGTAAGTAACACCTATATAATGGATAATGGATCAGTTTTGTCTTATTTTATTTTTGTTTCGAGGAAATAAATGGTGTTGTCAGTCCTGATCCACTGGTATCGGTTGATATTGGGTACTGCGAGATACTTAAAGCTATAGTCTTGAAATCTGTATTGGTGCATTGCTACTTTTTACTCTCACAAGGCTAATTTCTTGGACCACTAGGTTGTACTTGTACCTGAGAAATATTACTTTGAAGTAACAATCGTACTTGAGAACATTTTTGGCTACTCTACCCACCTCTTTTTAAATAGTTTCTTAACGTCTCTGTTATATCACTCCTGACAGTATCCTCACTCGCCCTCCACTGTCATCATGTAATAGAATATATTCAGTTTGAACAACGCTCTAATCTCTTTTCTTTCTCCTCTTCTCTCTCCCTCTCTTCTCCATAGCCAAACGATGCTACTTCGAGGACACCAACAGTAATGGAACGCAACAGAGGAACAGCTAGCACCAATCTGATTTGAATTTTTTTTTGTATTTTTATATTTTTGACAATATTTTTCAAACTTTGCATTGCATAAAAACACACATTTCCTTCAACCATCGGATTATCGCTCCCACAAAGTTTAGCCCGCCATTTTGAACTGACCACACGCAAATCCAACATGTACCCGCTACACTGCCCTACGAGTAAACCAAGTAGACGGGGCTTACCGACAAGGACACGCCCCCTGTCGCTAACAACAACAAGGAACCACTTCCTGTTCCTTTTGGGCACTACGCTAATCCTCCACCTCGCTAGCGGCCAGAAACCCGACCCGTCCAAGCACCCGGTCGTAACCACGAACTACGGCAAGATCCGCGGCATCAAGAAGGACCTAAACAATGAGATCCTGGGCCCCGTGGAGCAGTACTTGGGCGTCCCTTATGCTACGGCACCCATAGGCGACAGGCGCTTCCAACCTCCGGAAGCGCCCGGGTCTTGGCAGGAGATAAGGAACGCCACCCAGTTTGCGCCCGTGTGCCCACAGAACGTTCACGGGGTGCTACCAGAGATCATGTTACCGGTCTGGTTCACTGATAATCTGGACGTGGCCGCGAGCTACATTCAAAACCAGAGCGAAGATTGTCTCTACCTGAACGTCTACGTACCAACGGAGGACGGTAAGTACGAGTTTAGCTAGGGGAGAATTTCAAATGTATTTTTCTTTTATTTCATATTGGTTAAAATTACTTTAATTCAGAATATATATCTTATTTTGGGTAGTTTTGAGCTGGCAGACTTTTTTTTTTTTTTAGGAGGGGGTAAGAGGGGATGCTACAATCTTCTATGAGCGTGTACTTAGAGTCTTTTGACAATTTTACAGTTAAACAAGTTTAAATTAGTGGGCGAATAAATGCCAAATATCGATATACTGGCTGAGGTCTCATGCAAAACAAATACAAGCTAAAAATGTCTCCAAAAAGTGCAGTTTTCTAAAATAAATTTTTTGTGTTTTTTTAAAAAACATTTTGATATTGTAGTGTATCTGCACATATATTCAAATTTTGGATCAGTTCAAGGTAGGATTTATCAAAGATAATGATGTCAGTATAAAAAGTTTCAATGCATTTCTATACAAAAAAAAGTATCGGTATCAAATCAATAGCACGATGCTTGCCATAGTATTACTTGGTTTTGAATCGTTTTAGCCTCATTTTGAACACATTTTTGTTGCACTTTGAACATTTTTAGCTGATATCAAAAACAAAACAAATAAAACAGGCCAGAATTGTGGGAGGGGCTACGGGAATGCATTAGCCATCCAAGGGTTTTGAAATTGCCCCTGATTTAGATTTTTTTTTCTTTCCCAAATAATTTGTTTATTAAAGCATTTTTTTTTGCCTTGAAATACAAAAAAAGAAATCCAAATAGTCAAAACTACTAGAATCAAGATTTATATTCTGATTTCAAGTGATTTTTACTCTTGTAGATTTGTATTTTCTGTGTGTACTGGGAATCTAAAGGGTTGTGCTTACTACAGTTTTGGGCTACTATTTTCTTGCAATAATGCCTTTTTATGATCCAAACTTTTTCAAATTTCAATTAGTTAAGCATTTTCATTTCAATTTCAGTAAGTATAAAAATTGTCAGTCTTTGTCAGACCGAAGTCCTTTGTGTTTGTGTTCTTGAAATATATTTTGTTTCTTGGGTAATATACATACAATTCAAATGTTTGAATCTTTGGTGCAAATAACAAATTTTCTCCATAGAATCCCTCGTCAGTTTTGCCCTTTAGATTCTCAACCATTGATATCTTTTTGAATGGTTTGAGACCCAAGATAGTTTACTTCTTTTGTTTATTCAATAACTTCTTATGACGACCCTTTAACCACATTTCTTTGGCTCCATACAGAGGGTATACTGCACATAGTAGGATGCTAAGTCTTTAGGCAGGTGAGCCCAAAAGGATTCATACTGCAGACAACAGAAATCAAGTTTCTCTTTTTCCAACAAACAGGTCCAAGGAGGTCTGTTCTGACTGGACTCCAGAAAAGTAAAATTTATGTTAGTATTCATGTCATGATCATACTGCATATTTTTTGCAAAAGTCTGCAAACATATACATCTGTCAAAATGAGTCTTTCAGACATCTCAAACTGAGCTAGGTTCCTAACCAGATGAAAAACTGGTACACATTTTTGCTCAGTATTAAAGGGCATATATATGGGGAAAAAATCTATGCCATACTTTTTGGATAGTTCAAGTTGCTCTCTCCATCCTTGACATAGTATGTTCTCGTCTCTTTCACAAGGTTCATTTTACATACATTAATAGAGATGCACCAGTTTAATCCATATTACTCATGCATTGTGAAGTACTTTTTGTATACCTTAACATAGGTATTCCCTGTACCTGTTTTCTCATTTTCAGGAAAACATACCTGGAGTTTTGGATTGATCTTTTCACATTATCTAGTTGTAATGCAGAAGTGCTCCTCCATGCTTTTTTTTTTTTTTTTTTTTTTTTTAAGTCAGCTCACCTTCAACGGGCTCATTCACATTGCCTTTACAAATGATATACTAACCATCTTCAGTGCTAGCAGCTCTTGTTTTTTAGCCTATTTTGAACTGCTTCACTCCTCTGTGCATAAACACCAACTTTTCCATATTTTCGTCCAGAGGTAGGTGGAGTAATATTTGTTCAAAAAGAGTGCTACTACTTCATTATAATTTTACTCTAGGAGAAGTACAAAGTAGTGCTCCAAGAAATTACTAATGTAGGAGTAAGGAGTACTTTAGGAAATTACAACTCATCTAAGAATAACTTATGTAACTCTTGAAAATGAAACAGCTCTGACTGTAGTATCTGATTTATAATTTGAAGTCTGTTCCGGAGGGACAAAACGCACACAGAATGATTTTCCAAAGGATAGACACAAAACTGAGAGAAGGTAATCATATCTGAAGGAGCGGTGCAAGAAAAATAAATGTTTAAATAATTTTAACATAAAGCTTTTGTCACTTGTAGACTTACAGTGGGAAGAGGAACCAAAACTTTTACTCAAGTTCTGTTACACTGTCAATGATATTACTCAAACAGGAGTAAACGTATGGTCACTAAAAACTGACGTTTCTTAAGTAAAATTCTTTTGAGTAAACGCATTACCCATCTTGATTTTAACTTATAAATACAATGCTAATAATGTGTCCAAACATTAAAAAAAGTGTAAGTATACTGTTTATATACAGTGTAAAGCGGATTTTTTATCTCCACATTTTACATTGAGTGTCGGGACTAGTTACAGTGCAGTATCAGTAGTTTTTTACAGTACAGTGTCGGTTTAGCGTGTCAGTAGTTTTTTACATTGCAGTGTCAGTAGTGGACTTTTTACAGTACAGTGTCAGTAGTGGACTTTTTACAGTACAGTGTCAGTAGTGGACTTTTTAGAGTACAGTGTCAGTAGTGGACTTTTTACAGTACAGTGTCAGTAGTGGACTTCTTAGAGTACAGTGTCAGTAGTGGACTTTTTACAGTACAGTGTCAGTAGTGGACTTTTTACAGTACAGTGTCAGTAGTGGACTTTTTAGAGTACAGTGTCAGTAGTGGACTTTTTACAGCGCAGTATCAGAAGTGGACTTTTTACAGTGTAGTGTCAGTAGTGGACTTTTTACAGTGCAGTGTCAGAAGTGGACTTTTTACAGTACAGTGTCAGTAGTGGACTTTTTACAGTGCAGTGTCAGTACTGGACTTTTTACAGTACAGTGTCAGTAGTGGATTTTTTACAGTGTCAGTAGCAGTGTGGACCAGTAGTGGACTAGTGGACTTTTTACAGTACAGTGTCAGTACAGTACAGTGTCAGTAGTGGACTTTTTACAGTGCAGTGTCAGTACTGGAGTTTTTACAGTACAGTGTCAGTACTGCTTCAGACTTATGAAAAAAATGGAATATTGCCATAGTGATTAACCATTTGAAACTAAATATTTGAATTGTTAAAAGTCTTCAAAATGTCACTGTAACAGGAACATGAAACACTAGTCCATAGGTGAAAAAGTTGTACCTGTCACAATTCAAGCTCAGTGGAAAATAGGTCTTGTCAACTTGGAATGCGCCCATGTCTTATGAATGAATGAATGAATGAATACTTTTATTCAAGTGCCATGCGCTCAGGTGCAGGGTTTATATGACACAAAGAAAGATGTCCGTTATCAAAAATACATAACACAGAAACCAACAGTCACACTAAATCACAGCCTCAGGACACAGAGTCTTTTGTCTCAATATCCAGGCCGTCTCCACAAAGGCTGCCACACAAAACATTTCATTTTCAAATAACCAATACAACATTTGGCCTTCAGACAGCCAGATACTGGATTCTTCTGTTGAATAATCTCATACAAATCAAACGGGTTCTTAAATCATTATACAGTGAACAATAAATTTGAAATGAAATTCATCCTCCACCACACGTAAATCGTACAGAACATAACCTGTCCTCCTCTGCTACTCCGGCATATGAAGCGCTTTGTATCAGAAAGTTGTAAGTATAAAATAAGTCTGTCACAAAATAAAATTGTAAAAAAAAAAATTTTTAAATCATACTTTGAACAGAATTTTCTTAATGGTGCACTATGTAACTTTTCTGGTGGAGAATCTGCCAACTGATCTCCATGAAAATGTTATTGCTTTACCTACAATGTTTCACAGTATGGCATTAAACTTATCTAACCACATGGAGGCAATCAAGCACATGGAGCATCAGGCCAAGTTACAGGTCAGATCTGTGGATATGTGTTTGTAGCAATAACAACTCTGCCTCTCCATGGAGACCAGAAGTTTACATAGATTTCCAAAAAGTTGTTTGAACGTTGCATCTTTTAATATGTCTATGCTCAGATATATTTAAGTGTTTTCTTGTCTACGTCCAAAAAACGTATGTTAAAGCCATATTTATGCAAAAAAAAAAAAAAAAAGCATGATTTGTATTAGCATGTTTTTATTTTTTTTATATATCGCCCAAAAATAACATTTTCTATTTTGTGTTTCTATTACAGTTGGAATAAGTACATTTGATATTTAATTTGAACATGTTTAGATCATTTCCTCCAGGTAAGCAATAGCAAAAAAAATGTAATTATAATGCGATGATACTTTCTTAACCTACATTACCTTTCGAAAATCCTTTAAAAACAATTAGACTGAAGACGGTGTCGAAGTGTAGCAAATTGAAAACAGAGTCGTTAAGATGCGTTGATCATTTCATTGTCTCCGCACGGCTCTTCGGAAAATCTAATTCCACTTTTAAATTCGCTCTCCTCCCTCCCCTGGCTGTTACGCGTGTCTTTTAGGACCACCACCACACAGAATGCTTAAACACCCTCCCATCTTTTTTCCAATCTAACTGCAAGGAGACGTTATTTTAAATCCAGGCTGGGTTTGGAGGTGGGAAACTAGGTCATGGAGCGTGTCTTAGCCTGCATGCTAACATTTGGTGGTTATATACTCATGGCATCTTAATGAATGCTTAAGGAATTAGCGAGCGGTGATATAAGGGGTTTGTGCATAATCCGTCCGCACATGTGAAGTAATGTGTTTAAATTAGTGTTGCCAGGATACTAAAACTCCATTTTGATACTAAGACTTAATACTCAATACCAGTTCCAATACCTCTTTATTTAGACAATAGAATGTGATTTTTAACATTAAATTGTGGTACAGTTGTCCTTCACTATATCGTTGTTCACCTTTCGCAGATTTTTTTAGTGCTATTTTGCATGTTTTCTTTTACATTGTATGAATGTGCATTATGTTCTGCGTCCTGATTGGCTAAGGGATTGTAGACCATAGTCAATCAGTCTCCTCTGTGCCGTGTCTCCTGTACAGGACAGAATAAGTTCAGCCAAATTTGCATCAATGTTCAATCGCAGTTTGACTCTGAAGTGCTGTATGTTTGCAAGTTTTCTCCCCGACAAAACCCATAATGTCGATGAAACGTTCTGCACCGACAAAGACACCTGCGGTCGCATCTATCGCTATTAATCATTTCTTATGCGTCCAACCTCGAACGTTGATCATTAGAATTTAATTTGTTACAATTCAGTTTCAATTCATCTTTATTTCGGACTCATGGTCCATTTTTAAAAACAGACCGGGACAGTGACAATACAAACAGTAAACATCTACATTTAAAAAAAAGCTAATTGCACTGAATTTTATGCTTTTGAGTGACCTTATTATTATAGTGACCTGCAAATAAAACTGTACATTAAAGTTCGTAGTACAGCTCGCAACGTCTTCATTCGTGCAGTGACAAACATCTCAGTTGCACTAGTCCATGGTGGCCTCCTCAAGAGCACCCGTAAAGCGTCATTATAGGCCACCTGTCTTTTTTGAAACAGTACAGTATTTCTAAAAACTATCATTTTTATTTACAGTATAAGAAAAACGTTCATATTTTTATTTCTCAAACTAATGTTTCGGTCTGAAAACAGGTCTTGATCTTTGGTTTCATGTGCTTATTTTTTAAAATCTAAGAAGGTTTGAACTTTGAGTGTGTTTAAACAAGAGAGAAATGTGAGAAAATGTTAATGCCTGTCTGAGAAAAGTGTATAAAGTGTGTGGTCAGGGGTTTTACAGCCTAATTACAAAAAATAAAGCTACTTTTGACTTCTGATGCGGATTTCGCTTATTGCAGATTATTTTTAGAACGTCCACGATGAACAAGGGACCACTGTACTTTCTTTTTCACTCCCATGTGCCTTATATCTGTGTAATCCCTTAGTCGTCCAGGTAGGTTCCATAGTGGTCCACGGGTATATACTAGTCTATGTGGTCTTATACTTGTTCAGATACAGCCCAAGATCATTCTAAAGCTACAAATATTGAAACTTATACTTGAAACTTATATACTTTGGCTAGCATTTTCACAAAGTTGTTGCATTGGGGCCTTTACGCTAGAGATCTTACTTTATTTCTGAGCATTGGAGCAAAACAAAGTCAGGGGAAAAGGGATAATCTTTTCACAAATAAGTCCCAGTACATATTTACTGTTCCAAATGTCTCAATATGGCTAAGCTAGCTGCCAATAGAAGGATACAAAATGAACAGTTATATTTGTAATAAGGAAAGTGAAGTAAATAACCAAAGCTTAGAGAACACATTGTGCATTCCTGTGGGTTTAGTTCTCGTTTAAACTTGTTTTTGGTCACCTAGGGATGAAGTAATGCGGTTCATGGAGCAATTCCAGCTTCCATAGATGATTGCTGTTGTTGTGTCCTTGGGCAAGACACTTAACCCACCTCGCTCTCTCGGTGTCTGCGTACACTGGTGTATGATTGTGTGTGTGAATGGGTGAGGGTTCCTTGATGTAAAGTGCTTTGAGTGCCTTGAAAGTAGAAAATGCCATATAAAAATGTGACCATGACCATGCTTATTAGGTCGATATTGAACTCTGAAGTCACGAATATGTCCATTGAGATGAACAATTATATCAGGATAATTATTAAAGTTACTGAAAGTTTAACATGTTATGGATATGAATAATTGTGATTTTAATATTATGAATAAGTTAAATATTTAAGCAGCTGTTATAGTATCGTACTTTGCTATAAGTGAAAACAACAAGATCTCGGTGAGCTCATCAGGGATAAGTAAGATTTATAAGTATGTTTTTTTGTGTGTGTTTTTTTTTTCTAATGCTACAAGACCCATGTTTTTGTTGTGAACACAGTTTGGTGATAGTTTAGTCTGAAAAACAATGTAGAAGAGGTCTAGAGGTATACCTATGACACAACAATCCAGGTAAAATGTGAATGAAAACGACTTTAGATTAGTGGATTAATGAAACAAGTGTGAGCAAAACAAAATACACCTCCAGGTATGTTTCTGATGAGGGGACAACAGTATAGCATGGGTAGGTAGTTCAGATTTTTACCTATGACACAACAATCCAGGTAAAATGTAAATGAGAACGACTCTCGATTAGTGGATTAATGAAACAAGCATGAACAAAATACACCTCCAGGTCTATTTTTTGATGAGGGGACAACAGTAAAACATGGGTAGATAGTTCATTTTAAACAGTTTGCATTGGTTCAAGTGCTTTACCCAACTTTCAGAGGCTAGAATGGAGTTTGTGACATCACGGTAATGCTAGCCATTTAATGCTAACTGCGCACCAACCTTACTTCCTGGTTCTCGAACAATAAGAAGGCTTTTTTTATGAGATGTGGACAGCACACAGTGGTCTCTTTTTGATAAGAACTGCTTTTACAATATACCCGGGGGCAAAACAAATCTTACTTTATTATATGAAAAAAATAAATCATGTAGAACCCCTTTATAAGGAGACTATTAATATCAGTAACTATTTAATTGAGATATGTACAACTTCTTTAACACTCCATTACATCATACTTTTAAAGCCGTAAGTGCTTCAATATTTATTCCAAGACACAGAAGAGTGCCCTTGTATCAATAAACGCATAAAACACAATGAAATCATAGCATAAATGTAATTATTGTGGGATTAGGCTGAAGTATATTACCCGGGGGAGCTGGCTGTTACCCAGGGAGGCGGACACGGAAACGGCAAAGGGGCGGGACTTTAGCGGTCACAGTGGAAATGACATCCCATAAATCATGTGCCCAGTCATGGCCGATCGATGGATGGAGGAGAGAGAGACAGAGTGAGCGAAAGAAGGACTGGCACTAGAGTTCTACAGTTGTTACTGCTCACAGCCCAAAGCACGGAATGTGCTGGGGGAAATATTTTGTGTTATAAAAACAAGCATCTACCAGGACAAACCCAAGCTCATCGAGATCTCAAATAGGACTAAACTAGGACTAAAACAGAAGTTTACATGAAAACTAAATCATAACTGAAACTAGACTATACCAACTTTAAACCAAATCTATAAGGACTAGATCAGGAGTGTCAAATCTGTGGCCCAGGGGCCAGAGCATTTTTGTTGGCCCAAATGATCATTGTCAGGAGTTTTGACTGCAAATTTCACTTTATGTCATCAAAACACCACTAACAAACTTAGCCTTGTGATGTAAACCTATAATGTTGTAAGCCTTTTTCATAGGTAGTCTGTGGCCCTCATCTTTGTATATGCTTCCTATATGTTTCAATATTTGGCCTTGGATTACATCATCAGGAATAAAGTAGAAACCTAGTGCATGTTTTATTTTTATTTATTTTCTGTCCTCTATGTTTCCTTTTTCTGCTTGTCAGCAGCCATATTTGTACCATGCATGTATGTATGTATGTGTATGTGTGTGTGTGTATATATATATCTATATCTATATCTATATATATCTATATCTATCTATATATCTATCTATCTATCTATCTATCTATATATATATATATATATATATATATATATATATATATATATATATATATATATATATATATATATATATATATATATATATATATATATATTCCACCATCATTTCAGCTCTGATCTTTGTCCTTCAGATTCTTTCCCACTTTAAACCTGTCAGTCCAAATCGTCCCAAATTCAGCTACTGCTCTCTCACTCTCCACACACGATGCCTTGGTGGTGGTCCTGTAATACTTTAACCCCAATCAGCACTACAAACCACCTCCTAAGCTCCAATCCACTTCAATTAGCTCTGTTACATCCCAGCGCACATGGGTTCTGCCAGCTGACCCCCCGGGAATTGAACCGCTAACCTCAGCAGCACGGGCTGCCCTCACTGTACCGCTCCTCCTCCTGCTGAGGCCTTATAAATAATTCTGTCCCATACTTCATCTTTCCGGGGCAAATCAAAATCAAAGTCGAGAGATTCTGCAAGATTTCAATACGTCTGATTTGGATTGGATGCTAACATGGTAACAGGAGGAGGGGAGCACGCTGCTTCTGCTGATGAAAACGAAATAAAAAGCTAAGTTAAAAGTAATCATTAACATGGAACTAAACATTAAATCCACTTTTTCCTACAAAACAGTATATGGTGTTTTAATATCATTATCTCCTGTTCCTAATCATTATTTAGCAACTTTAGTGCACACAAGGAACATTTGCAGCTTTCTGGTCAAAAATGCCTAAATCATAGTTTGTGCTGCCTTCAGTGACCACAGCAATTTCAAGAGCTACATGACATCACACAAGACTGCCCTGACTACAGCCAGGTGTTTTTGATTAGAAACATCAGGATGCAGGGGCAGAGTTTTAAATGTGGGTACCTGTTAGACCAATCACACTGTTCCTTATTGTGCGTTCAGACTGGGGCGTCAGGGACGTCGACAGTGTCAACCAATCAGATACAGTGCTACAGTGATTTAGGGACGTCATTATGTGGAAAAGGAGAAAGACATCAGCTACAAACTAGTGGCAACTTAATTATGCTGGTGCATAGGCTAGCATAAGGGCTAGTCACAGACCTAGACACCCCTTTGTTGATGGGTTTTATATATACATATATATATATATATATATATATATATATATATATATAATATATATATATATAGATATATATTTTTTCTCTTTGGAAAAAAGCTAATAGAGCAAGTGTGCAGATTTGTGAGCTGAATGCAATGATGCAAATCAAGTTGTGATCTAACAAAATTACTCTCTAGCTCCCTTGGATGAGTGGTGAATCGTCTTCATGTTTGTCCAGTTGACAGAATTGAATTTTTCTTTTGCTACAGGTCATACCTGGACAACTTCTCTCTAGCCCCCTTTTAAAATTTTATTTTTAAAAATGCATGAGACAATCTATTTGATGTGGGAATAGGGCACAATGTGACAAAGTGATTTTGAAAAAATCAAGTACTAAACAAGAACTCACATGAGAGACCATTATTGAAAAAAAAATGAATCAATTTTCAAAAATATATATATATGAAAGACAATGTAAAAATAATCTATCTAATCTACGTAAAAATCTGACTCACAAAAAATAGAATATGTCAGGTCATGCAATAAATTTTATTATGGCCCTGTTCAAAACCCGACAGGTAGTTGGCCATATGGGATTAAACCTGCACTCATTTCTAGCAGCATACTGTTATTGCCATGAGTACTTGAGTAATATTTGTGTTGAAGTAACAGTACTCATACCTTAGTAAATGTGTTGGTTACTCTGCCCACTGTGAGTAAGTCTACAAGTGACACAAGCTTTATGTTGACAATTTGAAAAGATTAGAACATTTGTTTCTTGCAGTGCTCCTTGCGATATAATTTAGTTTGTCTCATTTTGTGTCTGTCCTGTGAAATTTGAATAATAGTTACTTTTAAAGTTACTCTTATTTGAGTAGTACCTTTCCCAAATACTTTTTTACTTGTACTTGCTATGCAATTCGACTAAGTGATATATTATTTTGACTCTTTACTTTAGCACATGTCTTGACTACTCTACCACCTCTGGTGAAACAAGTGGAGGGATTTCATAGTACACCTTTAGGGTATACTATGGAACCAGTAAAAAGCAGCAGCAAAAATATCAAATATATATTTATTTTTTTTCCTTAAAGCGAGGTGAAAATGGTGAACTGAATTACACAATTTATTTATTAAAAATTATATCAAAATCTCATCGCGTGTTCAGGCAATTGCCTCATCCCGTCTCTCTATTTACAATGGCAGAGAGAGGAAAGAGATGGGAAAAATAGAGTAGGGGAGATAGGAAGAGAAGGATGGGGTGATAGGGAGAAAGAGATGGTGGAGAGGGAGAGAGAGCGTAAATCTACCATAGAAGGCAGTACTGAGGTCAGACAGAGTCCTCTGGGCTCCTATACAACTGTACACTGACAGAAATAGATTTGGACATGTACCAGGGATGTGAATATAGTTGTGGTACTGTGTTGTAAGAACTAGGTCTGGTCTAGTCCTGGTCTAGTCCTGCTTTAGTCCTGCTTTAGTCCTGCTTTAGTCCTGCTTTAGTCCAGGTCTAGCTTAGTCCTGGTTTAGTTCTCACTGTTTTTTGCAGTAGCACTTGTGATGTATCTGAGTGCCTATTTTCTGATTCTTTGTTCCAGTCCTGATTCAGTCATGATCTAATCCTTGTTTAGTCCTGCTCTAGCCCTGATTCAGTCGTGGGCTAGTCCTGATCTAGTCCTGGTTTAGTCCTAGTTTATTCAATCTTCAGGACTAACTAGTCTTAGTTTGAACTTTTACTCAAAAGTCGCCATGTATGTTTTGACACAAACAGACCATGTGTTTCTCTGATTGGTTAATCTACCTGTCAGTCAACAGAAATCATGCAGAAATGATATAGATCTAACCTAGTATTGTAGTATTATAAAACCTTAAAGTCTTGACTGATCAAGTACAGTCCTAGTTGAGTCCTGGTCTAGTAGTGATTTAGTCCAAGTTTCGTTCAGGTGTAGAACTGGTGTAGTTCTGGTCTAGTCCTGGTCTAGTCCTGGTCTAGTCCTGGTCTAGTCCTGGTCTAGTCCTAGTTCAGTCCTAGTCTAGTCCTGGTCTAGTCCTGGTCTAGTCCTGGTCTAGTCCTGGTCTAGTCCTGGTCTAGTCCTAGTTCAGTCCTAGTCTAGTCCTGGTTTTAGTCCTGGTCTAGTCCTGGTTCAGTCCTAGACTAATCCTAGTCTAGTCCTGGTCTAGTCCTGTCTAGTCCTGTTCTAGTCCTGTTCTAACAAAAGATGAAATCCTGGTCAGTCATGGTTCAGGACAGTCTAGTTGGTTAGTGTGGGTTCAGTCCTGGTCGACTGTTCAACCTGTTTAACAGTCTTCAAAAAGCTTAAAACAAAAGATGAAATTGGTCAGTGTGTGGACAGTTTGATTTGTGGTTTCTTTTCGACTGTTCAACTCTTCAACGCAGGAAAAAACTTAAAACTATCTTAAATGAATATAATTGGCATTTTCTGTTCCAATACTGATACAAGTTGGGCTTTGACTATCTGCTGATTGCCGATATCGACCGATATATGGCAACTTCCTTTAAAACTAGTAAGTAACAAAACTGGTGAGAGTTGTTATGCCATTATAACTGTAATAATAATAATAATAATAATAATAATAATAATAATAATAATAATAATAATAATAATGACATTACATTAAAATAAACACATTTCACCAGTTCTAAACTAAACTAAATGACTCATCTTCATACTAGTACATGTTTTCACAGTTACTATCTATTTGCCCTTTGAAAGTCAAGCTTAGTCATGTGACCTTGATACGCCACAAACAGGTAAATCACAGACACATTACAATATTATGTCTTTGCATACAGTATTTATGCCACCGTGAATACCAAGAGGGGTATTTTCATCTCAGCCGCATCTGCTGATGGCTAGCAACTGTGTACACCGCTAATACGTCATGGACAAAAGCCTATATTTATAACATAGCTAGCAAACAGAGAATAAGCCTATACCGCTGTTAGCATGGAAGATAGGTCTGACGTGTTCATGTTTGATGCTAATCCAGGATAATCTTCATCCCATCTAGCCCAAGGATGGAAAAACAAATCTGGTATCGCATTGTGAAATTTGTACCCCCCCCCCCCCCCACAGCTGCCCTGAGACTGACTGATGTCTGCAAGGCTACCAGTCTGGATGCTCATAATGCATAAGTTCAGTGAGGCATCTATGAAAATGAAATTGCCCAAATGTATTAAAAACTCAGGAAGCATTCTAAAATGTATTATATAGTTTAAAAATGGGGTCAAACTAAAGAAGTCTTACAATAGGTTTCTTATCGCCGTTCAGCATGCTAGCCCTAATCACCATTCGGTTGATGTCATTGCATTGACAGTACATTAGCATAGAGTTGATATAACATTAGCTTTTAGCCCGCTAGCCTAACAGTGTCATATCTGTTTTTGCCATATGGTCATTAGGATACAAGTCACTAGCTTCTGGGCTAGCAGCAGTGTGTTATCGCTAATGATGTGTAAAGACATGCTCAGGCTCAAATTGAAACTGGAGAACAGTTTTGTAAGCATTAAAGACCCTGTACCCAATTTATTTTTTTTTCCCATGTATTTGAGCAAAATGTGTTTTGCCCCGAGTAAAGATATATTGCATAAGCAGCTCTGGAGGTCAAAATAAATCCGCTGTGCTCTGTCTGCATCTAATTGTACAACGTTTCATTGTCTGACAATAAGCAAGTGCGCAATTAGCATGCTATTTGTTGTTGCTTTATTGTGACAGTAACACTCTCTCTGTTAGCTGAAAGTTGTGAAAAGTGCTTATAAACTCATCGCAGTGAATAATTAGGATGTTCTGAATACATAAGGTAAGTGCTTAGGTAACTTTGCAATGTTTAAAATTAACTAGTTCTGTTTTTCACGTTTTTAAGACAGTTAAAAATCAGGTTCACCTTTAACAAAGATAGATTGATAAATTGATTTTCTGTACCAGAAAACAAGAAAAAAAAAAGGTTTCCTGTATGCCACTTGCTAGTACATGAGTAAAATATAGAAATGTGTTTGGTAATAGGCATGGACTGTAATGTAATGTAATGAGCACTAGATTTCAGCACATAGACTGGTGGCAGTGTGCGGTAAAAGCTGTTAGCCACATTTTGGTGTGTGATCATGCTTCCGTCTGCAGCGGAAGGGATTTTGGCCAGTGAACACATAAGCCCTGGCAGTGCATGTGGAGTTAGGCCTGCCAATGTGCTGTGCTGTCCAATGTCATTAACAGCAAAGGACAGTTGGAGTGCCTACATTAAGCCAGTGGTGGGTGAAGTACTCAATTTTGTTACTTAAGTGAAAGTACAGAAAGTAAAAAGTTACTTTTTACTTTTCTGTCCAGTTCAAAAATGTAGTGGAGCAGAAAGGTAAGGCAAGTTTATTTGTACAGCACAATTTGTACACAAAGTAATTCATATTTGCTGTACAGAATAAGAATGGCATTGAAGTCACAATGCAAACAGATCAAAACATAAATAATCATAATAAAATTAATATTAAAAGAGAAGAGTGTAGAATAAAAACCTTTCAGACATTGTAAAATGTACTTAAGTAAAGTACTGTACTACTTGTACTTTTTTTACCTTCCAACACTGCATTAGGGAGTGAGCATGGGAGCACTTCCGACTCCATCGACTCTGGCTCCAATTCACTTTCTATTGAAAAACTGTCGCCCCTCTCACCGTAACTGCTGTTGTCAGGCTCGTCATTTTGGTCTTAAAATCTTTATATTGACCATTCTACATCATCCTGTTATTTTTATTTCACAATTTTGTCCATTAATCAAGATATGAACATTAGCAACGTAAGCAAAAGGTTTGATTGACAGCGTTGCTTAGCTCCTTCTCCATACTGAACTAGTGGTACTGGGAGGAAGGGGCATTACCTTCAACAGCCTAAGTCCAGATTGCCTCTTGAGTGCTACGATACTCACAATCAGAATTCCAAATATGGAAGTTGGTTCCAAATTGGCCCCTGTAACTGGTCGCCTCAATAAGCTCCATTTGACTGGAGCCGAACGCTATGGGTGACATCACACTCTCTTAGTCCACTTCTTTACACAGTTTATAGTGTGTACAGAATGAGCCTCACAAATGCATAAACCTAAAATGTGTCTCTCTGATTCAGTTAGTTTAAGTGAAAAATGCCTCTCTCTGATCAGAATCGTCACTAGCTAAATCATCGTTTTAAGTTTGTAATATATAGTCCTTTAAAAATAAAATAAAACACACTCATTACAGAACTTGAGTGGTTACATATTTAGTATATTCAGCCTATGAAATCCAACTACATACGCCAATTCCTATGAAGAATTACACGCCAGGTTTTGTCGCTGTCCATGGTGCTGAACCCTAACAACTGCATCTTTCTTTACATTACTTCAGTACACTTCCCTCTGTCGCTCACCAATGTTACATTCGTATATTTTTAGTAACTCCGTCTATTAATAAAAATAATTGTCAAATTTATTATAATCACAATCAGTCCTACTTTTTTTTAGATCACCGTGTTTAGAAAATGCTATATTTGCCCACTTCAGAGCGCTATCACAACACAATCAGCATCCCGCTAATGAAACTACTGCACATCACATCAGGTTTGTACAAGTTTGTGTGTACGGTTTTGTGTCATGTTTTTGTATATTTATGCGGAATTGTCGTATGGGAAAATGGATGACACGGGCATTTGGGCTGAGCATTGCATAGAATCTTACAGCTAACCATAAGGAGGGTTAAAATAGCACCCGAGAGCATGAATGATATATAAACTCTCTTCAGGCTTGTTTTTGATGGTGAAAAGCTCAAAAAAGTCGATTTTCCGTAACACCCCTCCTTAAATATGTTGTTAGTACACACCTTTAGCAATAGGACTATGCCAAAAATTCCAAAGATTGCGATCTGAACTTTGGTTAATCTGGATGATAAGGCAAGTGCATTTTAATGGACAGGTCTACAGCCAATCCTGTGGCAGTAAGAGCGTGTGGTACTGAAGAGGAGTCAGGGCCAGAGTCTCTTTATGTCTTCTCTCGTGTCCTCGTGTTTTTGACTTAAATCTGCACAATTTGACTGAAAGTGCAGTGTCGTCTTCCCTTTGCCTCTGTGTGTGTGTGTGTGTGTGTACCGTCTGCCCCTCCCTCTCTCTGATCCAGCACCTTTTCTCCTCTTTTTCTCCTTTTTTTTTTTTTTTTCTCATTATAATCCAAGTTACAGAAAGCAAACGACTATTTCTGACCATTTATGAGTGAAACTTAAGACCTTATTTAGCGCACTGACGTCGCATGTGTTTTTGCCAATAGCAGTAACGTGCACATGCTTTTAGACTATAGTTACCAGACATACCTATTTACCCGGGACAGTCCACACGTTTTGCAGCCTGTGTCCCCTGTCCCAGCAGATTTATCCAAAACCAGTGATTTGTCCCAGTTTTATACAAGAAACGTCTTGTGTCCCTATGTTTGACCAATTTGGCATATACAGGGGCATATACAGGGGCATATATAGCCAAAATACAGAAAAAAAAAACATGCTTATCCACAACAGAATGACATATTCTTGGTTGCACTGACTGAAGTCTCTCAGATTATGCAATGACTCATGAGCAAGTCGTGAATGAATCAACCGAGTGCCTAACAGTTCTCACACATTACGCACTCTTTTATTATTTTGTGTTTTATTGTGACCGGCCATCCCAAACTGAAAATCTGGTCACTGTGTTTTTAGGCTTAATATATTGTACAAACTCATTCCAAACTTTAAATTCTATCAAAGGGAAATAAAAACTGTAGTGACCACGATATACTGCTCTATATCTGAAGTTCACCTGTCTATGTTTCCAATAAGATGGAAAAGGATCAAATCGATCAATTTCCATATCGCCTAGTCCTATTTAGCAGTGTACCTTCCACTGCTCCCTTGCTTTCCAACGAATAACCCTCTCCCCCGCACATCAGCGCCCCCCTCAGGCTGTGGTGAGTTGTGCTGATGCTGCGGACTTGTTTCCTCTTACCTCTGGATAACCCTCCCACCATGTCCGTTTATTCCCCTGCTCCCCTATGTTTCCCCCACTCTTTCTTCTTCCTATGCCATACTGGGAGAGTGACTATAAAGCCCCATAGGCATTCAAATTCAGTGTGTTACTTGTCATTAGCAAAACATAATTAAGATTTAGGTTATTAAATTATGTAATTATTTTTGTGGTTTATTGTTATTTATTTTTTGGAGTGACATTTTTAAAGAGATAGATGAATTGATGGAGAGAGAGATAGACATATAGACTATAGATTGATTAGACCTGCACGTAATAATGTTTTATATTGGTATGGACTGTAGGAAACGTCATGTATTGGACATAGGGACATTTTATTGCATTTAACTGCTAATGTTAATGTTGAACTGGTAGTTTTATAACGTAATTGTAATGAAATGTGTATTTTAAATGTGTGTTCACCTGCCCAGGGACTGCGGAGGGAAAGAAGCAGTAGCTAAATCTGGTACAAATCATCATTTCATTTGTAAGATTTAATAATTTGTACATGGTCCTTGCCAAAAAAGAAGAAAGAAAGAAAGAAAGAAAGAAAGAAAGAAAGATGGATGGATGGACGGACAGGATGGATAAATGGATGGATAGATAGATAGAGATAGCTAGAGATAGATAGATAGAGATAGCTAGAGATAGGTATGGATGGATAGATAGATAGATAGATAGATAGATAGATAGATAGATAGACTGAGAGACAGAGAGATAGGTATATAGATAGATAGAGCAAGGTATAGATAGACTGAGAGAGCAATAGGTATATATAGATAGAGATAGGTATGGATAGATAGAGATAGGTATGGATAGATAGAGATAGGTATGGATAGATAGATAGAGACAGAGAGATAGGTATATAGATAGATAGAGCAAGGTATAGATAGATAGAGATAGGTATGGATAGATAGATAGATAGATAGATAGATAGATAGATAGATAGATAGATAGATAGATAGATAGATAGATAGATAGATAGATAGATAGATAGATAGATAGATAGATAGAGAGATAGAGAGACAGAGAGACAGAGAGATAGGTATATATAGATTTTGAACTTAGAAAAAGTGAATGATCTGAAAATAGGTCAAAATTGATCAAAATTCAATAGTTTTAGCTTTTTTCTTCCACTGCTATATGCTGTGTGACTGGCCACTAGTCCAACTCATGAAAGGTCCAAGCTAGCAATGCCCTATCCAGATTTTTATAAAAGATCCAAGGGAATAATATGGAAATTACAGCAGCTTTGAGTAGACAAAAACATCTCAAGTCAAAAAAGAAATAACTTTCCCCACTGGAATCAGCGCAAAGGGCCAGAATACACACTCAACAGAGTCTTTTTTAACTCTGAAGCATTTGCTGTGTGTCAGAGTGCTACACGTATGAATCATTAGCCAGGTTATGGAGCAGTATAAGCCAATGCAGACGTTCTGTTTACTAACACTGGAGGGTCTATATACATGCTGTACTCCCTGGTGTATATTCCTCGTTGATACTTTCCGCTCCTTTACCACTTTGATCCTTGGTGTATCTCTCTTCTCAAGGTTTTTAACAGCATTTAAAGCACCATCTGTTTTCAAAGCAAGAGGCCATAGTATCTATAAAAAGTGCTATATTCTGCTAAACTCATCTCTCAACACTTTTAACATCATTCATTTAAACCCGGAGATGCGCGATTTGCACATATTTTGTCTCTGATCAAAGCCACACTCAACCCCACCTCATGACATCATCAGGTGGTAGCCAGAAGTGCTCCTCTTTGTTTCTGAAGTCGATCTCCCAGAGTGAAATAGACTCTGTTGAGTTTGTATTTGGGTCCAGTGTATTTCTTTTCTTGAGAATGTGGCTGTTTTTCAAATACAAGGGGTCTTGTCTTGGGCTGATCTGGGCGTGGTAAGGCATCCAGGTCATCATTCACTGCCCAAGCCATGTTCCCATAATGCACCAAGATTTTAGAAGAAAAAAAAAAAAAAAAAAGGGCATGCATCTGTCTGCTTTTAAATCAACACAACACACACAAGCTCTTAAAAGACCTATATAATAAAAGTCCATTTATGTTCCTCTGATGAGCTCAGCCTGCTGTTCCTAAATTTACATCAAGGCTTAAATAACTCACCGTTTCTTTAAACACAATATAAAGATAAGCATTTCACAGATGTTGTTGGCTTCTTTAATCTCTCCCTGTAGAGATCTTAAGCTTGAACCCACAGCTCCATACCGGCTTCAATCTTTAAAGCAGAAGGTTTGGAGCAACTCTGCTAATGAAGCCTTGTTTCAGTTTAGCCAATGTATTTCTCTCATAGATAAAAAATAAAAAAACCAAACAAAACATGAGCTAAAAAAGAAACAACTTTCTCCAGTAGGGGGCAGCTCACTGGACCCTAATACAGAGTCTATTTAACTCTGGGACATTTTCTGTGTGTCCTACTGTGGAACATTCTAGCTATCAATAACTATAACTATAAATGCAGTACAAAATATGCACATGTATCTGTCTATCTCTGTATACAAGGAAATTATCTTACGCCACGGTTAAAAGTAAAAAATGGTGTACTTAGCAGAAATGTATTAGAACTGTATTCATAAAGGAAGCCGTCCAGATGGAAAGCACTACTATTTTGCATTATTTGTGTATGAGGCTCTACTTTCTATTCAAATATATGACCATTGAAAACCGCATATCCAGGCTTATCAACACAGGGGCATGTAGCCAGTCGCGCGATGAATGCTAACGGCTGATTCAGTGCAGCTAGCTCAATAGAGAGGAATATGAATGAAGAATTATGAAAAGGACCAAGGACAATTATTACTTGTAGACAGGCAACTGGTTTGAACGTTGCCACTGGCTGTGGTTGTTCAGAAATACAAAACATATTAAAAGAATGTGATCCAGTATTGCAGTTGTATTCTATATGACAATGTATTGATTTTAAAGGTGCACTGTGTAACTTTCCTGTTTTGTTCCGGGATTAGAATTGCCTTGAGTAGAATGTTGCACAGTGTTCTAGCATTTATTAAATTACAGATAATATTATTTAAAAGATACTTTGAAAAACATGCACTTCACAGATCTGACCTGTAACTTTTCCCTGAAGACGTTAGTAGCTTTTCCCAGCCAAAAGTTAAATACCCAACAGTTGTTTGGTTCCAGAAGGATACCAGAAGGTGATGTATCCTCTCCTAAAAGTTACATCGTGCATCTTTAATGCAAAGTGATCAACACTAAAATGTATCCAAAATGTGCATTTTTAAACTCAGATGTTAAGCAGTTTTTGAAATATATCTACATCTCTATTCATATATTTGTTAATCACATATTTCTAGGGATGGCGAATGGAGCCTCGTTGAAGCACTGACACCTCAGTCGCAATATTGTCTCAAATGGTTCGACGTGTCTGAGGCCTCGGAGAAACACTTACCTCTAGTGGAGAAATTTAACCATTGCAAACCAGCACACAACCCATGATTTGGAAACCCAAAACACTATTTTATTAGAAGTCATAAATAGTATTTATTCTATTTGGAACATAAAAAAAATACAACAATTTATATATCACATGTTTTTATCAAGAAATAGAAGTTCTGTGTGATCCCAAACCATGGATCGCTTTTTTCCATTGGTAGATGCCATCGAAAATGAAACAAATGCCAAAAGTCGCCAAAAGTCACCAAAATCACCACTAACGTCATACAATACTCCACACTACCCAACATTTTTCAGAAATATTAGTGCATCTTCTAAACTGTAGCAGTTCAGCGCTTATCAAACCACGGAAGTGCGCCGAACACTCACAACCAATCACAGAGTGGAACAATCGCTGAGCCAATGAAACGCTTCAATACACTGAAGGGATTGATACGCAGAGCGAAGCAGTTGGGCGAGGGACCGACACTTCGACACTTTGGTCACGTGAGCGGCTGCTGCGAGACAAGCTCCGAGGCAGAGCTTCGGAGCAATTTGTTTCAGAAAGAATGAGACGTGCTCCGGAGCTCCGTCTCATTTGCCCATCACAACATATTTCTTTTTTATTTTAGATCAGTTAAATTTAGGTCAGGTAAATGTTTTACTGTAGAGGATGTTCAATGTATTTTAATACAAAACTCATGGGTATCATGGATAGTAATACTTTATTTATTTAATTATTTGATATTGGATAAACCTTAAAAAAACAACAACAAAAAAAGAACTAGTTTTCAGTTATTCCTCACTTACCTGAAATCATATAGCATTGCCATCTACTGGCTACAAAATACAACCCCGGGTATGTTTTTGATGACGGAACAATTTTATAACATGGTTAACAGCTCAAAACATGTCAATTTTGCATACTATGTGTCTTTTAAATATAACAGTAATAGGTTCTTTGCACAGCAGCATGCTAGCTAGCTCACTGTGTCTCAAAGGTAACAGTCACTTTTATTAAAATCGGAAAACATAAAGTAAACAACCTATTAAAATTAATTTAAATAAAATTTACACATTATTTCGATAAGTGGAATACTTCAGTTTCGGGTGTTGTTTTAATATTTATTGTACCTTAAAGTAAGTTTATCGTTAGCATTGAGATACAAACATCCCTCTTTCTAAACAAACTCTAAACACAGAAGTGCCTCTGCTGAAGTATTCATTGTATTTGTGTAGTTTTAACTACACAACGCGTCAGTGACATCCACTCACAGCTCCCTGTCTTATCTTTGTCTGCCTTATCATTAAATATTTATTAATTTTAGCGTGACAC
This sequence comes from Periophthalmus modestus, assembly GCA_019594935.1. NCBI lineage: Eukaryota > Metazoa > Chordata > Actinopteri > Gobiiformes > Gobiidae > Periophthalmus > Periophthalmus modestus. The sequence continues at coordinate 7,264,845 of JAIEZT010000107.1, forward strand.
TGCAAAAGCCTCATAGAGATAAAATTGGACAGGAAGTAGTGACGCTAACAGTGAGGTTCCCAGGCGCCATTGTGCCTATTAGTCCTAGTTGAATTTACATGTCAAATCAACAATCCCTCCCATCTCCAATCTTCATAATTTTTCAATAGCTTAAACACTTTCAAAACTCCCTTGCGTCACCTAGCAACCATAGGTCCCACTTTTAATATGGCGCCACTTAATGCCTAATGGAAAGCAATCTCATTCAAATGTATCTCAAAGTCAGTTACACCTGGGAACCGTCTAACTACTTCTATATTGTAAACAAGCAAAACAAGTCCAAAGCTGTCCCTAATAATATGAAAAGTTATTCCATTTCGAAATTGCAATCTAAAGTTTGAGCTATACTTTCTTGGCGTAATGAAGTATTTTTTACCTCTTGGCGTTCGGTGGTGATGTAGTTGGGGAGAGATGGGTGGTCCTGAGAGATATAAGTGCAATTGAAATGTCTATTCGTGTTAAAATAATGCATTTCAATATTATTCCCGTTGGCGTTTTGATTTGGGGCGCCATAGGTGTAATAGAGTTTCGATCCTATCCATATTGCATTGATTACAGAACTTTTAGGTACCAATTCAGAACTAAACCAGGACTAAAAGAGGTCTGTAAAAGAATTCAGCAATGCATAAACTGAGCCAGGGCTGAACAAGGATGAAATAAGTCTAAATGAGAACTAAGACTAGACTAGGTATTCAAACCAGCATTGAACCAGGTCTAAGAAAAAGTTTGGCAAGTAGGACAAATATTCATGCACAAAGTCCAAAGCAGAACCATATTACTAAACCACAACTAGAGCAGGACGGAACAAGGACTAGAGCAGGACTAAACCAGGACTAGAGCAGGAATAAACCAGGACTAGAGCAGGACTAAACCAGGACTAGAGCAGGAATAAACCAGGACTAGAGCAGGACTAAACCAGGACTAAACCAGGACTAAACCAGGACTAAACCAGGACTAGAGCAGGAATAAACCAAGACTAGAGCAGAACTAAACCAGGACTAGAGCAGAATTAAACCAGGACTAGAGCAGGACTAAACCAAGACTAGAGTAGGAATAAACCAGGACTGGAGCAGGACTAAACCAATACTAGAACAGGACTAAACAACAACTAGAGCAGGACTAAACCAGGACTAGAGCAGGACTAAACCAGGACTAGAACAGGACTAAACAACAACTAGAGCAGGACTAAACCAGGACTAGAATAGGACTAAACCAAGACTAGAGCAGGACTAAACTTGGACTTGCACAGAACTAAATTAGGACTAGAGCAGAACTAAACCAAGACTAGAGCATGACTAAACCAGTACTAGAATAGGACTAAACCAAGACTAGAGCATGACTAAACCAAGACGAGAGCATGACTAAACCAGTACTAGAACAGGACTAAACCAAGACTAGAGCAGGACTAAACCACGACTAGAACAGGACTAAACCAGTACTAGAATAGGACTAAACCAAGACTAGAGCAGAACTAAACCAAGACGAGAGCATGACTAAACCAGTACTTGAACAGGACTAAACCAAGACTAGAGCAGGACTAAACCAAGACTAGAGCAGGACTAAACCAGGATTTACTGGAGTAGACTGGGACTAAACATGATCTGAACCAGGACTAAAATGAGCTTTAACTGGTCTGAATCATTTCAGGACTAAACCATGTCTAAATTAAGTCTAAACAAGGCCTAGTCAGGACTGGGTATTTCAAAAGCTAAACCACCTTTAAAGCAACAGTACTTGGACTAGCCAAGGGTACATCAGGTCTAGACCAGGACTAAACCAGGACTAAACATGGACTAAACATGGACTAAACCAGGACTAAACTAGGACTAGGACAAGACTAAACCAGTACTAAACCAAGACTAAACAAGGAGTAGACCAAGATTAGACTAGGACTTGACCAGGACTAAACTAAGACTATAGTAGAACTAAACCAGGACTATACCAGGTCTGAATCAGGACTGGGCCAAGATTTAACCATACCGACTTTCTTTAAAATGCTATTCTAATTACTATAAGTGGAAGTGCGGGAGTCAAAAAGTATTGGTGAAAATACTACTCACATAACATCTAATTTGTAATCTAGAAAAGACCACAGAAAGCTTTTTTTTGTTGTTTTTTTTTTTTTTTTTTGCCCAGTTGAAAAAGAGACTTACTTACAGTGGGAATAAATACCAAAACTCAAATAAGACTACTTCAAAATACCTACCTACAAATCCTTCAACCCACTACTCCCCAGTAGTACTAAGCAATCTACTACACCAGTCATGACAGGCACAGGAAAACTCCAGTTGAAATGGCATTCTACACAACCTACCTGCCTGTGTTCTGATAACTAGCCTGCGGTGTGTTTTTTTCCGCCGTACATGCTAGCACCTCTTTGACATGTCAGACAGCATGGGGAGAGCTAGCTTAAAGGTTATACCAATAAGCAGCTTCACTGTAGCAGAAATGTCGACGCACGCTAGCCTGTTAGCTTTTACACGAGTTGACACACAGGAGCGGGTGGGATGACAGGAGACAGCCGGAGAAAAGGCACGGCTGATAGGGATAGACTGGGAATAGGTGAGTGTTTCGAGGTGTTTTAGAAGGGGAAACCATGAAACGAGAAAAGCAAGGAATTCTAACGTGGCTTTGGCATTATCGCACAATTGTAATAAAAAATAGACAGATTTTTAATTCTTAACTTGTTTTTCAGGTTAAAGGTATTTTTTTCACATTTGGTTGGTTTATTCTGGATAAACTGTTGTGGTAAAAAAAAAAAAAATCATGCCCAGTAATGGGGTGACAGCTGGTTCAAACCTGGATATCTCTATTATACAGTTATAAAAATACAAACAAAAACATGCATTATAGGTAAAATTCTCCAGTGAAGGTGATTCCGACCAAGCCAGCAGCAAGAGCGTGGAGCTGGGTCCCAGGGCTGTGGTGCCCCAGCGGCATTGAAGGATGGGTCAAGGACAAATTTCCCAACAGGGACAATAAGCCTATAGTAGTTATGTATTTATATGTTTTGTGGTTCATTTTTTTTTAAATGTATTTATTGTATTTGTTTGTGTTCACCTGGAAGGTCACATGATCTCAACTGACATATTATATTATACAGCCCAATATATTCTACGAGTGGCTGGTTTTAACAGGAAGGGCACTGTAGCAACCGATAACATAACAGCCAATAATCTAATAACATCCAATAATGTTATAATTTTGGACAAGTTTAAATGGAATAAGCTCATAATGTAATAAGAGACCAATAATGCATATAACTTATTTAATTTATTACATTATTGGCTGAGCATTATATAATTTTAACTCTTTGCTTGTTCATTTTTGTGAGGGGCAGGGGGCACTGTCCATATCCAGTAGATGTCCTTTGCTTTGGAATACACATAGTAAAAAGAAAAATTCAATTCCGGTGCTTGTGGAGAGTGCCTTATATCTGTCTGAAAGGTGGTAGATATATGGCAGTGTCCACGAGCAATCTGACCAGAACTGAAGCAACGACTTGAATGAGCAGCGAAGCGTCTTCACTCAAAAAACGTTTTGTCCACTTGACAGAACTGAATTTGTCTTTTGCTGTGGATCATACCTGGATGACTGAGGGATTACACATACATCTTAGGAATACACAATTGCATGGATTGCAAAGTTGTTGAAAATAAGCAAAAAAATAAGCTAGAAGTTGCTATTACAAAAAAAAGCTGACAGTGAAAGAGTTAAGTGCAAGTTTAGTTTGACTCAATAACACTCAAATGCATGAGTGACTAATTATAATTCTACACTAATTTATTTTAATAGCACTAGCAATATGTTTATGTGTACATGCATTACAAACCCATGTTAATTGTACTTGTACACTGGCAACCCAAGTAATCACCTTAACCATTTGACCAAATAAACACATAGTTAACAAACAAATCAATCCATCAATCAAGCTTTATTTATAAAGCACCTTTCATACAAAAAATGAACACAACGTGCTTTACAGTCATTAAAAACAATCCCTCATTTCCACCCAACCACCCAACTGCCCAACCCCACACAACCAAACAACCCAGGAACCAGTGAAGAAAGGACCAACAGAGGAGCCGTCTACACCAGGAGCAGAGAGCCATCCGCTGCCACCAGGACATAGATACAGGGCCTGAGGAGAGATGAGGCCAAAACACCAACTCTCCACCAGGAGCCCACAGGACAGGCCCCAGCAACTGCAGCCGACCACCGCTCTCAGTGCAGAGGGGTCCTACTGAACACTGAACTCTGGGGATCCTAAAATAATAAAACAATATGAGTTAAAAGCTAAGAACTAGGATATAAATAGCATCAAGAACATAAGAAAATAAATTTACTAAATACATGTAATAATAAAGAAAACTATAAATATTGCTCAAAATCAAAGCTAAAAAGGTGGGTCTTGAGCCTGCTCTTAAAAACAAGAACATTCTCTGCGGCCCTGAGGTGCTCGAGGGTCATAGTACTGAAAAGACGCCTCACCATGAGTGTGTGTCCTGACTTTGGGAATGACTATCAGCCTGCTGTCTGTGAGGGTTTGTAGGGTAAAAGCAGTTCTGAAAGGTAAGAAGGCTCAAAAGCATTGAGACATTTAAAAAACAATAAAAGAACTTTAATGCAGTGATTTAAGAAGCAGTGTTATGAGGTCCCTCCCTCTGGTCCTAGTCAGGACACATGCTGCTGAATTTTGTAATGATTGTAAACCTGAAATACTCTTTTTGAGAAGACCAGAGAGCAGGGCCTTACAGTAGTCTATTTGACTGGTGATAAAAGCATGCATTAGCATCTCCGTGTTGCCCCAAGAGAGAGTGGGGCAGACTCTGACTATGTTCTTTAAGTTATAAAAAAAAAAATATTATCGTAATGTCCTTAATGTGTGGGATAAAAGTCAGATCAGAGTCAAAAATTACATCCAGGTTTTTTACTTGTGGAGATGGTCTAAAAGACAGTGCTTATAGCTTGGCTAAATGTTTCTCTCTGAGCCTTAGGACTGATGACTAAAACCTTGGTTTTGTCCTGGTTAAGCTAGAGAAAGCTTTCAGCAATCCAGGATTTTATATCTAAAATGCAGCTAAAAAGAGCATCCATTGGCCTGGTGTCATCAGGAGACATGGAGATGTAAAGCTGCATCTCCATAACTGTAGCTGTTAATTCTATGTCTCTTGATGACACCACTAAGAGGGAGCATATACCGATTAAAAAGCGTAGGACCTAAAATGGAACCCTCAGGCACACCACATGCGATTGTTGGACTAAATACTAACATAAACATATTGATAGTGCTATTAAAATGATTTAATACAGTGAGTGTAGAGTAATGCATTTGAGTGTGTCACTGAATCAAACCAAACTTGCACTTCATTCTTTTACTGCCAGCCTTTTTTGCAAAATCTGTAGCCTACCAGTGTTTTTGCATATTTTCAACAACTTTGCAATTTATGCAAAATATGTATTCCAAAGCAAAGAACATCCAGTGGATATAGATAGTTCCCCACTACCCCTCACAAAAATTAACCAAATTGTTAAAATGCAATAACTTTTGAAGGATTACATTATTGGCTGCAGTTACTATATTCTGACAAATTTTCCCCCTTGTCGAGCCAATATTGTAATACCCAGCCAATAATGTAAAAAAGTATGACATTATTGGCAAGGTGTTACTGTGTTATTGGCTCACTCACGTTATTACATTAGTGACTGGGTATTACATTATGAACTTGTTACTTTTACATTTGGCCAAAATGATTACGTTATTGGACGTTATTATATTACTTAGCTATTATCGGTTGCTTTTTTTTTTCTAATAAGACAAATGCTGTAGGTGTCAAATGCTTTAAGTTTGTTTACTTGACATGTTTTGCCTTCTTCAGAGTCACCTGACCAGTTTGACTTGCCTCTTATCAGCTTATGTTCCCAGGTGTTTAACAGATCAGACTGACCGTGCCTGTCCTCATGTGGTAATCTGTGGACAAGGGAGTCCCAGATGTGAGCCAAGGAAACAGCTCCCCCTCTTTATTGATGGTCAATGCAAGAAAAAATATATATATTCTGCAATATATGACCACTGTAAAAGGGGACAGGGCAAAGAAGAGCACCAGTGCAAATGATGGATATGCAATATGAGAAAGCGGGATACACAGACCAGCAGAGACAAGGGGTGTTTACCTTGGCTCACATTTGTCTGATGCATCTGCCAGATCTGTCTGTCTGGGAAAAACAGTGTCAGTTGACTGCTGTGATGTGATGCGAGACATATCGCAGCAGTCAACTGACACCAAGACACTAAATACTCTACTGTAAAGAATGTGCAACAATCTTAAAACTTTAAGAAATACACTTATTGCCACATTTTTCAACCCATTCTTCTTGTTAGTACCTTGTCCGGTCTCTTGGCTTCACCTTATAGATTTATGCTGGACGCTATGGAGGTGCAGCTGTTTTTCATTAGAGCCACTGCTGCTCTGTGTACACAGGGGACCCTACGTGACATTCTCTGACTATTGGAATTCTTTGCTCTCCCCCTCTCACCTTATGAAAAGTTAATGTGCGGACTTTTTCACACCAGTGCTTTTCAGTAACAGAGCAGGATGTACATGCACTGGTGTGATCTTAGTACCCGGGTTTCATACAGAGGTGGACACAAATATGCAGATAGTAGTTCAGTAACAACAGTAAGCTGTACAATGAAATGGAGGGTTTGCTCCTATATATTACGGGATAGCTTAATGTACATATGTATTTGTGAGGTAAGCTTGGAGCACTCAGAAATCATGCAAACTTAACCAAGGTCATCAAAAAACATACCTGGAGGTATTTTGTTGTTGTATTCATGCAATAATCCTATTTAGAAGTTTGTACATTTTCATTTTTGCCTCATAATTCATGGAAAGGGTCTCTACCAGGGTCACAGGTACAGATCCTGCCCATAAATTGTCACCAGACTTCTCAAATTGGGCATAACTGTGTGCTAGCAAGAAGGTCAAATGGTGTAAATCGTTTGATATGTTTTCATGTTTCATTATCAGCAGATGGTGCCCTAACACCAAATTCAAAATCAATACTCATACTTAAAATATACTCACATTCAGTATATTTAAAGGCCAGTAACAATACCAATAATGCATGGTAACATATTCAGCAAAATCAGCTTTTAACCCATTGTTTCCTCTTCTCATTTACCCACTCTCAAAGTTATATTTAGACTCATTCAGCATGTTTGAGTAATCTTTATTCTCTTGTATTTAAGACATCGTTGCTCCAAAAACTCCCGATTCCCCCCATCCCCCTATACAAGCCCACTGCTCTGTACTTACAATACTTCTGCAGCTTCGCGTAGCCATGTTGGCACAAATGAAAGAGTCAACTGCTCGCTACTGTGAACTGTAGCTATCTATAGACAGATTGGCATGGTCAGCATGGAAATCAGCAGGCCACAGTACAATGTGCTTTCTTTGAGATATACTGCCAAATGCATCCTCAGTATTTGACAAATCTTTCACTGTTGTCAGCTAGGGATGCCGCTGGATCAATAGAAACAGCTGCTGTGAAACTGGGTGAGTGTGGGATGTAGAGGAAGAGAGTGCAAGTCCTGTATACAAGGCGACTGGTTGAGTGACAGCCACGTGATCAGAGACAAACGAACAGATAATGCAGTCTTCCTGGTTTGATTTCAGCTTGAGCTTCATTGTTCCCCATGACTTGCAGATTCTTCCATATTCTAAAGACAGTCCTCCAATCTGTACTCCTCCCTCCCAAATCCCTCGTTCATTGGCTTTTCCCATCTCTGTAGTTCTCATCACTCTGCTTACTCTGCCAGCTCTGGTCGATACTCCGCTCTTAGAATGAGGTGTCAGGAGACAGGAGAGGGAGGAAAATGATCACTAGTACTAGGAAAAGTTGGGAGAAAAATCGCAATGGTGGGATAAGTCAGAAAGCAATGAGAACGCATTAGTTTGTCACAGAAGGGTTTTTTTTATACGTAATGTATTTTCAGTCTTCAGTGTAGCTGACTAAAGTAGTTTGTATATAGATAGATAGATAGATAGATAGATAGATAGATAGATAGATAGATAGATAGATAGATAGATAATAAGGAATACTAAGGAATAGACACGATACTCAATACTGATTCCGATACTGCAATGATAATAAAAAACAACAATAGAATGTGATTTTCAATATTAAATCATAGTACTTTCTCTTATATTACCATGTGACCTAATATTTGTGTAACCCCCAGTCGTCCAGGTAGGTTCCATAGTGCTCCATCGTCATATATTAGTCTATTTGGTCTTGATTTGATACAGCTCAAGATCATGCTAAAGTTATTCAGGAAAGGTTCATTTCTGTCCTGTGATTGTGACTTTTTTCTATATTAATACCTGCAAATGAGTATGTAGTTTTGATACTTCTTTTAGTATCTGATACTAGATGTTTTTGACAACCCTAGACTAGACGAGGACTAAACCAGCTCTAGAAAAGGACCAAACCAAGTCCAAATCAAGATTTAAGTGGATGAGAACACACACATTTAAATTATAAGCGTAGAGAAATTACTCAAAGAACTTTGTCACTTAAGGATAAGAATTAGGGTTGTAACAAAATCCAAGGATGAATGAATAAGATATGTGGATATGCCAGTTAGTGTGAGTGAACAGGATTTCTTTGAAACCAATTGGAGTCATGTTTGGGCTGACTGAGACTACAGCAGCTGTTGTTGTTGATGAACAAAATATGAGCGAAAATTATTATTATTATTATTTTATTTATTTTTTGTGAATCTATCTTAATCAAAGAATATTTTTACTGCAAATACAAAGTTTGTTTTATGGGAGAAACACCTGTTCTCCCAAAGAAAAAATAAATAAATAAATAAAATAAAAAAGGCAAATTCACTTAATCTTTGTTGTTTTTGGCTCATACAGATGTGAAAAATTATTATTAAAATGTACTGCAAAATTCAGCTACTTGGCACTGGAAGAAAACACAGCAATCAGTTGATGTCAGAAAATGCACTTTTCACAGTCAAGTTTGAAATGATAGTAATTCAGTGGAGTGTTCGCCCACAAAGCCGGGTTGATGGTTGAATTCCCATTAATGCCGACTAGCGTCACAATACTAAACTTTTAAACTCTTCATGCTTATTTCATTAATCCATTAATCCAGAGTCATCTTCCCATTTAGTTGAGTCACAGGAAAACTCTGGATTTCTGTGCTGTTTTAAGGCCATAAATTAAGTGCATTCTTTGGTCAAATTGTGTAGATAATGATCGTTTTGGATCTACACTGCCTGACCAAAAAACAAGTTGACACCTGGAGTTTACTAAGCGAATAAGTACGAGCCTCCTCCAGTTGGTCAGGTCTAGGTTCAGCAACAGTCTGTGCTCAAAGAATGAGGTCATCTGACTACCTGAATATACAGAAGAACCAGGTTATTCCATCAATGGATTTTTTCTTCCCTGATGGCACGGGTATATTCCAAGATGACAATGCCAGGATTCATCGGGCTCAAATTGTGAAAGAGTGGTTCAGGGAGCATGAGATATCACACATGGATTGGCCACCACAGAGTTCAGACCTTAACCCCATTGAGAATCTTTGGGATGTGCTGGAGAAGGCTTTGCGCAGTGATCAGACTCGACCATCATCGATGCAAAATCTTGGTGAAAAATTAATACAATACTGGATGGAAATGAATCTTGTGACATTGCTGAAGCTTATCGAAACAATGCCACAGAGGGAGCTGCAGTGCCTAAAAACCTCATTGGAAAAGGAGCTGTAGTTTATAAAGTTTGTTTTCCAAATGCAGACATTATATTAAGATAGACAGTGTGAAATACTTATCCCAAGGTGACCAAAGGCAGGTTTAAAGGGAATTAAATAAGAATGAATAATATGTGTTCTTTAAATGCATTTATATTATTGTCCTAAATATTTAACTATATATATAACTGTATATATTTTAAGTATTAAAAAGAGAAAAAAAACAATATATATACTTATCTGGTTTTCCATGGTCAGGCTTTGTCATCTGCCTATGCACTCAACTTTAAATCCTCCATAACAGCATTACTCACATCAAAGGGCTGCAGGCAAGGTTGTCTATCGTCCCCTGACTTTTTTTTTTTTTTTTTTTTGACAAACTGCAGTGAATCACAACTTTCACCTAACTTGTATTTATTTATCCTCTTACATTTTCTTCATACACACATATCCACTTTTATTAGCTGCTCTGATTAGCCGTTAGCAGTAAGTTCAAAGCCTTCTGTTAGCTTCCCAGTGATTGTGCTAATATCTTGCGAATCACGTAATCTAATTGAGCCGAGTGAATTGAGTCTTGATGATATGAGGGGAGCAGAAAACTAATTGTGACAGGGTGACTAATGACGGCGATATAAATGCGTGGGGAATGTTACCGAAGGGGAGGACTAGAATAAGAATCTGCTTAAGCTGTCAGTCAGGGAGAGGTGGCTGCATTGGTTTGTTTGTTTATTTGTTAGGGTTGCACGCATTAGCTTAGCACTGCATTCGTCCCCTGGTACTTGACTCAAGGCTTAACTCATTTATTTTGCTGCAAGACTAGTTCAGATTACATTATTATGAGGACTGAAATAGAAAAGATATGAGGAATGAAAAGAGAGATAGTAAAAAGATTAACAATGTGAATATGTTTAAAGGTGTCCTCTTTATATAGGGTTCTCTACCAGCTTGTCTCTATAGAAATGTTATTATTACACCTGGAATGGTCCACAGTATGACATTAAACATGTATCTTACATGTGGATGTTTTAGGTTGTCTAGGCCACAGTGCAATTTTTTGGAAGAACAGCATACAAGAACAGCAACAATTCAAAAATGTTTGATAAGTGAGTTTAGAATGTTCAGAACATATAAAGTATACATATATATATATATATATATATATATATATATATATATTTTTTTTTTTTTTTTTTTTTTTTTTTTTTTGTAAAGACATATGTTGTACTGCACCTGTCAGCAGCACTTCAAATGAGCCACATTGTTCCAAAAGGCACAATTGTCATTTCTGATTTTGTTTTTACACTCAGAAAAAATGTTGTTTAGGCACTTAATAGCTTTTGCTAATCATTATTCAAAGGTTCTATCAAAATATGAAAATGATTAAAACGTAGAACAAATGTCCTCAAATGTGGACATCATTTTTTTTTTTTTTTTACATTGCCCAAATAGCAAACAGAAATTAATAAAGCATGTCACTCAAGAGCTCGAGTCTCAAGAGGTTAATGACAGGTATCAAAAAAATAAATAAATAAATAAATAAAAAAATTACAATTCGGCTGTGAATAGGGTCACTTCTTCCCAGATCTGACCTGTAACATAGCCTCCTAGTGTCATCTCCTTTTTTCTCCATGAAGATAGAGTTGTTAAATGCCGAACTCTGTAACATTCAAAGCATTTTTAAAGAGCTGATGTATCTCTAGGGCAATCATCATCATATGAATAAATAAATAAAATTTACATGGTTACAAGTTACATGGTACACCTTGTGAAAAATTGTCGCTAATGTATAGATCTGTATAAAACTGATTCATCAAGAACTCAAACATGCCCAAAATGTCATTACCTTCTATTCTCAGCCCTCACTTTGTTAACTTGCCTTGACGGGAAAACTCCTGTGTCCCTTCTATAGCCTGAGTTCACTTAAGTCCTTTTTGAGTGCATTATGAACAAGTGACACCCTTCTCCAGTCTCCTGTCTTCTCTGCCTGTCCATCATTTAGCCCGCTGCTGCCTGTCACTAGCACTTCCATCTCTTCGTACATCAGCGCTAACGGCTCACAGCATCTGCGCAACAAACTAATGGAGGCTAAACATGCTCCTCAACACCCAATAACTCAGCCGCTATACAACAACACACAGTGGAGTGGACCAGTACAGTAAATCAAACTTCATACAGTGTTAAAGTGTTGCCCGGTAACACACCTGGATCATGTGACCAAACATAATGTATTAAAGAGGGAGTGTTACCTTTCTATGGGTTATTAATTGCTAACACAAAACATATTTAGATCACCATGTTACCTTTTACTGTTTGGAAAATACCAATCAACGTGCATCCTGCTAATGAAACTGCAAATTGCATCAGGTTTGTGAAGCTGTAGTGTGTTGTTTTGTATCATGCTATTATATATTTATGGAAAGTGATTGTGTGAGAGCGTGGGCGTTGTAGGCTTGTGGGTTGAGCACTGGACAGGATCGTAAAGCTAACCGTAAGGAATATTCAAATAGTGACCGGGAGGAATTACTCAAATATGCATGGATGACATATAAAACTACTTCAGGCGTGTTTTTAATGAGGGAATATCATTATAACATGGTAGAAAGCGCCCCAAAGTTCATTTTGCATAATACCCTCTCTTTAAAAATGGAGTTAACAGTTGTGAAGATTTATTATTATAATTATATCCATTGATTAATTTGACTACCTACTTCCGTTGTTTGATTCGATGACTGATATATGAAAATGAATCTCATTATACATAAAAAGTCCTATGATGCACTGGAATTTTGGACTTTTTCCTTGAGTTGTGTTAACTTACTACCTAATTGTCTTCATAGCAGTGACGTGCGGTGAGGTTCGTGGCTGGTGAGGCACTGATGTCGTCACAATCAGATTTACAAACATATAAACCCGGTGTCAGTACATTTGTCCACGGGTCAGTTTCTCTCCCAGTGACTTGGGGCCAGAATAAAAAAGAATTTCAAAATAAAAGTTCCGAAGTCCATATGAAATAGCTCTAATAGTATGAAATAAAAAGCTGGTTTTGTGTTGTTTTTTTATCCTTATTCTGGTTCCCCAATTTTCAGTGGATTGAAGTAATTAAATTCCTTACCATTTCATACGTCTCTGTTTGAAAAGAGTGAGTCTTATGAAAAGTTACGCTGTGCAACTTTAATAAAAGACTCCATGTATACTCGAACTGATTTGTATTAGTGTTGCAAAGAATAGACAGAGGTAGCAAAAAATTGTACTCAAGTAAGACGGATGTTACTTCAAAGTGATATTACTCAAGTAGAAGTACAAAGTAGTGATCAGCAAAAAAAACTGTAAGTAACTGTCGGGATGTAACACCTGATTTCTCATTTGAAGTTAATACAATAATGGACAAAATGTGGTATGTGGTATTTAGGATAGAGACAAAACTGAGACAAAGTAAATCATATCTTAGGGAGCAGTGCAAGAAACACAAATGTGGGAAGAGTAAGAGTACTGTGCAAGTAGGAATGAAAGTATGCTACTAGAACAGCACAATTTCTTCAAAAGGTTACTCAAGCAAATATAACAAAGAGTAAATTACCACCCACCTCTGAGAACAGAAATGAGTTTGATGGGGTACAATCTTTCATAGTTGTTCTGAAAATTATGACAAAACATGAATATTTTCGAAATTTTCCAATTCAGCATTTCACACACTCGCTGCACAGAAATGTCAATCTGATATTTTTTTTATTCTGGTCTCGATTTCTCTATCTCCTGATTTTCTGCAGTCTGAAAAATACAGTTTCTTTGATTTGGTAAAGCACTTTTGCACCTCGTGCCAGAGCTAAAGTCGACAGAGCAGTTCTTTAATCCATTCTTTGGAAAGTCGAAACAAAACCAGAGCCAAAACTCACACTTTGAGCTAATTTCTTAAATGTGGTTTGGCAACTTGTGCGGCTATAGACAGTGATGAAACTCAGCAAATCTCAAGCCAAGACTAGGGAAGATTTTCAGCTCTTAGCATCACAAATGGATTCTGTAAAGTTAAATTTTAAAGGGCCTATTTTATGCTAAACTATAGGATTGTTAAGTGTGATGTGACTTCCAGGCCCAAGGTGCATAAGCCAGGGATCTATTATAAGAATGGAATAAAAAAAATAAATAAATAAATAAAAAGCATCTGTCCTAGAGCGAGATTGGCTTATGACTGCTCCAAAGGTACTGCAACTGGACCCAAAGAATTCTCGCAAAGCATAATACATTTTTTGGAATTCAAACTGCCCAACTTCCACAACTTTCACAAAACTCCGATTTTGCAGGGATTCTTCTGTATTTTCTCAGTATGAACATTTAAACATTTTAAATACTCAAAGCGCCTAAAAGTTAGCCATCTGTCAGATTGCAGGTTTGGTTTATGGTTCTATCTCTGCAATTACTGGGCTTATCCATATGAAACAAAAGCACAAGGCTCAGGTAAGTGAAGTTACTTTACACAGTGCTCAATCATTCTATTTCTTAAATGAGTTAAAATAACTTAAAGAATCACCTCAACTTTCTGGACTTCAACTTTTATGGAATCTTGAAAATGGAAGGGTTAAAACTGTACTTTGGAACATTCTCCATGGAGATGAATAAGTTCTATGCTTCTTGTTTCTATGGATATGTTGTTGTACTCTTCCACAATATAGCCACAACCAGACAACCACTACTGTTTGAAAGTGTACAGAAGTCTTTAACCATCCATATCTTCCAAAGTACCAAAAAGCGTCCAGCGATTAGTAGTTAAACTTCATTTATTTTGCTCTCCTTTGCCACAATAACACAGTGGGCCATCTATAGATATGGCCAAAATCATATGCCTCTGCACCTTCTAACACCTGGTGCCAGTTACCTGCCCCCTTTATTCTTGGGGTTTCCACTCCTAACATCTAAAGCAAAGTGCTTTATAGAGGCTGGAGGTGCACAAATGAAAGTCAAAATGGCTCCTACATCGCTAAAGAAACAACATTTCCATAGAAACAAGAGACCCTCCTCCAGATCAGAGTCAGGTTCGTGGACATACAACCCTGCTCACTATAATAACATACTCTTTTTTAGTGCAATAAAAATTAAAATAATAAAATAAAAATGGAAATGTAATGCTTACTTTTTCATAAACCTTAACAGCATGTAAATTTGTTCATCCAAATCATAGGTAGAGAGGTCAGACCGACCGGCCCACAGCTTGGCAATGCAATTACAGCTCACACAGATGAATGTCGTCATTGTGTCCTTGGGCAAGACACTTAACCCACCTCACCCCCATCGTCCGCATACAATGGTGTGTGAATGGGTGAGTCGTTCCATGATGTAAAGCGCTTTGAGTGCCTAGGAGGTAGTAAAGCGCCATATAAATGTGACCATTTCTATAATTACACCCAGTATTTTTTATATGACGGCATAACAATTTCTCATCATGTTCAAATCACCCTAAAGCAATGTAGTTGTAATATCCCCTTTGATTGCCAGTCTATTAGCGAAGGCGTAAACTCGAGCTAGCTTCTTTCACACTGTTGAACCGTAGAATGCAGTGCAGAGGTGCGCTTGTTTTGTCTTTAATCGCAGCACAAACAGCCCGTGGGCACACCGGAGCTATCAAACGCCCCCCAAACCTCCCCCATTCCATTAGCTTCCCATGGTCTTGTCATCGAGACGCGGCCACCATGTAATTATTTATTTGTCCAGAGAATAACAAAAGGATATAATGAGGGGAAGGCTATTTTTAACACCAGGAGAGTGGATATGCAGTGTGGTTTAGTGCTGTAATGTTAATGACTGAAATAAGATCGGACATTTCGTGTAATTGCGTTGACGGTATAGAACTTGATGATGTCATAATTTCAGATGGAGCCTTAGGGGCCTGTGTAAGTCTATGGGAGATTCAACTGTTTTTTGAAAGACATGTACAAACTTATGAACTACAAATGTTGAATCTTATTATTATTTGTTTGAGATTGGCTCCATAAATTTGTCACATTAATCTTATGTCTTTAAGTCTTTTCAACTAACACTGGTCATGTCTTAGGGTTGGAAAAACTGCACCACTTTCTAAAACAATTTCACTTTTGTTTATTTATACTGACAGAGAAGACATTGAACTTGTGAGTTTTTGTTTCTCGTGTGGATCGGCCCAGTAATTAACAGTAACAGGGACATTAACCATAAACAAGGTCAACAAATATGCAAACTGACAGTTAAACACCACATAATTATGACCTGCTCGTCTCCATGGAGATGTCTTAGCTTTGCCCAGAATATTACAGTATGGTATTATACTTATCTATCTTGCATTTATAAGAAAAATTACATAGTCCACTTTTAAATGCACTTTTTGATACAATATAATCCACATTTTTTATCATGATTAATCACCTGTTACGTGCAAGGTCGAAAAAGCTCTCGGTTTAACCATTTAATCCAAAATGTACCATAGTATTCACCCAGTGCTATGATTTTTATATGTATCTAAGACTGTGTGATTTAAAATGAAATCCACTTATGAAAAGGCTCAGGATTGGTTTATTTTATTATTTTTCTAATGTCTGCACTCAAATATAGGATTGAAATGTTTGTTTTTGGGGTATTTTTTACCTTTTGAAGCTGAAACTATTGTAGTCCTAGTTGGTCTAGTCCTAGTTTGGTCCTGGTTTAGTCCTGGTCTAGTCCTGGTTTGGCCTGGGCTAGTTCTGGTTTGGTTCTGATTCAGTCCTGGTCTAGTCCTGGTTTAGTCCTGGTCTACTTCTGGTTTGTCCCTGGTCTAGTTCTGGTTTGGTCTTGAATTTGTTCTGGTCTAGACCTGGTTTAGTCGAGGTCTAGTCTTAGTTTAGTCCGGGTCTACTTCTGGTTTGGTCCTGGTCTAGTCCTAGTTTGAGCTTGGTTTACTCCTGGTTTAGTCCAGGTCTAGTCTTGGTTTGTCTTGGTCTAGTTCTGGTTTGGTCCTGTTCTAGTTCTGGTTTGGTCCTGATTTAGCTCCGTATTTTCTCTGTATTTTCTCCGGATTTTGTCCCGATTTTGGTGCAGTATGTCAAAGTGTGATTGCATCATTTCATGCAGTAACAGAAAAATGTAACAATATTTAATATAGGTGTCAAAAGTTGTAGGAGTAGACAGTATACCATACAATAAGCAATGTTTCTAGCACTCTGCAGTAATCTGTAGTTCTTCTGTACTGTGGTATTCTGTTAGGTTGTAGTAGTAACATTTAGTCAGTAGTATCTCAACTGATAGGCCGCACATTAGGTCAAAAGTGTATGGTTTGGCCTCTGGTCTCACAGCAGACTGCTGTTGTGTCTTTGGGCAAGACACTAGCCTACCTTGCCTGTGGAGTGTGCTTGAGACTGTGTAGGGAAATGTGACCTTTTTATTTTACACTTACTGTGCACTTCCAAAGCTATTTTTACAAATGAAATATTACTTCTGTAATCTTTTAAATGGGTCTTTTTATGAAATAATAACTATTCTTATTCCTTTGTCTTTCTATCCTCACTGTTCCTAACCTGCTTCTCTCCCCAGGCTTACTGTTGTGTGTCTGTGTGTGCCTGTACATTCTACTGTTTGAGCATCAGGACCCACTTTAGGCGTCCTTTTCTTGCCTTTTTTAAAACCACACCCCATTTTTGAAAATCATTCTTACAATTCCTGGGTCCTGTTCTTCAAACTGTGTCTCCAACCGCCTCCTCACATCACACCACACGCACAAAACATGGTGATGTCATGATTTAGTCTGAGAAAGAGTCAGGGAGCGACCACATTTTCTTGTACTGGGTTAAAAAAATGTCTTTTCTTGTGCAAAATTTGTATGTGTGCCTTTTTGTTTTTGATCTTTTGGGGAGAACAAATCTTGCTAAAACTTCTTGCTGATATGTCTTTTTTCTCTCTTGCTTCTTTCTTTTTTTCAATATTTTTCTTTTTTTTTTTTTTTACATTTTGCCAGTAATCTTTTTTGAATTTTCTCTTTTCTCTTTTTCCCCCCTTTTTTTCTTAACCCTAGGTCCGATCACAAAAAAACACGATGAATCTTCGACCAACAAGCCGCGAGACGAAGGTATTTTTGTTGCATGTTTTTTTTCTTCTTTTTTCTTGTTCTTGAGTCTTTTTGGGGGTTGTCACACACACGCACACACACACTAAAAACACGCACATGGATTCTTACAGTTTTCTGCTGGGAAACTTTGAAATGCATAAATGTATTGATGTATGTGCTGGAAATATATATTTTTGGTAATTTTGATTGTGAATTTGATGATGTTTTGACAAATTTTTCAGATGCCCAACAACTCCAAGAAACTGCCAAGATTCTATTCCCTTAAAGGGCCTATTTTCTGATATATGTAATAATGGTGTTTCCTCATTAAAACATACCCGTTTTTTGTGTTTTCATACACATGTGTTTAACGCACAAACCCTGCATATTTAGGTGGAGTTCTTCTCTCAAACAGAAAACACTCTGTTCCACCTTGTAATGTCATGTGATAATACAGGAAGTGCTCCACTGTGTTTGTAAATATAATCATCTGGATCATTTTCAGCCCTGAAATTGTTACCACTTCATGACATCACAAGGTGGAACTGAGCATTTTGAGCTTTAGAAATGTAGACAGACTAATGATAAAGGGTCACTCAAACATGTGTGAATGAATGACAAAATGTAACTCCAGGTTTATTTTTGATGGGGTAACAGCATTATAACGTGACTTAAAGCTCACAAGAATCAACTTTGTGTAATATAATACTTTTAAAGACTCACTATGTAACTTTTCAGGAGGGCTCTCTACCGACTTGTCTCCATGATGTTGTTGTTTTGCCTGGAATGTTCCACAGTATGGGGTTAGAGTTACATATTTCCATGGAGACAAACATCTTACAACATCAGGCCAAGTATCAGGTCAGATTTGTGGAGAGGCGAGAAACATTTGAGGCAAAGCAATAACATCTCCATGGAGACCCAGTGTAGTCTTGTTTTGGCCCTAATTCAGATTTAGTCCTAATTTAGCCCTGGATTAGTCCTGGTGTAGTCCTAGTTTAGGCCTGGTTTACCACTGGTTTAGTCCCAGTGTAGGCTTGTTTTGGTCCTAATTCAGGTTTAGTCCTAGTTAAGCCCTGGGTTAGTCCTGGTTTAATCCTAGTTTATCCCCAGTTTAGTACTGTTTTAGTCCCTGTTTTAGTTCTTGTTTTGGCCCTAATTCATACCTGATATAGTCCTAGTTTACCGTTGGTTTAGTCCTGGTTTAGTCCCAGTGTAAGCTTGCTTTGGTCCTAATTCAGACCTGGTTTAGGCTTAGTTTTACCCTGGATTATTCTTGGTTTAGTCCTAGTTTAGCCCCAGTTTAGTCTTGTTTTAGTCCTTGTTTAGTCTTGTTTTGGTCCTAATTTAGACCTGACTTAGTCCTAGTTTAATCCTAGTTTAGTCCCTGTTCAGTTCCTGTTTAGTCTTGTTTTGGTCCTAATTCAGATTTAATCCTAGTTTAGGCCTGGTTAAGTACTGGTTTAGTCCCAATGTAGGCTTGCTTTGGTCCTAATTCAGACCTGATTTAGTCCTAGTTTAGACCTGGTTTAGTACTGGTTTAGTCCCATTTAGCCCTGGTTTAGTACTGGTTTAGTCCTAGTTTATCCTTGGCTTAGTATTGGTTTAGTCCTAGTTTATCCCTGGTTTAGTATTGGTTTAGTCCTAGTTTAGCCCTGCTTTAGCACTGGTTTAGTTCTATTTAGCCCTGGTTTAGTCCTAGATTAGCCCTGGTTTAGTACTGGTTTAGTCCTAGTTTATCCCTGGTTTAGTATTGGTTTAGTCCTAGATTAGCCCTGGTTTAGTACTGGTTTAGTCCTAGTTTATCCCTGGTTTAGTATTGGTTTAGTCCTCATTTAGCCCTGGTTTAGTACTGGTTTAGTCCTAGTTTATCCCTGGTTTAGTATTGGTTTAGTCCTAGATTAGCCCTGGTTTAGTACTGGTTTAGTCCTAGTTTATCCCTAGTTTAGTATTGGTTTAGTTCTCATTTAGTCCTGGTTTAGTACTGGTTTAGTCCTAGTTTAGCCCTGGTTTACTACTGGTTTAATCCCAGTTTAGTCTTGTTTGGTCCTAATTTAGTCCTGCTTTAGTCCTGGTCCCAGTCTAATGAGCTCATAGGCACTAATAGAAGACATAATTAGAGCACTGATCACTGCTGATATGGCTGAAAACCCTCTGCCAAGATCCTGATCCCCGAATGGCACAGTCTAGAGGCATAAAACAGAGGCTATGCTTAGAACCGTAGAATCATTTAGTTCTGGTTTATGCACCAATAAGTCCTGGTCTTGTCCTGGATTGGTCCTGGTTTAGTTCTACTTAGGAGTCAGATCTAGTTCTAGTTTTGGTTTAGATGTTATTAGTTCAGGTATTTTCAATGTACTCCTAGTTTCATGGTTTAAGTCATACCTAGTTTGTCCTGGTATGGAACTGCAGTTAGTCCTGCGTTAGTGGTGTGATGTCATGTGGTAATACAGGATCAATCGTGATACTTCTTCACTAGAATCATTTGGATCATTTCAGCCGTGGACTTGCCCGTCTCTACTGAACTAAAGGTAAAAGGTAGATGTTAATTAGGTGGAACAGAGCATTTTGAGCTTTGGAGATGTAGACAGACTGATAATAAAGTTCAAACATGTGTGAATGAAACACAACTCCAGCTATGTTTTAAAGCTCACAAGAGTCAGTTATGTGTCATATGGGACCTTTAAACAAGCAGGTGACTAGGTAACTGTTTGCAATAAAAACACATGTAACCGAAAAAGAAAATTTTAGGTTTAATGCCATACTAGAGACAAGAAGGTAACAGATCCTCCATTAACACTCCCCCATCTTCATAAAGCACCTTTAATACAAAACAGCCACACAACGCGCTTTACAATAGAAATAAAGAATACCCACTAGAATGATAAGAACAATTACAAGTTGAGAATATAAATATGAATAAAAACAAATAATAAACTGTGTGAAAAGTGTGAAAAGTATTACAGGTAGGTACAGTGTATAACTGCATGGAAATAGAAAGTTAAAACCATACTTCAGAACATACTCCATGAGAAGCAAGCCCGGTAACAGTATGGACACAGTGTGATAAAAACACACAAAATGTAAGAAAAAAGAAATTAAGATTCCCATTCAAAACATACATAATTTTAGGCTAAAAGTTGCTCACTGTGGCCTTAATGACTACAAGATTTTTTTATTGAAAAGGTTGCATTTCTATAATATTGTTATTCGTAACAATATTGCATTTAAACAAAGAAGCCTGAAATTCCATATATTTTAAAAGAACTGTCTGCAGCATGGCTCTTACAGTTTTACAATCACAACTGAACCTGAGTTGCCAGTGCCTTAACCTGCAGATAGAGGATACACATTTTTCTCATTTTCAGTATATGCACAGGCCATGTCTCATGTGAAAGCTCAGAACCTCCAGAATTCACTCTCTGAGCTGCAGAGGCTGCACTAGCACTGATCCATGTTTGTCTGCAGGTGCTGGGGTAGAGACCATTCAGATCAGAGAGACACATTTTAGGTTTAAACCAACAGGATTTCAGCATTGAAACTGGCAACCCAAATCAGAGACTCATTTAGGCTCATTCTGCTTTCTGATTGGATTATCATCTTGAACCAAAACACCAAATTAAAACAAGACTATGGAATTTAAAATTAAAATCTTACTTATTATATTTAAAATTTCAATAAATGTTTCTGTGTGTTTGTTTGTTTTTCCCTTACTTTCCAGTTTGGTCATTTTTTTCAGTTTAAAATTTTACATCCTGGCTAGAAATTATGACATCACACTAGGAAAAACCATAACTCTTACCAAGCAGTCTAGTTGTACAAACTTACAAACTCCTCTAATGTTCCCAGAAATTAGATTTGACTAACAATATATGAAAATACATTTACAAAATACATTTATTTTTTATTATTATTAAATCAAGTTAGGTAGTATCAGAATTCTATCTAGTGTGATATTTGTTTAGAACTCTCTACTTCCTGTCATTTCCAACATATTTTTCAACTTTTCTTCACAAATTGCTTCTTGGCTGGTGAAAAACTATAATTTATATTTACAACATGTATTATCCCACCAAATTCAGTCAAAATTCGAGAATCATCAAAACCCGTCACTTTAAGAATCCCGGACACATTTATGGCCTCATAGGAACCTGTTAGTATTTGGACACAGCCAGTATCTGTCCTATATAAGACTTAATCCTTGTGTCCGCTCGCCCTTGAAGCTCCAATCTGAGCCCTGGGTGAGGGTTTAAAGCCACAGACCGCCCTTTGAGACGCACTGTCATCCATGTTTTTATAGCCACACTGGGAAGATTTGGTTCCATGTAGTTAAAAAGGAAAAAGTGTGTGGTTTAGACGCTTACAGTGGCCAAATTATGCCCATACTATTTTCTAATCTGTTCTAATGTTGTTTTCTCATCAAAAAAACATACCTGGAGTTATGTTTCACACACAAACCCTGCATATTTAGGCTGAGTTCTTCTCAAACTGAAAACACTATGTTCCACCTTGTGATGTCATCATGTGGTAATACAGGAAGTGCTCCGCTGTGTTTTTTTAATTTCCATACAACTTCACTAGAATCATTTGATATAATTCAGCACGGAAGTTCGCAATCTCTACTGAACAAAAGATAAAAAGGTAGCTGTTCACTTGAAAACTACCACTTCATGACATCACAAAGTGGAACGGAGCATTTTGAGCTTTGGAGATGTAGACAGACTAATAATAAAGGATTACTCAAACATGTGTGAATGAAACAAAACACAACTCCAGGTATGTTTTTGAGGAGGTAACAATATTATAACACGGCTTAAAGCTCACAAGACTCACTTTTGTGTAATATAGGACCTTTAATAATCACTTTTAACATCACCTGTATAGCTACTTTACATCTCACACTTTCTATAACGTTATGATTGATTGAAATATTTCTCCCATTTCTAATTTTCTCCTCGACTAGTGAGACGTCAGAGATATGAACTCCCCAAGCGCGCATTAATTATACTTTTATTAATAAAGGCCTATAGTCATTAATCACAAAGAAGAATCCCATAGACTGGAGTCCTCCTTAAGAATGACACAATCAGTCCAACACTAATGCTAACTGTTATCTCTGCTAAATGAGCCGTTTGTATTCATTTAACTCCACTGTCTAGAGAAATGCTACGTGGCTAACGCTATACAGCTCAAGTCAAGGCATTTTAAAAGTGCTGATTATGTGCATTTTAAACAGAACGGTGCAAAGTTATTCCTTACTTACATCCTAATTACTCACCGAGATGAGTTTATAAGCACTTTGCACGACTTTCAGAGGTCGGTTCGGGGTTTTGTCGTTGCGGTAATGATCCACCATTCATAACTATGTCTCGCATTTTAACAGCAAACCAACATTACCTGTGGGTTTGCAATAAAAAAATAAAAAATAAAAAAGCTTTATAAATAGATGCAGATGGCACACAGTGATCTCAGTTTGACTCCAAGAGCTGCTTTTACAATATCTGTACTGGAGCAAGACAAATATTACTTAATTAACCTACATAAAAACACATTGGTAACATCCCCTTTAATTTAATTTTTGCTTGCCTAGATTTTTTTTTTTTTTGGGAGGGGGTCGATGGGTGCTTTCAGGTATATTCATAGTTTACGATTTACGGGCTAATGCTAATGGCTATGGGAAAAAAAAATACTGAGGACTGGCTCTGGTGCTCCAAAATCTTCCCAGACGAGCCAAGTTGCTAAGTGGACGATAGCATTAATAAGATCTAATACCAGGCCTATTAATTATACGTCTATGATCAATACGAGCATCCATAGTCCCATTTAGTTGTTTCATTTTCAACAAAAAAGTGAGAGTGACTAACTGGAAAAACTGTTGGCTGTAAGAGTTTAATAGCACAAATCAGCAAATCACCTGTTGTAGTTTCAACTAAGTGAACTCTTTCTGGCCACACTGTGTTTCAGATTAAAGCAGGGGTGTCCAAACTATGGCCCGGGGGCCAGATGCGGCCCTAAGACTAGTTTTTATTGGCCCTCAGACCTCCTGCTGAACCGGCCCAATTGATCATAAGCAGTACTTTTAACAGCAAATTAAACTATTTCTAACACTATATCTTCAAACATCACTTTGCATCGTGATACACGCCTAAAATTAATGTGCTTCAAGCCTTATTAATACACAGCGGTGCGGACAAAGCTGTGTTTAAAGCACCGCACTGTATTGATCACTAGTCTGTGGCCCTCCGCTTTGAATATGTTTTGAGATGTGGCCCTTGATAAAAAAAAGTTGGGGCACCTTTGGATTAAAGTCTTATTGCATAACAGAGCTGCAGACAGAGCAGAGCCTACAGTTAGCTTCACACCCTTAGACAATGTTGATGACACCAATGCAACGAAGCCTTTCAACTGTTGCGTGGTGCACAAGATAACATTAAGTCCCAAATAAGTGCACGTCATTATAACTTCAAATAACACCAATGTCTTTTATAAAACATACAACTTTTAAATTCCAGAGTAAGAAAATGTGATTGTGTTTTGTCCTTACATCCATAATGAAAGCTAATTAGCCCAGGGCCTATTGTAATTACATTGCACCAATTAATATGGTACAGGAAAGTCATAAGTCATAATTCATGTCACTGCAAAGGCCAAAATGATTTATATACCCAGAACTGCAGCAAAATGAATGGAGTTTATGTGAATGATGAAATACACAGGACTAATTAAAGGTGTTCCAGAGCAGCTCAATCAAACGGGAGGATGAACGACCCGCTAACGACGTGTGCACTGCAAAAAATGAATGAATGTTATGATGACTTAGGAATGTTCTTGTTTTTAATTAGTTTGTATTTATTTAACTGACTTTTTTAGAACTTTTATCCATGTTACAGTTGTTTCCTTTCTCATTTCCCCCGTGATTCCTGCATGTTTGAGTGATATTTATTCTCCTGTATTCAAGACTTCATTGCTAAAATCCATCCACCTTTCACCACCACCACATCATAAAATATCCAATGTATATTTGACTTACTAAGTACTTTGTTTGCACTCCTCAGGTGGAGATGTCTTTCAATTCTAGTACCAGTATCCATATGTGTGTGTGTACTTAGACGTGCACTATGTAACTTTTTCTATAACATCCCCTGCTCGTCTCCATGGTGATTTTATTGCATACTATGGCATTGAGCTTATCTATTTCACCACCAGGGCAAGTTACAAGTCAAATCTGTGGAGAGGCAAGTCCCGCTCACATAAAGAATGCATGTCTTTCTAAGCAGTATAAGCAATATAACACCTCAAATTAAAGAGTGTAATGTACATGTAGTACTTTGTGACACAATGAGACCTCGGCGTGCTGTCTAATATGTATAAGTTGATTTAAACTCCATACACCTTCGCTAGAATCATTTGAATAATTGCAGCCCTGGCATTGCTAATCTCTGCTGAACTAAAGGTAAAAGGTAGCTGTTAACTACCACTTCATGACATCACAAGGTTAAACAGAGCATTTTTAGCTTGGTAGATGTAGACAGACTAATAATAAAGGATTACGCAAACATCTGTGAATGAAACATACCAAACATAACCCTGAGTATGTTTTTGATGAGATATAACATGGCTTAAAGCTCACGAGGGTCAGTTTTGTGTAATATAGGACCTTTAACACTATACTGTTGAACATTCCAAGCAAAGCCGTAATACCTGTATGGAGACAAAGTGACACAACAGAAACGTTACATAGTGCAGCTATTTACTGCTTTACTTTTCTACATCCCAGCACACTTTCTACACAATAAGGTGTCCAAGTAGTTTGAATAACTTAGGAGCTTTAAGGATACCGTAGAGGCATCTCAGGTCAAACAAACAGAATACTACAGTGCAAACTCCTAGCATCAGCAAACCCCAGCTCTGCACAAATACAGTTATGAATTTTATATATTTTTTTCAACACTATGAACAATGTGAAGTAATTAAAGAATATATCAGAGGCTGGTGTTTCCTCCGCTCAGTATGCAATCTCAGCATTGCTATAGTTTTAATTAACTGCTCCAACATATATTTATAGGGCCTAGTCCTATCATAAACATACCTGCAGTTTTGTTTCATTCACACATGTTTAACACACAAACTCTGCATATTTAGGCGGAGTTTGTAGGAGTTCTTCTGTTCCACCTTGTGATGTTATGTGATAATACAGGAAGTGCTCCACTGTGTTTTTAAACTCAATACACCTTCACTAGAATCATTTGGCTAATTTCAGCCCTGGAATTGCCAATCTTTACTGAACAAAAGGTTAAAAAGTAGATATTAACTTGAAAACTACCAGTGCATTATATCACAAGGTGGGACAGAGCATTTTGAGCTTTGGAGATGTAGCGAGGCTGAAAAGGGTCCCCTCTCCATAGATCTGACCTGTAACTTGTTTATCTCCATGGAGAAATCTGTGTAACTCCTCGGCTGACCAGGTATGATTCATAGCAAAAGACAAATTCAATTTTGCCAACTGGACAAATGTTTTAGAGTGAAGACGTTTTGTGGATTGTCTTTCCTAACAAAAATTAAAGAGGCACTTTTTGTTGAGAAAGACAATCCATCTCTGAACAGGAATGGGGACCTTGGACATCATTTATCTCCTATTTATAACTTCATCCTCAGACCTAAATCTAAACAAGGAAAACAGTAGTGGTAGCCAGTATGTTAATAGGTGTGAGAGGAGCCATTAGGGGCCTGAACCATTATGCAAAAGATGACTCAGGGACAGTTCACATTAATGTAGTTCAAAAGACCAAGGGAACAAACCAACACTGTAAAGAGGTGTGTTAGTTTCAGTGTCAGCTCCTCCTTTCAGATAGATATAAGGCAGTGTCCATCAGTAATCTGACCAGAACTGAAGAAGCAGCTTGGATGAGTAGCGAAACGTCTTCATTCAAAAACATTTTGTCCAGTTGACAGAATTGAATTTCTCTTTTGCTATCCATAGAGATAAATACATTTAATGCCATAGAAGAAAATCTCCACAGAGACCAGCAAATGGCAAACCCCCCGCTGCAGTTACATAGAGTATCTTTAATATTGCATACATATGGAAACCTGTTCATTTTAGCAGTAGTTTTAAGTCTGACGGCTTCTGCTGGTAACAGTAGGGAGTTAAGCATATTGGAAAGACAAATCAGCAGAAATACATATTTTATGAGCCATCATGTTGCAAATTTTTCTGGAGTTTTATTTTATTTGTTTGTTTGTTTATGTATTCTTTTTTTTATATATTTACAGCACAAGGCATAACACACCTAATCCAAGAAAATGTTCAAATAATAAAAAGTATTCCAGACTAAAGTATTCTCCAAAAGGTCTGATACTAGATTAGATCTGAGGTTCTGTCATTAAAGGAGCTTGAAAATGTCAAAAACAGAACTCGTTCATTTTACAGCTGTCCAAAGTTATTCCTCCCTTACCTTATAAATTCCGAGCATCCTAATTATTCACCATGATGAGTTTATAAGTGCTGTTCATAACTTTCAGAAGCCAGAGCAGAGTTTTGCCGTCATGGTAAAGCAAACAGCAACTAGCATGCTAATCTTACACTTTCCAATTTTCATTAAAACATTAAAACACTTTAGGGGCATCACCTTTAAATCACAAAATTCTGTATCAAAGACATGTTTTTGTGTATGTGTGTGTGTTTTTTGTGTGTTTTTTGTTTTTTTGTTTCCAAATAAATAATCCAGTTTGTGTTTTTCTCTAAAAAGACACATTTTTAAGAAGCTATTGTTTTAGCTTAATTTTGACTGCCACTGACACATGCCACTATTCCGTTTTAAAAATATGTGTGTTCATTAATCAATCTAACAAAACTTGGCTGGCATTGTTTTTAAAAATGGTTGAAATAGAAAGAAAAAAAATTGAATAATGTATCATTGAGCCTTCTGACAGTAGGAGACATTTACAATTCTTCTCGCTGCTTTGGAGAGAAATAGTTTTGTGAAATAGAACCATTTTGTTTGTCTTGCTTTTATATTTTCACTATACTTTTCTTGCATTTTAGAGGCCAATTTTCGTCCCGGACTTTCTGATAATGCCAGTGCTTGTATGCATGGACTACAAAACACCTCATTTCAACAGCACAATACAAAAATTCAACTTTTTCAAGAACTTTTTCAGTGACATATTTTTTTCATCTATTTTTGTTGTTATTATTATTAATTTTCACATTCTATTTATTTGGAAATTTATTTGAACACAAAAAAATATGGCTTTGTAAATCTTAAAAGAATGGAATTATTTGGAGCGCCTTTGGTCATTTTTTTCTTTTAAAAATTATAATATTTTCTACTATTTTTACATAATTTAATTCAATTTTCTTTTCAACAAACTGAAGGAATTTATTAGGCCAGAGCCGAAGATAACGTCCTGGCGAGGGACTAATTAAAACCTCATCCGGAGCTCTAATTTTGAGTGAAGACCCAAAGAAAAAAAATAGAAAGACGACTCAGTAGCAGCATCTCTAAATTAGATTTTCATGGGGCCAATGGGAGCCCGCCCCAGAAAAAATCTATGTAAAAAACTGAAGCTTGGCATAAAAAAATAGAACATGTCAGGAAATTTAAAAAATTATATTATGGCCCCGCCGTAAACCGTACAGGAAGTCGGTCCTATTGGGTCAAACCTGGGAATGACAAAAGTGCACACCGTCGTAAACAAAAAACACTAAACCCATGTGCTGTTAAAAATTATCAATTATATTTTGAATATGACTTAAGCCAATTAGGACACACCTCTATCTGTAATCGTATTACCATGGAAACAGCCGTACTTTGTTGTGGGCTAAATAGATGCTTTAGACCAGAGGTGCCCAAACTTTTTTTATCGAGGGCCACATCTCAAAGCATATTCGAAGCGGAGGGCCACAGAGCGGCGATCAATGCGTCAGTCAGTGCGGTGTTTTAAACACAGCTCTGACAGAGCCACTGTGTATTAATAAGGCTTGAAACACATTTATTTTAGGTCTGTATCGCACTGTAATGTGATGTTTACGATATAGTGGTAAAATTGTTTAATTTGCTATTAAAAGTACTGCTTATGATCAATTGGGCTGGTTCAGCAGGAGGCCTGAGGGCCAATAAAAACTGGTCTGAGGGCCGCATTTGGCCCCCGGGCCATAGTTTGGGACCCCTGCTTTAGACTAATCCAACTATGGCCTAAAAATTCTTTCTCAAAAGAAAGGTTTATGAAAAGGCACAATGTAAAAAAAAATGAACATGTCAAAGTGGTGCCCTCTTAAAAAAAAATCACATCAAGTAAAAAAAATATATTATGACAGCTCATACTAGAATTTTTTTTACAGTGTAGCTTTTCATTCAGAAACCCTCCAAACTGGTGAAAATTACTTGCCATGTGCAATTACAGGCAAGTCTTTTGAATTTTGATAAGTCATAAAATGGCTAACCTTCAAACAAAAAGGTCATTTTTAGAAGTATTAAATCTTTAGGTAGGAGGTAGGATCTTCATGGTGGCACATATCCCACAGTTGCAAGGGTGGCGGGGGCCTTCATCACTGCATGCGGCTTTTATCTACTTTTTTTAAATTATAATATCAACATTTTCTATTGCCTACTACCACCAATCGATCACTCACTCACCACATTCATGCACGATATTAAAAATAGTATTGAAACTAAATACTCACTTAAAGAGGTATCGATACTAAAAAAGTCACATTCACAGGACAGAAATGAACCTTTCCTGAAGATCTGTAGAATAATCTTGCGCTGTATCAGAACAAGTATAAGACACATAGACTAGTATACACCCACAGACCACTATGGAACCTACCTGGACGACTGAAGGCCACATGGTAATATAAAAGAAAGTACTGTGATTTACTGTTGAAAATGACATTCTCTTGCCTAAAGAAAGAGTGTCTGAATAATCACTCAGTCGTCCAGGTATGATCCATAGTAAATTAAAAATTCAATTCGGTCAAATGGACAGAAAGTTATTAGCGCTATTATGAAAAGTCTCAAAGTTAGTTTTTTGGGGCTTTATTTTTTTTTTTTTACTTCTTGGTGATGGAGTCAAGGTTGTGTCACTTCCCACAATGCACCTGTGCGAGCTGACAGGTTTATTCTGCTCTGACAGGAGTGACAGAAGAGAGAGACTGAGAGAGGGGAAGAGTAATGGAGTGAAAGACAAAGAGAGAGGAGAGTAAGACAAAGAAGGAGGGAGGGTATAAGACAGAGAGAGAAAGGGAGAGAGAGAGAGAAAGAGAGAGCGCGACAGAGAGGGAGGGGAAAAGGTGGGTGGGCACACAAGAGAGAGAGAGAGAGGGAACAAAGAGAGAGAGAGACAGTGAGACAGACATGAGGAAGAGAGAAAGTGAGAAAGGGAGGGGAAGAAAAAAGAGAGAAAAAAGATGGAGGGAAAGAAAGAGAAAAGCAGAGAGAGTGAAAGAGAGAGAAAGCACAGGGAGAGGAGAGTGGGGGGTGGGGGTGAGAGAGAGGCAGGGGGGGGTAGAGACAGAAAAAGAGAGGATATGAGAGACAAGGAGGAAGAGAGACAGGGAGACAGAGGAGAGGCAGAGAGAGAGTGGGCATGGGGGAAAGAAAAACAGTGAGAGAGAAAGAGAAAAAAAAGATCAAGAGCAAGGGAAAGAGAGAAAACAGAGATAAAAGAAAAAGGGAGACTGTGAAACTTTCCAGTAAAAACAATAACATCTCTACGGAGACAAGACCCTCCTCCAGAAAAGTTACAATGTATTTGAATTATAACCCCAAAATGTTATTTGTCTCCCAAAATTTAACTGCCCTATTTTTTTTTTTTTGTTTTTTTTTTGTTTTGTTTTGTTTTTTGCATTTATGCTAAAAAAAAAAAAAGAAAAAAAGTACCTTACTTCCTGACTGAAACTGGGATTGCACATTACAAAGCTATTAGCATTAGCACACCTGCATGCTAGTGGGTACCCCTTTAATGACCCCGCTCCATCCTCAGCCAGCCGCACAAACAGCTCTGGCCTATTTCCACAGCTACTGTTGGCAGCCTGATTTATTTACCGGCTGGGGAGAAGTCTATTTTGGTTTATCACAGGAGACTTGAATTTACATATGGGATCTAAAACTCCAAAAATTATTATAATGAATAACTGATTTTAGAAAATGAATGTGTGGAGATTTAGTGTTCCTTGGCACTAAATTTATTACTATGAATAAATTTTGTCACTGTATTTATTCCTTTCTCTACAACAAATACCACGGCTTTTGAGTGAAATTTAAACAGTGTTGCGAATTAGCCGAGACTATAAACACAGTGATACCTGCATCAGATTACTGAGTTGTCAATGTTGGTTGTTTCTGTCCCTATTCAAATAAACTATAAAAAATACAAGTATAAATAAAAACAAATGGGTTTAATAAAATATATTTATTTAGAGATTTTTACTATTCAGTGGTAATAAAATAACCAGATAGGATTTTTTTTTTTTTTTTTTACAACATAAATATATATGAAAAACAATATGTATTAATATTTGTATGTTTTCAATAGTAGGTAGTTCATAAAGACAGTTGATACGGGAGGAGGTTGGTTTGTTAAAGAGGTAGACCTGGGTGTCATTCATGTAGCAGTGTAAGTGGATATGGTGTTTCCGGAAAATCCAACTGAAGGGGAGGATGTAGAGGATGAACTGTAGGGGACCGAGGACAGAACCTTGAGGAACACCGGTGGTGATTGAGACTGGATGAGAGGTGAAACATTTGAGTTGAATGAACTGAAAGACTGGAGTGAAACCAGGAGAGAGACGTGCCAGTGATGCCAATAGAAGAGAGTTGGTCGAGAAGGCTGTACACACATTTAGGTCAAGTAGGAAGATGGATAAGGAACCAGATTCAGGAAAGATGAGAAGGTCCTTAGTGATTTTGAGAAGTTTCAGTGCTATGGAGGGGACGCAAATGTTCATGCTGGTTGTTGGAGGACAGGCAAGAGTGAAGCTGAGCTAGTTTTTTCAAGGATTTTGGACATGAAGAGAAGGTTAGAGATGGGTCGGAAGCTATTGAGATCATTGGGATCTGAACCAGGTTTCTTGAGAATGGGAGGGACAGCAGCAGTTTGAGGGGTGTGGGAACATTTCCAAGGGGAAGGGAGGCGTGGATTATACGAGATATGAGAGGAGTCAGAGATGGAGGGGTGGCTGTGGGGTGTGGGTCAAGAGATTTGGGATTTTTGGAAAAGGGTGGAGACTTGATGGACAAACGGCAAGGTAAATAATGAAAAGGGGGTGGAAGTGACAGGAGGTACAGAGGCTGAGGACTGAGGAGTGGATTAGCTGCTGATGAATAAACTGGATTTTTGTGTTGAAAATTTAAGCCAATATGTTGCAAAAATCAGAAGAATAGAGATGAGATGGAAGAAAGTCAAGAGGGCTTTGGAATTCCCTCCGTTTGAGCTGATTAAACCAGAGAATCAAGTGAATTTGGCTTTGGAGATACTGTCCATGTCTATATGAATAGTCAGTTTGGATTTCTTATAGAGTTTTCGAGTTTCTGTGTGAGTGAAAGAGACAGATCTGGTTTTGAGTGGAGCAAGAGTGTTGAGAATGTTTTGGAGATGGGTGTTGCAACGAGAGACCAGCTGATGTGGAGCTGAAAAATTGTCAAGATTGAATTATTAAATGTAAGTATCATGTAGGCAGAGATAAGGATACAGTTTTACAATCTTTTCCCTACCAAGTTCTTTTTTTATACACCATGATAAAGGAGGTAGGTAAACATGCATTTCAACACATAGCCCCTGCTGACTGAAATATTTTCCCAATTTCTACCTGCTCTCTTGTTCAGGAATGCTGTTTTAGAGCATTTTAAGCTTGTAAGTGCTTCTAATCCTGATTCTTGGGACAGTTGGGGAGGGTAGGATAACTTACAGAGCCCTATATTGCTGCTGTACCTGTTCTGAGGATCCTGCTTCATCTCAAGGGGTTTAAACGTCTTATTAAAGTAAATATAAATTTAACACTGAACCAACACAAAAACCAACAAAGAGGCAGAAGAGGCAGCTTGAGTGAGAGCTTTGTGCATAGAAAAACAGTTTGTTTTTTTTTGTTTTTTTAATGTATTGCTATTGTAGTATAATGTTTTACTTAGATTACGCATCATTTTAAAGGATAAACACTCTCCCACTCAGTTTGAACCATTTTACGCAAATCTTAACCATGGTCATTTCTGTCTGTGATTAGTTTGTAGATAAAATAAATTCTCACTTTTTGCAGATTTTTGAACAGGTCTTCGAAATGACCAGATCCAAAAGATCCCATAAAAGAACTAAAATTCCCCTCACTAGCAGCAAATAAGGTCCAAACTATGTCATTTTGAGTGAGTGTGGAAATGAACAAACTGTTGAAAACCCAAACTGTCCAAACTAGAAATGAAATCTCTGGTGAGTGAGTTATTGAGTGGTCTGCTTTTCTTTATTTTTTCTTTCATTTGTTTTTACACATTCAACATTTTTTCCTCATCTACCTTCTTGCATGTGTTTCTATTGTACCAGTATAATAGTCTTTCAGTCACCACATTCTTCACCAGTTGTTTTTACACACATTGTTCCTGCAGTGTTCCAATTAAAGCTCCATTGTTTAGTATGAGCAGAGCAGCCCTGGTTATAGAGGCACAGACAGTGTAGCTAATGGAAGACTCATGCTGAATAAAGATGACAGTGGCAATGAAAAAAAAAAATGGTTTCACATTTTGTCTAGGCAAATAAAAAAAAAACTGGTTTGAAAAAATAATACATCTTCTAGTTTGGTGACACTGCATATAATTATTCATGAGTTTCATCTTATATGCATCTATTTGAGGTCCCCATTCAAAAAGTATAATATTTTGTTTCAAATAGTTAATCGCTATGGCAACAGAGCTCATTTTTCATCATGTCGAAAAACCCATGAATAGTTGAGTTATTTTTAACGCTATCAGACAGTGGTTCCTAAAATAAGCAGAAAGAAAATATAGAATTTCTCAAACTTAAATACATAAAATAATAATAATAATAATAATAATAATAATAATAATAATAATAATAATAATAATAATAATAATAATAATAATAATAATAATATCATCATCATAATAAGCATAATAAGCATAATTAGTATAATATGACCACTTTAATCACAGTTTCGATTAATTAAAAATAATTAAAAATGCACTATGTAACTTTCCCGGTGGAAGGTCTGACATGATGTTTTTGCTTTGCCTGAAATGTTCCTCAGGCGGCATTATTTATTTATTTGATTGGTATTAAACCTATCTAGGTAGTTTGAGGTCATTAAAACCACGAGTAACTGAATACATGTAAGACAGATACGTTTAATGTAATACTGTGGAACCTTTCATGGATATCAATAACATCTCCATGGAGACAAGCAGGTGTCACTAGTAGCTTCAAGAGGGATAGATGACATCTGAAACCAGGCATGTTTTTGATGAGGGAATGGGGATGAGGTTATAACATGGTAGAAAGCTAAAAGGGATACTGTTATATGCAGAGTTAGTTTACATTGTCTTAAGGCCAATTAAAGTGGTCTTAATATAGTGTTCTGAGTGTTACTGAGAGGGTTTTAAGTAAGATTTATTATCTATCATTATGAACTCACTGCAGAAGATTCATAAGGTCAAATACACTGCATATTTCTGTAGGCCTATATTAAAATGATATTAATAATTCTTGGTTGGAATGTAAAGGTCAGGAGTAAATAGTGGAAAGAGTGCCATATATAAAATGATAACTTTCTTTTGTTTTTTGTTTTTTCCTGTTGGCTTAGCCCATAATGCCGGTGGTAAATATTTATCTTAGTTTTACAAGTTAAGTGGCAGTTTGTAAAAAAGTTGAAAAGTACCAAAATACAAGAAGTAGCACTGAGTTCTGAAATACTTATTTTATTAAAATTGTAAAACATAAAATACACAATCTATTCAAATTAATTAAAAGACTACCCAATTATTTTTATATGCAGAATACTTCAGTTTGTGGTGTTGATTTAATATTTATTATGCCTCAAAATTACCATTAGCATCAATATTGAGACACAAACATCACAAGTGCCAAAGTATTCATTTTATTTGTGTAGTTTTTAACATGTTTTCAGCGACATCCACCCGCAGCTCTACTGTCTTATCTTTAAATATCTATTAATTTCAGTGTGACTCTGCAAAAAAAACCCTCATAGAGATAAAATTGGACAGGAAGTAGTGACGCTAACAGTGAGGTCGTCAGGCGCTGTTGTGCACAGAGCATATTTATGCACAAGGAAAGCATTTTTCTGACAATCCAAACCTTCTTTAGCAAAATAAAACTGTTGTGATTTATTTTTATTAGTCAAATCATAACTTTTGTGTAATTTAGACAGGTTTTGCGGGATGGTTGCTTTGTAGCGGTTGTGGAATTGCATCTATGCAGGTCATATCTGCTACCAAACCAGGAAGTAAAATATCTCCAAAAAAGAAAAAAAAGAAAAAAGAAGAAGCTAGAAAAAAATGGCAAGATATGACTCAAGTGACAGTAAAAATTATTTGGGAAAGTAAGAATAACTTAAAGAGTCACTGTCTGGTTCTAGGATAGACACACACAAAAGTTATGTGAAAAAATACCTGTCCGAAGGAACGGTGCAAGAAACACAAATGTTGAAATTATTTCATATTGTCAACATAAAGCTTTTGTCCCTTGTAGACTTACGCACAGTGGGAAGAGGAACAAAAACATTTACTCAAGTAAGAGTACTGTTACTTCTATAAAGATATTATTCAAATAGGGGTAAAAGAATGCTGATAGAAAAGTACTTTGAAATGTTGATTTTTACTGTAGGTTACTCAAGTAAATGTAACTAAATGTAAGTACTACCTAACTGTGTTGGGTAAAGCATGGGGTCTGAACACTACTCCAAGAACTACTGTTTCATTAAAAGTTGTACGTAAATGTATTTTTCCCATGGATTCCTATTATAGATTTTGTCTGCGTTGCTGTCCTTGCAGTCCTTAAGTTACCCCTCACATATCTACATGGCAGCTAGCACAAACATAGATTAGCATTAGGCATATCCGGTACAGTTGTAATCAGGCTCGCTTCACATAACTGTCTGGACTGTCCCTCTAGTGTCCTCGTCTCACCTCCTACGCCCTCAGTTTGCCTCCTAGCTCCTCGTTTCCTTATTTTCTCCCTCATCTCGTCTTTGTCTGACCTAATGTTGTAACTATATGCTCATTAGGAAGGCTATAGTCGAGGCATGTTTTACACAAGACAATTGTGACTAATGAGAGATCCAGCATACAAAGTTTACCGTAGAAAGAGACTTGAAACTATAGAGATTGTTGATAGATAATATTATCTATTATCTTGTTTTATTTTTTATCTGTTTTTTGCATGTACGATTTTCCTTCTGCTCTCTATGTGTGCGGTGCAACACTGGAATTTCCCCACTGTGGGACTAATAAAGGCATATCTTATTTTATCTTATCTTATCTTATATGAAAAATGCATTGCAGGAATTCTGTTATTTTCATTTTCATGTGTAAATCAGGCACGTTATGTGTAAAATAACCTGCATGTATTATATATATACAAATGGCTTTGAATTCTTGGCAAGTTGTTTTGATTTATGGATTAGACAAACTCAAATTAGATTTCATATACAAAACATATGTAATTTATTTTGACTATGAGTAAATTAGATAACACCCACCATCTGTGTCTTTCCATATTGCTTCGAATGTTCCACAGTATGGCATTAAACTTTTCTATCTGTTCAATTACTGGTGTATTTATTGACAAAAATGATTCTTTCCATGTAGATAGATAAGTTTAATTCCATATTGTGGAACATTCCAAGACAAGCAGATGGGGATGGTTCTACAATCTGGCATTAAATTGATCTATCTAGCGTTTCTCTCATTACAGTTGTCTGTATTGCTCAAAAATACCTTGTGAAACATGCATTGTATGAGTGTGTTTGCCTTTCCACAGATTTAACCTTTATCTTGCCCTGCTAGTATCGCGTGCTTCTCTCCATAGAGTTAAATAAGTTTAAAAAAGACCAACAATGCTTACATCTGCTATATAGTTATAATCTATGACACTCGTGGATCATTATTGCACATTGTCTCGTGCACATCACATAAATCGCAATATTCATCTAAGACAGGGGTCTCAACTCAAATTAGCCGGGGGCCGCAAGAGGCAGAGTCTGGGTGAGAGGCTCGGCCGCATCAGGTATTCCACAAAAAAAAGCTAAAGTTAAAATCTTCTCAAAAGTCATCGCTGTTTTCAACATATACATGAGGAAAAAAATGCCAATTCTTGTGGATTTTATGGATATACATCGTTATTTGTTGAATCTTTTGTGACAGGAATACACAGCGCTAGTGACTTGTGTGTTTGGGGTTCACTGATTTGGCGAAACCTTCTACACACAACATGGTAATGGCACACTAACATTAAACTTTCATACTGTTCTGCGGGCCACAAAATATTGTCTCGTGGGCACAATTGGCCCCCGGGCCGCGAGTTTGAGACCCCTGATCTAAAACAACTTAATAAAAGAAACAAGTCTGCTGACAGACTTGTTAGAAAACTGCGGTGCCCAATGGGAGCTGACGTCGCCTTTAATGTCATCACAACAAAGAGGCATGAAGTTGTCAGCACCTCCGATGGATAGCTACAAATCACACTAGCGAGTTACGGATTTTTTTTTTCATTTGTACCAAAATGATCTTGCAACACCACAGAATCCTACGTGTATCACCGATTAGGAAAATAAAATTGGGGAACAAAGTAAGTACAGAGCAGTGGGCGTGATTGCTCAAACATGCATGAATCACTCCAAATACAACTTCAGGTGAGGCGAATGGTTGAGGGGAAAAAACAACAAAAATATGGTTAAAAGCTCTAAAAAGTCAATTTTGCATAATAGTTCTGCTTTAATAATATAGTGTGCAGCATTCCAGGCATAACAATAACAGCTGTTTGGCTCAAAGTAGGCCCTCCAGAAAAGTTGCATTCTGCACCTTTAAGTTATTTAAGATACATTTTGAGATTTAAAATGTCCAGATTATGATGTAATGATCCATGAGTGTCAGAGAGTAACTATATAGCAGACACAAGCACACAAGCTATATGACTTTAAATAAATGATATTCCCCCATAGCACAAACAGTAGTACATTACAACCCAACCGTGACACAAGCAGTCTGAGGACAAACTCGACAGAGAGGAGGAGGAGGAAAACTGGAGAAAAGAAAAGAGGGAAAGGAGGTCAGAGCGAGTCTGAAGAGCTTAGGGTGGAATGGAGAGAATAAAAAGAAAACGTGTACAATGGGTGCGTTTGCTGCGTGACATTTGAGTACAGAGCTCTGTGTGCCGTGTGCTGCTCCCTGTCCCTGCAGTTTAACAGATAGAGCCGGGAGGTTACAGTGAGTGAAACAAAGACACCCCCATAATCCAGAGAGTATTTATAACCCAGAGAGAGGAGAGGAGGGATGGGTGTGGAAGGGGAGAGGGGACAAAAAACAGAAGATTTTGTGAGAGGTTAATTTTGTCTTTTTTTTGCACATTAGCAACTCAGGCTCTTTTTCAAATTACAGTATATGTATTCACCTTGCAGAAGCCAAAACTTGTCAATAAGGTAAATACATCTCCTACTCCTACCTAATTATTTTGAGCAGAGTTTCTTTGACTTTGTTCACACTTTTTCTAGTTTAGTTCTGATGTACTTTG
This sequence comes from Periophthalmus modestus, assembly GCA_019594935.1. Taxonomy (NCBI): domain Eukaryota; kingdom Metazoa; phylum Chordata; class Actinopteri; order Gobiiformes; family Gobiidae; genus Periophthalmus; species Periophthalmus modestus. The sequence goes on from JAIEZT010000107.1 coordinate 7,303,447, forward strand.
TTTGCTCCTATTTTAGTTCTGGTTTAGTCCTAGTTTGCTCCTGGCTTTGTCCGGCTTACTCATAGATTGTTTATATAAATGGACATAGCTAATGCTCTAGCCGCCGTGTTCCAAATAGGAAGTGATCATGAGCGCACTTCTGGCTCCAGTGACTCTGGCTCCAATTCACTTTACATCGGAAAACTGTTGCCACTCTCGCTGTAACTGCTGCAGTGAGAGCCCGTGATTCTCACCATAAAATTTTCGTATTAACCCGCTGTACATGAGCCTGTTTTTGTTTGTTTTTTTCACTATTTTGTCCGTAAACCAAGATATGAACAGTATTAACAGACAAATCAGGCCTTTTTCCCCAAGTTGCACCCACTAGCGTTAGCAACAGGTTTGAGAGACAGCGTGGCTAAGTGCCCACTTCCTGCTAAACCAGTGGAGTGGGCAGGAAGGGGTGTTACCTTCAACAGCCTTGCTCCAGATTGGCTCTGTGGTTGCTATGATACTCGCAATTGGAATTCCAAATATGGAACTTGGCTCCATATTCAGTCCTATAACTGCTAGTCTCGCTGAGCTTCATTTGATTGCATGGGTGACATCACATTCACTTAATCCACTTACTTCAGGTTACTCCAGGTTTACTCCCAGTTTAATTCCAATTGTGATGTGGTGTGTGCAAGTGTGGTGTGTGCAAAAAAATTTATTGAAATGTCTCAATAGCTACTGGTAGTCTGAAGATTTCTAAAATATAAACCCGGGAACTTAAATTAATGAGGTCCACAGCTGACTAGCTTGTCTTTCATTATTACACTGAAAGAGAAAGTAAAAAGTGCGGAGCAACTTTTTTTATTTGCACTGTGGGTAGCATTTACACTTGTGAGCAAAAGCAGTTTGTAGCATGTCTAAAAATCACAAGCTCAGAGTACCTGAGTCGTTGCTCATATGTGTTGCCATTTTACAGGCTTGTCAAAGCCTTTCAAAGCTCCACACTGTAGTCGTTATTCATTTACTTCACAATCGGTGGTTCGTGGTTGTAAGCTACTAGCGAGGCTGCCAATCTCCACCATCACCACTACCAACACTCACACACACACTCACACACACACACACACACACACACACACACACACACACACACACACACACACACACACACACACACACACACACACCCACAACACACACACACCACATTCATACTAGGCAGTGTCTTGCCTAAGGGCAAACTATATGATTGATCCTCCAACCTTCGCATTGGTGGATGAGTGCTCTAACTCTAACCTTCACTGAGGCACTTTCACGCAATACACTATTCCCAATAATGATTTTCTCCAGTTAATAGACCATTCCCAGTCCAAAGACCATGTAAAACACCAGGGCTCTACAGTTTTGGTTTCTATTTTTATACTCAGTTTAGCATCATACTATATAAGGGACAAACATAATGACCGAATGGCGCACTCGATGAGCACTTTATCACAGCCATCACTGTTACACATTTACTCAGAGTGAAGAATCAGATATGTGTGGAATCATTTTCACTGGTAGTAAACACAGTGTTTGTAGTATATTTGTAGTATAATTTTTATGAAGTATAATGTTTCTGACGCAATTTTTTTTTTTACTTTTATAGTTATAGAGATATTGCTAAAAAAAATGCCACTACCTCCCAAATTTTAGTAGTAGTAGTAATTTAGTACTAGTCGTCGGTAAAGTGTGTGGACTAAGAATATGCTGATTAAAATTATACTATTAGCTTATTAGCAGTAAGTTACATCAGTTTGTATTTGCCAGGTTACCAAAGTTTTGCCAAATTCTACTTTTTTTTCTACCTGTGCAGCACTTGGAACTTTATAAAATGTGCAGCTGACTTTACAGCAGCTTTTGATATAATCTCTCACTCTATCCTTGATAATCGCTTAACTCGTTCAAATCATACATATCCAACCACATCCAATTTGTCCAGTTAAAAAAAAAACACAAATCTCACCCCCTCCCTTGTTTCCTCTGGTGTGCCCCAGGGCTCTGTCTTGGGGCCACTCCTCTTCATTCTTCTCTCACCCACCACATCATTGTTCTTCTCATCAATGTCTTTGTCACATCCCGTATTGACTTTTGCGACTCGCTTCTCTTCAGTCTACCTTAAAATCACTTCACAAACTTCAGCTAATCCAGAACTCAGCCGCTCGCATTCTTACTAGAACCCCTTCATCAGAACGCATCACCCCCATCCTCAGAGAAATCCACTGACTCCCAGTCCATCTCCGCATTGCCTTAAAAATACCTTCAAAGCCTTCCATAATCTCACACCTGTCAGATCTACTCCAACCATACACTCCCTCCCGCTCTCCGCGCTCCTCCTCCACCCACCTCTTCTCCACACCTCCAGCTTGTCTGTCCTCCACGGGGGCCAGGGCGCTCAACCGCTCTACCCCCCACCTCTCTAACAGACTCTGTACTGTAGAATCTCTTCCTTTGTTCAATGCCTGTCTGAAAACTCACCTGTTCCAACACTGCTTTTGCGCCTGAACTCTTGCAGTATATTATCCACTATTTAGATTTCTTTTAATGCATTTTATGATTCTGTTGAACTGTTTTTAATCTGTTCTATAAGGTGATCTTGAGGAGTTCAAAAGGTGGCTATATATAAAATGTATTATTATTATTATTATTAATGTAACTGCTGTATATCAGATTAGGTTTCTAAAGCTGTAGTGTATTGTTTTCTATATTTATGGAGAATTGCTATGTGGGAGCATGGATGGCTTAGGCTTGTGGGTTGAGCATTGGACAGAATCTTACTGTTAACTGTAAGGAGGGTTTGGATAAGGGGAAGTAGAGATTGTTAAAATACTCAAACATGGATGGATGACATCAAAAACCTCTTCAGGCATGTTTTTGATGAGGGAACAACGTGTTCTAACTAGAAAAGCGTCAAAAAGTTGATTTTGCATAATACCCTGTTTAAAAAAACACTTTATAATTAGATGCAGCCAATACACTACAATAGTCCCATTTACGCCATTTGGAACCATAACCTAAGAAATCAGTTATGGTACTAAATATATCGCCATACAATCCCACCATGTTATGCATTACAATCCTATATGCGCCATACTGACACTAACGTTGGTTTCCCTTTACATTAACTGTCTATTTGCCCATATGTCAGTTCATTTAGCTCACGCAATTTTGTATTATTACCACCAGAAACCAGGTCTTCGAAGGTCAATATTTATCTCCTCATAGCACACACGCTAATGAAAACTGAAATTGAAAAGGTAGAAAAAAAACATGCTTGTACAGGAGAATTAAAATGCTAATATGTCCGAGGTATAGAATTCAATCTGTGGTCTCATTCCCGTGTGAATTGCCGGTTACCTGGTGCCATATCTTTTTAATTATGGTTTTCTATACAAGGTGGGTGCTGCGATCTGGGCACGCTTACTTGAACGTGCAGTATGGGAGATGGTATCGTGGTGTGTCTCTCTCGTGTGTATTGGTGAAGAATGCGTTTTGAAATGGCAAAGAGGCGTGACAAATATGAGCAGTTTTGGAAAATGTATGGAAAAGATGCAGGGAAGATCTTGAATGTTCCACAGTATGATATTGTTTTTTGCTGCTAAAAAGAATCCCTTGAAAATCATGTAATCTCGCTATGACGAGGGTCGTCTCTCCGCAGACCTGATGTGTAACTTAGCGTGGTGGTGTCATCTGCTTGTCTTCATGGAGATGGACAACTTTAATGCCAAACTGTGGAACATTCAAAGCAAAGCAATAACATTTTCAAGGAGACTGACTAACTGGGGGGGACCCTCAGAGCAGGAGCTTATCAGTTTTGTACAGTTTAAGGACATACTTCTATTATTAACTTGTTTTAGATCAATATTGTTACAGTTTCCAGTGAACAAAATACAAAAAAATAGAACTTTTTTTTTTTAATTTCTCAACAATTTACAACAATGAATGTTTTACAGTAAGTAATATTACGTGATGGAAGTGTACTGTATTACATAATTACACTTAAGTACAGTACTTTAAGGACCTCTCTCCTCTCTCTCCTTTCTCTCTTTTCTCTCTTTGTTTTTCTCTTTAACTCCCTCTCCCCCCTCTTTCTTTTACTCTCTTCCATCTATCACTCTGCCCCCCTCTTCTCACTTTTTCTCTAGCTCTCTTTTCTGTCTTCCTAAATTTTATTTTCTTTCTCTCTTCTCTCTTAGTCTCTTTCTCTCTCCATTGCTCTCCCCTCTCTCCCCTTCCTTCTGTTTCTTCCGTTCTCCCTTCTCTCGCTGTCTTCTCTATCTTCTCTCTCCATTCCCTTTTCCTCTCTCTTTTCTCTCCTTTATCTCTCTTTTCTCTTCTCGTTTTGTTTTCTACTCTCTCTTTCTTCTCCCTCTTTAAACTCTCTCTTTTTTCCCTTTTTCCCTCTATCGCTCGCACTCTCTTTTCTTTCACTCTCTCTCACTGTCACTTACTTTTCTCTCTCTTAGTCTCTTTCTGTCTCGTTCTCTCTCCATTGTTCTCCCCTCTCTCTCCTTTCTCTTTCTCTCGCTATCTTTTTTCTCCTTAACTTTCCTGTCTCCCTCTTTTTCCCTTTATCACTCCCTCTCTCTCTCCTCTTTCATTTCTTTCTCTCTTTACAGCCATCACTCTGACACCCCCTCTTTTCTTCTCCTTAAGCAGTCTCCTTACTCTTTCTCTCTCTCTTAGTCTAATTTTTTTCTGTCTTCATTGTCCCCCCTTTTTCTCATTCCTTCTGTCTCTTTTCTCTCTCCCCCTCTCTCTCTCTCTCTGTCTCCATCCTTCTGTCTCCTCTTTCTTTCTCTCTTTTTCCATTGTCTGTGTTTTGTTTTCACTTAACAGAGCATTTGCACGGCTCCATTGTCCCTTCATTACGTGCTCTGCTCCTCTTATTGAATGCTTCAGAATAAACCAGAGGACTCGGTAATGGACTCGCTTATTACAATGTGGTGGCTGAGCTAAATGACAACCCACAATTTTATTTATTTTATTTTTTTCTCGTCTCCATTGCTTTGCCTACAACACATGTGTCAAACTCAAGGCCCGTGGGCCAAAATGTGGCCCGCCGCGTCATTTTATGTGGCCCGCGGCAAAGAAAATTAAAAGGTATACTGTCTTAAAATATCAGTTTATCAGGAGAGGACACAGTTTATACAGCCATTTTTTCATATCTATGCAAATCTATGAGCAATATTTGAATAAGTAAAAAATAGAGAGAAACGGTTAATTAACAAGATTAAAAAAGTAGTTGCATTTATTTTGCATTACATTTGGTTACATTTAGTTACATTTATCTAACAGTTAATTCTGGCCTTTGAGAACAACCATTTTGTTGATGCGGCCCTCTGTGACACTCCTGGCCTACAATGTTCCAGAGTACAGCATTAAAAAATAGATGGTAAATAGAAAATACTCACATTTTTATATAATATTGTAGATGTATATGGAGAGGGTAACAATGCTCAAAGTAAGAATGCATGCATTTTTTTTAGGTTATTTTGAGCAAAAAAAAAAAAAAAAAGTCCTTGTGAGCTTTTGAGCCATGTTTAGAACATTGTTACTCCACCAAAACATACCCACAGTTGTGTTTTCTTTCATTTGCACATGTTTGAGTAATCCTGCATTATTATTTCTACATCTCCAAAGCTCAAAATCCTCTGTTCCACATTGTGATTTCATGAAGCTGTACTTTTCAAGCTAACAGCTACCTTTTACCTTTTGTTCAGTGGAGATTGGCAATTCCAGAGCCAAAATTATCCAAAATGATTCTAGTGAAGTGTGTGGGAGATTAAAAGCACAGTGGAGCACTTCCTGTATGACACTACAAGGTGGTAAAAGTTGAACTCAGACTAAATATGCAGGGTTTGTGTGTTAAATGTGTGTGAATTAAACAAAACACAACTCCAGGTATGCTTTTGATGAGGAAACAACATTATAACTTAGAGCAGATAATAGCATAATATCGTCCTTTAATGCACAAGTGTGGAACATTCCAGACAAAGTCCTCAATAATGCACCTTATATTGCGCTTTTCAACCTTGAGATGCACTCACTCGCCTCCCTTTCTCTCTCTTTATCCCACCGTCTTATCTCTTGTTCCTCTCTTTACCTCTATCTCTCCCCTCACATCCCTCACTGATCACTGTTTCTCTCGCTCTTTCCTCATCTACCCCCTCTTTTTTGTCTCTTCTCTGTTCTTCTCTCCTCCCAGTTTTCCCAGCACATTTTCATCTGCCTTTCCTCACCCCTCCTTGTGTTCCTCTCTCTTCTCCTTACTCACTCTCCCTTCCCTTCCTCCATCTCTCTTGTTCTGTTTCCTCTTTGCCCTCCCTCTTTCCCAGCTCAGCCTCTGCCTCTCTCTCTTCTCAAACCTTTTATTGCCTCTGATTTCTCTTTCTCTCTTAGCTATCTCTACATACTTTAGCCCCGTCTCTCTATTTCTCTCTCTCACCTGTCTCTCCATCTTCCACTCTCTCATCTCTCTTTCATTCTCCCCTTTCTTCTGTCATTTTCTCTGTGTTCCATCTCTCTCTTTATACTACCCTCTTACTCCCCACCCCTCTCCCGCCATTTATTTTTCTCTCTCCACTTTTTCTGTCTTTCTTTATATGCCAAACTCACCTCTCCCCCCTTTTCTCTCTCACTCTCTCTCTTTCCCTGTATTTCACTATCTTTTTTTTATCTCTCCCCTCCCTTTCTATCTCTCTCCCCATTTCCTCTCTCTCACCTGTCTCTCTCTCTCTGTACCACTCTCTTACTCCCAATCCACCCTGTCTCTCCCCCTTCTCCTGTCTGTTTCTCTCTCTCTCATCTGTCTGTCCCTATACCACCCTCCCATCCTCCTTGTCGCTCACTCCACTTTGCAATTTTTCTCTCCATTTTTCTCTTTCCCTCTCATCTGTCCTTCCCTATACCACCTTGTCACTCCCCTTTCTTTGTTTCTTTCCATTTTTCCTTATTTCACCTGTCTGTGTCTACATGCCAAGCTCACATCCCTCTCCTTTTTTCTTTCTTTATCTCTCCCTTCTCTCCTCTTTCTCCCATTTTTCTCTCTCACTCTCTCACCTATCTCTCCCTACATGCCAAATTTACCTCCCTCTCCCCTTTCTCTCTTTTCCATTTCTCTCTATCTCTTTTTCTCTCTCTCTCTAACCTTTTTATTTCCTCTTTCCTTTTTCTTCCATTTTTCTTTATATCGTCTACCGTCTCATTTCTCTCTCTCTCTCTATTTCCCTCAGAATGACAATAAAATGAGATGCAGGTATAAAAGGGCAAAGATGCACGCTGGATGCCATGCGTTGCCAAGGTAACAGTCAATGGGTTCCTGTGACGAACAGGGGAGGGGCGGAGGCGGTTGCCATGGAGACTGGGGGGGCAGCTGTCTGAGTGATGAGCGTGACGTCTGAGCTTATGGAAAAATAAGTTGAGCTGTTTATCATTTTTAGACAATGGCTGAACACGTTTTGGCATACAAACCTGTCTTTAAGAGGCTACATGTTATTGCTTTACCTGGAATGTTCCGCAGTATGGCATTAAACATATCTATCGCCACTGAGATAAGCAGAAGACAGCACCAGGCCACGTTACTAGTTAAATCTTTGGAGAGGTGACCCTGCTCACAATAAGAATGCATCTTTTTTGAGCTATTAAAAAAATATATATTAACACTAACATAACCATAACTTTGGACATCATTGTCAAGTTGTATGTTATAATTTGGTGTTTTTATTTTTTATCCAATCAGAAAGCAGAATGAGCTCCTCACATTGGGTTGCTAGTTCTTACAACTAAAAGGAGTTAGAAGAAAACCTTAAAAATGCTTCTCTCTGATCTGAATGGTCACTACCTAAACCCGAGCACCTACAGCTAATCATGAATCAGTGCTAGTGCAGCCTTTGCAGCTCAGTGAGTGAATTCTGGAGGTTTTGATCTTTAACATGAGGCCTGTCCGTATACTGACACTGTCATAACCAGACAGACTGAGGGACCAAAAACGCGTAACTCACGAAGTCTTTACAGTGTTTATTTACAGGAAAGTGCAACATGTAAGCAAAAGTTCATAAATCCACAGGTGCTGGGGTGCGTAGGTGCGGGTCGAGGTCCAGGGAGAACACACAGATGTGGAGACAAGATAACAGGAGACAGTACCAGTGCAGGAGTGCGGGAGCGGGGATCCGGGCTGGTCCAAGCTGGTCCCAATCCGAGTGAATAAAGACATACAAAGCAACAAGATAACTAAAGCCAGGCAGGAGCATTAACGTGAACATGCGGACGATCTGGTACTGAGTGTTTGGTCCTGGCTTCTCTTATCCATGACAGGTGGTGCGCACGGGAGGAGCCAGGACTCCGCCCAGCTCCGGAGACAGGCAGGTGAGGGAGGGGGAGAACAGCAGAAGAGGACAGCAAACGGAAGAAAACATATGACAGACACTGACAATGAGAAAAACTTATATGTGTCCTCTATCTGCAAGTTAAGGCACTGACAACACAGGATCAGTTGTGGGCTTTAAACCATGCTACAACAGTGTTCCCTCATCATTAGCTTAATTCAGCTAATGATGAGGGAACACCGGCTCCAGCCAAATGAAGTTCATCAAGGCTAGCAGTTATAGTGGGAAATTTGGAGCTGAATTCCATATTTAGAATTCCGACCGCGAGTATCATAGCAACCAAAGAGCTATTCTAGAGTGAGGTGTTAAGTGGAAGGCGGACACTTAGCAACACTGTCAATCAAACCTGTTCCTAAGGTTGGCAGGAGCAACCTCAGGGGAAAGATGGCGATTAGTCTGTTATAAATGTTCATATCTTGATGTAAGGACAAAATAGCAAAATTAAAACATCAGGATCTCATACAGCGAAGTCACGGAGCACGGGAGAACAACTTTCAAAAAATATATGTGTATATTTGGAGCCATTTTGAGTCAATGGAGGCAGAAATGCACACATGATCACGTACTTCCTTTTTGAACCATGGCTGCTAAAAGGTTAGCTATGTCCATTTATATATACGGGGTACGGTCAAGGTACATTTTCAAGCGTGATAAGAATACAATCAGTAGGAAGAGATAGGAATATTGTAAGGAAGCAACTGTCTGACACTATCCACGACAGTTGTTTCTGTGTCATGGTGCAATATCACAGCGACAGAAAGGCCTAACTGGGCAGGGTTAAAATTCAAACCAAAGCATATTCCTGACTCATGGTTTGATTTTAGATACAAGCACTTAAAAATGTGTCTCAAAACCTCATTATACCAACACTTTATCTCACTTAGTACACTCTTTATTTTACAGTGTATCTCCAGTATATTTATAACATACATAGACATATGCACACATTGCTCAGTGTGGATGATGACACATTATCTCTCCCTCTGCCCTATCCCTGTCCAGGCTCTGATCTCTGTTACACTGATGCCAGGGGCCCACCGTAGCATATGGCTCTCACGCTGGTGGGACAGTCGGGCCCCTGGACTCCAGGCCCCGGGGACACAGGGAGCAGCCGAGCAGAACTGTCACATAAATAACCAGTGCAGCATATGGATGGATCATACACGTGCAAATATACACATACATGAGGGACATATGAGGCGCAAAATCTCAGTGAAGAGGCAAGTATAAAGGAGCTGTAGATGGGTTTTTTTTAGCTTAAAGGTGCACTATGTAACTTTTATAATGGTGGATCTCAATAAGCTGTAATGAAACTAGAAGAGTCATCGCCATGGTAACTTAGCAACAGACATCCAGTTCTAGCGGCCATGTTTTATTATATTAGTATTAGTATATTTAGTATATTGCCTATATATAGATCAGTTAAATATTAGGATGAATGTCATTTTGCATAATAGTCACATAGCATAGTAACCAGGAAACCAAGCTCGTAACTAAGAGATCCAAGCTTGTAACTAAGGAAACAAGAAGCTTGTCCTGGCAATTTTCTGTCTTTATTCACATATAAGCATTCCCTGCATATTCCTGGTAATTTACTTGGAAAAGTACGGGGAAATCAGTTCTGACTTTGTTCACACATGACTGTTCTAGCAAATTGCAGGTAAATTCCCTGCATTTGCATTTGTGAATGGGGTTTTAGTGTGAGTGGGCTCGCCTTCCCACAGATCTGACTTGTAAACGTGGCCTGGTTGCATCTTTTGCTTGTCCTCAGGGAAATAGAAAATGGCATACTGCAGAACCTTCCAAACAAAGCAATAACATCTCCATGGAAACACATGTCAGATCCTTCACTCGAAAAGTTACATAGCGCATCTTAAATCTTAAAGCATCAATGTTCAATGTTAGGCTATAAAAAAAATAACCAAATTATATATACTACTAGACTCACATACAAATGATTGAAGAACACATGATATTAACACTTGCAGCTGATTGGAACTACAACAGGTGAGCTGATTTGTGCTTTTAAACAAGACATCAAATTACAGTCACAAGCTAGCTAGCATAGCAAACAGTTTTTCAGTTAGCTACTCTCACCTCACTCTCAATCAAACACCTAAACAGGACCGTGAACACTCGTATTGATCACAGGCTTCTGAAAATGTGTTGTATAAATCCTTTTTATATTTTTTTTTTTTTGAGTTTCAGAATCTAACACTTTTTGACAGTGTTTGCTAATGTGTGCATTGTGTTTCCATGGTAACTTGCTGAACATTCCACAATAGAGATACATGTTGAACACTCCTAGCGTCAAAATATCAATAGTTCTTTTGAAGCTCATTTGAACCAATTGACCAACAAATGCATTGAAAGCACTAGTGCAATCACTCTGCCGGGTTATTTAGCAAATTAAACAATTGAAAATGAGGCCAAGCAGGCATGGAGAATGACTTCTGAGCTTGTTTGTCCCTATACGCTAGGCTGGAAAAAACGCGTTATTTGAGTAAAAAAGCCACTATGGGACTGCGTTTGGAATAAACCAGCAACATAAGGCCAAAGCTCCAGGCCACCAGAGGAACCCCTCAGCTCTGCTCGACCTACGAGAGCCGATAGCGGGGACGGTTTAGCAGTAACAAGGCCCTGGAGAGTGGTTGGAGAGCAAACATCAGGTGGGAGAGGGCAGGAGAACGCTTGTATTTTCAGTATCAGATATGGAAATGTATAAGGTGTGCTGTGGAAAATGGAAATTGAAGAAAAGCAGTGGTATAGATCTAGGTCAGGTGTTCAGTGGGGGATAAGCACACTGCGGTGGAAAAAATTACTACAATATAGCTACATTTACCTGAGTAACTTTCAAATAACTACATTCCTTGAATAATTAATTGATGAAGAGTTTTTGGTTAATCATCCTGCTGAAACAATTTATTTAAAATAAATTTGATAACAAAGGTTTTAGGTAGGACATTGTGCATAGACCAATCTGGCATGACTGAGATGTCACTAACTATACACCCATTATTATTATTGACTAAGAAAAAAACAAAACTGCAGCAGAATAGAGGGAGGCTTTTTTTTTTTTTTTTTTTTTTTTTTTTTTTTTTTTTTACAAAGGGATTTACTTCATACTTCTACTTTAGTGATGTTTTAAGTACCAATACCCTACTTGAGTACAAGCTGCTGCTGGCTGCTGACTTCTAGGTCTGGTCTGTAGGTCCGGCAATGCACAATGGATGGATTTCTATGGTACCTTTGCACTTGTCAAAAAGCACTTTAGGGCCCAGTTCAAAAGACGACTCTGGCCTCAAATGCTATGTTGTGGCTGTGTGACCACTCTATAAATCAGGTTTGTTTGGCCGCTGTGGATTTTTAAAGTTTGTGCATATCTAATGATGCAGGACTTTGAATGACGGCTCTTACTGGACTGTGTGCCTGCGTGCTCTGCTTTTTTTGATTTCTGCCTATCTTGTTGACATTATAGTGACAGGGGCGGAATAAGAGCTGATGTCTATAATATATACAGTCAGTGGAGATTTGATACAGTTTACAGTGGTGCCTAACGAGTTTGTCACATTTTATTTAGCCCTTGACATTAACATTTATGTCATCTGTTCAAACCTCTGAGCCATGAGAAGTTGTGACACTGCACTTTGATTTTCCACTCAAATCAATAAAGCTGATTTCACCAGGATACTTCCATACAACTGATTCACAGTCAACCACTGTCAAAAACAAGAGCAAAGCATCATGGTTAATGTAGTTCCTTATGCTTGTTATTTCTGTAAGATGACACCTCCTTTGCTAACCCTTTGCTGTGTACTGTTTGCAGATATCCGTGACCGTCGAAAGAAGCCGGTTATGCTGTTTCTCCACGGTGGCTCGTACATGGAGGGCACGGGGAACATGTTTGACGCCAGCGTGCTCGCCGCCTACGGCAACGTCATCGTGGTTACTCTCAACTACAGGCTGGGTGTGCTGGGTAAGTGGTCCCACTGCAGCCTCATTTAAGTCCTTTTATTGATACTTTTCAGCTGCTGCCATCTACATTTCCTGGGGGGTTGACACTAACTGGGGGCACTGCTCTGGTCTACAGCTCATTTTAGTTAAGTTAGACTTTAAAGTGGAACTAAACTTTAAACTTTTTTCACTACTAAGCTGTATATATAGTATTTTAAGAGCAGTCTACTGTTCTTAGTCATTTTTGACAACTTGACAACTAGGTAAATGTGCAACTTTACAGTCAATAAGCGTAACTGTGCTACCTTCAGTGGCCATTGCAATTTTCAGTCAGACTGCCCTGAAGTGTGGATACCTGTTAGACCAGTCACACTGTCCTTAAACCCCCAGACCCCACCCCTCCTCCTCCCTCACTCTCTTCTTTATTCCTCCTAAGCAGAGGAAGGGCAGCCTTTTTCATGCAGTTGAAAGATCTCTACCAAGAGAGGACTTTTCTGCGGTGACAATCTGCATTTATCAGGGAATCTAAATACATTTGTTGGCGCTCTTATTTCTTGTATTTCATGAAACGGTGCAAGAATTTCAAGTGGCGACAAAGGGGTTGAGTAAAATATATTTTACTTATATGTTGAATTATGTGTGCTCCCTCGATGAAGACCTATACTTTCACAAAAGAAAGCAGATAGACATTCTCGGCCCACCGCCCATCCAGATACTGCCCAGTTTAGCAGCTCTATGTGCAATGCGGTTGTGGACAAAGTTTTGGTGTTTAGTCCCAAAATCAAACACCCAACAAGACCATGAATGCTTGCATTGATCAGATGTTTCTAAAAATGTGTTGCTCCTAACTGTTTCTTACCATATGCAGTTGAATGCTTCTTCCTAATGTAAATCAGACAGTACTGTTACATGCGACGGGCATCCAAGTACACACCAGATTCTCCAGATGTGTTATTGGGATCTGGAGATTCAAATCAAGACACCTCAATTTCACTACACTTTTTTTTTTTTTTTTTGCACTGCCAGAGGTGTGTAGTGTAGGTGTGTAAATGAAGTGTTACTTACTCGAGGTGGCTCACGACCCTTCAGACAGGCTGTGCTCTGTGCTGGTATTGACTGATGCTAATGAATGACATCAATGGACAATCATCGGTTTCTACCATGTCACAACGATCCCTCATCAAAAACATGTCTGAAGAGATGTCATCCATGCACGCGTGAGTATTTTCGCAATCTCTCCTTTCCCTTATTCGAAACCCTCCTTGTGGTTATATTTTGTGCCATGCTCAACCGACAAGCCTACGTCATCCATGCTCCCACACAACAATTCTCCAAAATATACAAAAACATGATACAAAACTGTACAAAGCAGCTTGACAAACCTGATGCAAAGTGCAGTAGTTTCATTAGTGGGATGCGCGCACTGCACTCTTGTGATGTCAGTCTGAAGGAGGAGAGCAAAGGGAAGGTAGACTCAGAGCATCAAAAAGACAAGTGAAAACTCATAAACCATGTTGTTTTCAGCTAATATAGCATTTTTTTAAACAATAAAATCCAAGATGGTAATCTACACATGTTACGCGTTAGCAGTTAATACCCTATAGAAGTAAAAAAAAAACAAAAAAAAAAACACTATTTAATTAATTTTGGTAGCACAGGGCAGCACCACAGCAACTGTGAAATTGAGGTATAGGTATTTCCACTAAAATGATTTTATAGATATACCCTCTATATCCCAATGGTAACATTCTCTTGGATTACACCATAGCTGCAAGTATGATGTATGTTTGTGCACACACTTCAATGGCTGCAGCCTGAAGCGTAGAAAACCCATTGTTCCAGTGCTCACGATTCCCTGGTGTATTTGTTCATATGTTCTCTGTCTCATGAGGTGGTGAACATTTGTTGTTAGCACTATCTGAATATGATCATTATTAACATTAGCCCCATGGCTGTTGGAGACCAGTGTTGTATGGATAGATGCCATTCACTGTTAAATCTAACATACGGGATGATTGAATCGGAAAATCTATGTCAGAGATTCTTTGTTTGTAACTCTTATGTGTGTCATTGACGTGGCTGTTATGGTTGAACATGTGTGAAGTGTTTTTCCAATGCCACCCACAGTCCTGTCTCGCTCCTCAGCTTGAATGCTGGGTTTATACTTAATGTCAGTCGTGTGTTGTTCAGGGACTCACATGGGTCCCGCAAGACTTACAAAGTGAATAAAACCAGCACATGCTGGTACAATGACCTGTGGTTTAAATCTGCTCTTGAGTTATTGTGTCTGTGGCATAAACTAGTTTCAATATTATCGTTTATCGTCTATATTTACTTCAGCTATATATCGCACTTCAAACTTTGCTATTGTGACAGATCTACTCTGCGAAAGAATCCACCAGGACCCTGCAGCATTGGCCAAATACACATTGGTCAGCATTTATTTATCTTTATTTTGTACACGGAGAGCCCAATGAGAGCGCTCAGACTCTCCTTTTCATGACAAATGCAAACAGAAATTAATAAAACAAATAACTACATAGGTCCCATTTAAAACATTAAAAACAGGTACAGGTGAGATTATAAATGTTTATCACTAAAATTATTAAGTTGCATTTGTAGTATCCAGTTTTTGCTTAATCTTGAAGTATCTTTTTTTTTTTTTCCATTTTTGGGAAATAATATAACCAAAAGCTTTTACTCCCATTCCAGTTGTAGCGCGGCTGGTTCTTAGGCGTATACAATCATGTGATCTTGTATGCCAACTTCCTGTATCAGTGTTCAACAAGCAAGTGAGTTTTAGAGGCAGTCTATCATGTAGTCCCTTATGAATACATTTTATACAGTGTTGTTCTCTTCTGATAGATAGGGATGGCCAACCTACTTTTTCATCGAGCATACTGTGATGGGTTTTAAATTCATCACCTGTTATGAATAAAGGGGCTGAGTGAGAGAGTGTATCTAAAGGTTTCAAAGTAGAGGCTGAAGTCTGCATGTGTATTACATCTCCATAATCCAGTACAGAAAGAAAGGTACAGCTTGAACAATTTCTTATTCAACGGGATACATGATTTGTCTCTGCAATAAAATGATCATTTTTGATTTTAGATGGTTGCATAATTCAGAGATATGTATTTCAAAGGATACATTTTCCCCGTCAAGCCAAAGCCCAAGATATGTGGTGTGGCTCTTTCAACCAATGTTCAAACCAATCGTTTAATGTATAAAGATTTGTAGCTTTCACATCACTTGAATATTTTTTGGAAGAAAAATCATATACTTAATTTTATTTGGGGGGGGCTTTAAGAGGCTTTCTCTTAAATTGCAACCAATGGAATTAATAAATACATTAGCATTGGAGAAACACAGTGCATTACACACTACTTATGTTTAATATTTATATGAAATTGAAGGTAAATCTTTTGGAAGCCAGATTTCCTTTTTTTTATTTTATGGTGACTTTTTATTGTATTTCATTGCTACCATAATGTATGTTATGTGTTTTAGCGTGTGTGCCCCCGCCTAGGGATTGCAGATGGAAAGTAGCAGAAGTTACATCTGGTACATAAGCTTAAACGTATTACTTTTTTTTTTCTTATCTGTTTTATAATGTTTCCTCATGAAAAACATACCTGAAGTTGTGTTTCATTCACACATGTTTAACACACAAACCCTGCAGCTGAGTTCTCCTCTCAAACTGAAAATATTCTGTTCTACTTTGTGGCGCTATATGGTAATGTAGGAAGTGCTCCACTGTGTTTTGAAACTCCACACACCTTCACTATGACATTTTGATAATTTCAGCCCTAGAATATCCAATCTCCACACTAAACAAAAGGCGAAACTAGCTGTTAATTTGAAAACTTTCAGGTAACTGCATTTATAGAAAAATCACAAGAGTCTATTTGTGCATAATATAGGACATTTAATTAACTTGTGCATAGTCCCTGACAAACAAGGAATAACCGAAAACTAAGTAAGCATTATGTAGTATGCAAGAAACATGTTCAAGGTACGTGGCACACTAAAAGTAAACATCTATGTACAAAAACACCAGTGTCAAATGATATATCTCTGTCTCCCTTCCTCCTCATCTTCCTCTCTGCTTTCACTGCTTCACTTTTATCCCACTCTCCTTCCCTTTGCGTGCCTTCTTCTCCTATCCTTCTCTCTCTCTTCCCTTTTCCTGTCCTCCACTACTCTTTTGCCATGCTCCTCCGAAATGTGGCCTTCCTCAATCCAGGGTAAAAATGAAAATGTGACAAATCTTTAACACTTTGATGGATAAAAGTTTTCCCTTCATACTTAAATGTTGATTTTTATAGTCCTTGCTCAAAAATTCATCACAAGCGCACGCTAACCGTTTCTAATCAGGCCTAGCCATAATAAGAGACCCATGGTATTCTGGTTAGTGCTGGAGTATGGGTAATCAAAAAGCACTATAGCTAATTGAAATATGCCTTGTAAGATCTGTACTGACAGGAATACACAAATGTATGCTTGGAAAGATTTTTACAGGGTACGTTTTAAAATTGTAATGTGCAAATGAAACGTCAATTCAACTAGCTTGGAGAGAAAGAATGATGCAGTTCGAATCACGTCTAGTACAATAACTACTACTAGGGCCCGTTTGTATAGCTTTGGGTGGGCCATGTACCAGGTGTTGTTTAAGCGGTGGGGCAACAATCTTTTTGATGATACTCGCCACTCATATTTCTTGCACATTTTTTGGTAATTGGCAACTTTTCTCTGACACTCACTTTTTGAGGCAAACACAGCAGACAGGTATTGCAGTGCGTGACGTATCCTCTGCTATAAGCCAACAGTGCGTCTGACTTAAACCCCGCCCACCTGTTGTTGTAACTTTTGCCATGCTCCCAAACCATGAGTGAAAGATGTCCTCTGTGGAGCGCGTTTAAAGTTGGGTAATTATCAACACCAAAAAGCATCCACAAAAGACGGAATCCAACAGAATAGTTCATGGATCATATTGTGTGGGCTGTATTACTGGTCGTAGCTTTTTGTCTGAAAAACTGATGAGGTGGGAAAGTGTGAATTTTGGGGGGGGTCTCATTGAGTTAAATATATTCTACCTATATGTTGCATTCTACATACTCCTTCAGTGGAGACCTATGCATTCACAAAAGGAAGCAGATAGACTCTATAGACTATTTTTTTTTTATTCGAGTATTGCTATAGTACAATTAAAGGGCTTGTGCTAAACCATGAATGAGAAAACCCTCCCTCTTTGTACTTGCTGCAGCTATGATAGATCACAACAGAAACAACTTGCCTAGGATAGTGTCAGGCAGTTGTTTCCTTATATTTCTCCAGTCTCCAGCTTAGTAGCAGCTTTTTTGGCACTGTTGAAAATGCCCCATGATGACGGAGAATCAAGTGTCTGGGATAGTGTCAAGCAGTGTGTTCTCATGATTCTTTGTAACAATGTCTCTGATTGGCTGAAAAAAAAGGGTGACCTTGCCGGGTAGTTGCTGTATAGTTTATTGCTGTAGAAAATATGCAATGTCAAAAGAACAGGGTACATTTTTACTGTCTCAAGTTGTTTGAGTTTTTGAAGCTTAGCCTGTACAATTCATGACTAATTGCAGTTGAGTTACCTGAAGCTTGTTTTTAAAAAGGGACATTATGCAAAGTTTATGATATTTTTACCAGGTTATATAATGATGTTCCTTCATCGCTAGCTCACTCAAACCTGTTTTCAGCTACCTCCTACCCCTACCTCCACCCACTTCTCTGTACTTATTGTGATTATTCCAAAAAATCTGACTCTGGGTCATATGGGTAAAGTTTAAAAAAGTGAACATGGCCATTTTGCAACTGTAAAAAGCATGATAATGGGAAAATCTCTGCTTGCTATAGTGAAATTGCACTGTTAGAGAATGCGGGCTTATAAAATTTGCATGACCAAAATGTTAAAAATAACCACTAAATGTCTTCTTTAAAAGAGTACAGCGTCATCTTTTTGTTTCCATCCCATGCTAAATGAATGATTGTATTGCATTTGTTATATGAGTATTGATCCTATAAGGATAATAAATTTTTAACTACAGTAAGTTGTCAAATTTGCTTTTACACCAACTGTTTAAAAAGGGAGACAGCGGACGCTTTAAACATTAAAAAAATATTATATAACCATGACAGGGACATAGAGCGATGTCAAATTTTACTTAGTCCTGCTTTAAGTTAATGGCAAGAGTTGAAAAAGCAGATTTTAAACCAAGCATGAGGTACACTACAGATTCAGCTTGATTTATTGTGTAATTTTTTGTTTCCTCTTCTTTCATATTTGTATTTTTATTCTGTTATTTATTTATTTCATTGTAATTATTATTCATCATGGGGTGCCAGTGCAGTTGTAAAGTGTTCCAGCAGTCTAGTCCAAAAACTCCACAGCTTGTGCCTAATATTTAACCATCCATTCGTTCACAATGGGGCCTGATTTTGGAGAGCTCCGCGTGCTGACAGATGGTGTTGAGTGGTGGTCAGGAGTATACTGGGCTGCATGCCCGAGAGCATGGACCCCAAAAACATGCCAAAAACGTGCTGGCCGTGCTTCCACATCTCACCACGGGGAGGGGCACTGTAAGCATCAGCCTCCTGTGGTGTGGAGGAGAGGGCACATTATATCATTTTGACACAAGTGCAACATGTGAAGACAAAAAGAATATTCTGTACAATGAATATGTGTTAAGTCCGATGTTGGCAGGGCTGTTCATAACATTTTAGTGGCTACTATTAAAAAATATGTTGAAGCTTACTCATTAGCCATCCTACGTAAGATTCATGTTCTATGTCCTACAATTTGATGATGTCATAATCTCCAGCTGGTGGGCCCTGGGACTGACTACTTCTTTAGGGAGAGCACTATTTTTGAAAGACATATCCAAACTTCTGATCCACAAAATGTTGAAACCTTATCTATGTTTGTTTGGACATTGGCTCCACAAGCTTGTCATATTAAGTCTTGTGCCTCTTAAACTCCTTTCAACTGAACAACAACTCACGTCTTTTAGGGTTCATTATGGCACCACTTGAGCGCAAGCTATTGTGGGGCAAAAAATTATTTCACTTTTATTTTTCTTTCTTTCTTTTTTTGTGAATCTGCTTTTCTTGTAGATCAAAGCAATGACCCACGGAATACAGGAAAATTCAAGATACTCAGCATGCATGAATCACTCTAAATACACTTTTTGAGAGGGTAACATGACGGAAGGAAAAAAACACAATTATCAACATGGATTAAAAGCTTACTGAAAAGTCAATTTTCCACAATTGGGGACTGCAATTTAATTCAGTTGTGCTTGAAATACACATAATCCATCTGGAAACATCTTAAAGGAGGGAAAAAGTTGTATTTTCATTGAGTGGCACACACACCTTTTTATAGGTTTTTTTGCCTGGAAGAATATCCACAGTATGGAAATACATGTATATTTTCATGTTAGCGGTGGGATGAGACAACAGAATTTTGTCACAAGACCGCCTAAATATCCCGCCCTAAAAACGAATGCTTTTGTTTTTTATGTATATGCTATACTACCACAACATATCTGCTGCTGCCTACATTGGGCATAGGCTGTGAGCAGCCAATGGCTGGTTTGCAATCGATGCAAGGGCCTTTTTCCCCGAGATGCGCTGGAGTGCAGCCGAGGTGCATTTGAAGGGGCTTGTTTTTTATAAGATTAGTATCGAGATTAAAGGTTTAGCTGGTACATCCACCTGCTGAGGGCCCATACACTTTGGGGGGCTTAGGACCCGCCTGCAGCTAGGCCCGCTCTGGCAGATGCGAGAGTACGGTGCATGTTTGCATACTGCTAAATAACCTAAGCTATGGATGAAGAAGGCATACAGTCCTCCTCTACCTCTCTCATCAGTTTTTTTTTTCTCTCCCTCTCCCTATCTGCATCGTCTACCTCTCTGCCCCATAACCCTTCTCAACCGCTCGCCCCCTACTTTCTCTATCACCCCCCCAGTAGAGTACATAGTTTATGGAAATGAGTACTACTCCTCGCTCATAGTAACTAGGAAGAGAGAGCCAGAGGAGCGATACACTCTCTGAGGGCTTCACTCGCTACAGTTTAAATAGGTAAACAGAGCTTTGGGATGGCATGTCTTGACCTTGCCAGTCTGCTGAGAGGGACCAGCGTTCTGATGCCCAGCAAGAACTTATGGGGTTGGATCTTCAGGAGCCTCATGTACAGCCAAAACATAGTAGATATGATGCAGGAAAATGAGTGACGTGTAAGTTAACATGGTTGTGCAAAGTGCATTTTATTGGTAAGGCGTATCCGGTTGACGACATTTTCTAAATATATTTGATTTGCACTCGCAGACTAAACCAGCGTTTTGCTCACAAACAGCGGAGCATACAATATTGGAGAGGTTGGCGACAAGTAGCATTCAGTTGGTATGCAGCCTCTTTTTAAATCCGAAGAGTTGGTTGCCGTATTCAAATCAAGGCTCTAGACCAAAACAATAATTTGATTGCATGGTCAGATCCCACAGACCCACAGGTCGTCGCGCGGTGTGCCTAAGATTCCAGCCTCCCATTGATGATGCTGCTTTGTATGGTATAGTCTCCCATTGAAGCTAAGTACACTTAACCCACCTTGCGTCACAGTGTCTAGTGTGCACTGATGGATGCACATGGATGAAGTGGTTTCCGTTGATTCTAAGTTTGCCCTTTGAGTGCCCTAGAATGTGGCAAAATGGAAAAAAGATTAGGCCTGCCCCTTACACAGGAATTAAACCATGGTACATATACGTAACCATGGCCTAAGTACGGACCAATACCATGACCTCGCATATCCTCAGAAATCAAATCTTAGCTATAATGGTTTCAATAGTGGTTATTAAACAATGAGTCGTGGGGTTGTTAGAAAAATGTTTTACAAGATGCTCTCTGCCATTTCACTGACATGTTAGTGTGGGTTTTTTATATGGAGCCATCATTTATGCCTCTACTATCAATTTGGACAGTTTTTCACTCCTTTATAGTTGCCAAAAACACTTTGGCGGATGGTACCATATAAAACACTACAACCCCCCCTCCACTAAACATTTCTGTAGGACATTAAACCTTATATTTCTTTACACTTTGCGTTTTAATACTAAACGGTTCTGATGTTTTGTGCTTCACTGACAGACCCCCCCCTTTTTGAAACTATGGTTTGAACCATTAGAGCATGCTCTGCTGTGTCACATTTTTTGCATCTATAATACGTATATAGAAAACTGATTAAAGTATTTGGATTATTATTTTTGACAAATACAACATAGCCACAGTGTGCCACCCATAGATTTTGTTTTCTGTAATTAAAATATTACAATTTTACATTGTTGGTGGTTTAGCTGTGCTATGAGTAAATGACAATTGTGACCACCACTATCCCTGCTTCATTAGGGCACTGTTTAAGGGTCACTTAACTCCATTTTCGTTAGGGGTGCTGAATATCAGTGAGTGGAAATGAAAAATTGGACACTCAAACTTTCCCCACAATGCATTTTTGAAAAGTAGTGTCCTCCTAGACAATTCTGGACCCAGGCACAGGGTGAACCAGACTCCCTATTTACCTGGGGACTGTCCCCCAATTTTCGATTCTGCTCGTTGTTCCTCGTGTGTCCGCCAGCAGATTTTTCAAAACTATTGATTTGGTCCCATTCTTAACATAAATGCCCCATTCCCCTATTATACCCACTAACATAAGAAGGAGCATACATGGTCCCCATTTCTTAGCCAAAAAGTAAACAGAAAAAGGGCTTGAAAATGACCTGATAATACAAAGAATGTTTCAATGACTGAAGTCCCT